>CM042159.1:34848146-34850646 GCA_023376005.1 Doryteuthis pealeii | reverse complement strand
TATGAACTTTTGGTTAGTAAAAAAGGGTGTCCCAGAAAAAACAGAACCCACAAATGTTGTAATAAAACTGTTAATTTTCACATTAAACAAATGAATTATGGTTTAGGATTAGGGGTAGGGTAAGGGTTGGGTTTAGGGTTTAGAGTTAGTTTAATGGGAAAATAAATGAATAATTATTTATTTTTCCCATTAAACTAACCTACCCCCAACCCTAAACCCTAATTTATTTGTTTAATGGGAAAATTAACAGTTTTATTAAAAAGTATGTGGGTTCGGTTTTTTCTTGGACATCCTAATTTACTAAACAAAGGTTCATAATTATCTATGTTTTATCATTTGTTTGAAGGTTTGTGTTTATATTGGTTTGGTGTTTGGTTGTGAAGACTATCACAGTGCAAGTGTAAGCTAAAAGGAGGTTACTATGATGTTGTTTGTTTACATTTGATTTATTCTTAATATTTCGAGATAAAGATCTCTTCGTCAGAAGATCTCTGAAAGCTAAGTCTGGAACAGTTATTTTGTTGCTAGGATCTGTCCATTCTGTTGTATGCCTGGGGGATATGTTCTAAATTCTCTCCGTGTGTATATTTGTAAGTGTGTGTGTGTGTTTATGTGTGTTTATGTGTGCCTGTCTGTCTAACAATGTCTTAGTAAGTATATAATATACTTTTGTATATCTATAAGTGAATACTGTTCAATATCATTAATTATCATTATGCTCTGATAATGATTTTTTATAAATCGAAATATTGTTCAATAATAGCAATTAAAATGATATAAAATATATTCATTTTAACAATATTGTGTTTTTCATACAATTTTATCTATACATACCTGTCGGATTGATTTCCTTACTCTTAACTCATATACATGTCTAAGTAAAAGTAGCGAAGACACAAAACGAACCATAGAAAATAGGAACACAGCACAACATAAAACCAAAACACTAGATAAACTGAATAGTAATGGTTGGTTGGTTGGTTGGTTGGTTTTATGACATGTCATTTTATGCCGAAGACCTGTTAGCACTGATGATGAAAGGGTGTTCCATATTCACTAGACCTTCAGAACTGTAACCTCAACATCAGATAGTTTAACGTCATACGCATGCCAAAACCCTCAGCCACTGCCTTCTATCAATCATATGATAAAAAGGCTTGGGCCTTGCAATATAGACAATAGGGACGTGACAATCATATAGGTGCTAGGGCTTGACGTGACCGACCGACCAGAACCTCTCCCACAGCCCGTCTCGCCTTAGTAAACGCCAAAGCGAAGTTATGCTCATCCACCAGGTTTCCATCTTTAAGAATCACGGTTTAGCACCAACTACCAACAGGTGGCCCCATTTTGGGGGTCTGACCCCCCTACAGGACTAAGAGAAGTAGCATATGTTTAAAACAGCATAGAAATAAATTAACAAGTCATGATATTAATACAATTCTAGACAAGAACGCCCTTCCCAGAATACCCTCTATATATATATATATAATATATATATATATATATATATATATATATATATATGAACAAATTTTTGGTACAGGTAAACCTATAGAGTACTAAAAGTAGAGGAATCATATGTATGTTGGGAGATCATACAAGTTACGAGATGGTAATATTTTATTACGAAAATAAAATATAAAATATGGGGGATATGAAAAATACGAAGGCCTTTTCGACCCGTTTTTTTTATAAACACCGGCGACGAATAAAAGTCAGATTGTATAAGAAATATTCTTTAGGAACGAATGGGGGTGAGCCAGAGGGGAAAAAAGGGGGATATATATAAACCCCTCAGGTCACATTGGAAATTTCTTCCGACAAGTAAAGGGGTTGTTTGGGTTTTTGTCAGCACAAAGTGGGACGAAGGAATAAAATGTAAACAGCTTCAAGAATGTTTAGGTGCTGCTTAGACCTAGTTCTATGCAAGACGGAGAAACACTTGTCAGTGTAGTCGGCCCTACAAGCATTTATAGGTGATAAATGTTCGCCTATAGCTGAATCATGTGCTTGTGAATGCCAGGATGTAGTAGCTATTTTCCGTTGCAGGGGCAATATTCTAAAACTGGTGTGGGGATTGTTAATTAGTGAACCGTAATTTTCACAAGTACTTCCAATACTAAATAGAGTATATATATACATATACATGCATATACATACAAGTACTTCCAATACTAAATAGAGTATACATGCATATACATCCGTGATAATTGTTCAATAGCTTCAATACATGAAACAAGGGTTTCATGTTAAAACTTATTTTTTCCTCTCAAATTAGTCAACTCTTTCTTTCTCAAAGAAACACGCACGCACAATATACATGACATTTTTTAATCACCTTTGAAATTTTGCATAAACTCAGATTTGATCTGATTCGTTTTTTCTTTCTTTTTTTGCACACGCAATATTCTTAAAAACTTTTATAAGTATTGAATGATTTAAATAATCCATATTTAAATCAAAACCACAAAGGAAACCAACTAATAATGATACCAGA
>CM042159.1:34775646-34843146 GCA_023376005.1 Doryteuthis pealeii | reverse complement strand
TAGACTCCTTCGATGTTCGGTTTTAGGGGCCGGTTTAGCTCAGTCGGTAGAGTGTTCGGCTAGGAATCACAAGGTTCTTGGTTCGATATCGGCCCCCGCCAACTCAGCGTATGAGTAGCACAGAGATCTGTACGGTAAAGTGAGGAGCTGATGGTAGGTGTGGCGCCCCACCTCAGATGCTGAAATAATCTCCTTAGTCTAGCGTTAGTGAAAAGGGGATAGACTCCCTCGCTAATTGGCTGATACCGACATTAGGCCGCCCCGACGACTTTACTTTTATATGACTCTAAACTGACCTCGCTGATGATACTACAGGGATATCATCTGCAGATTTGGGATAAAATAAAATCAAAGAATTAGAAATCAGTATTAGCAAGTAAATATTTGCTAAAATCAATTTTTTCAGAACAATGTGTAAATCAGCCTTCTTTTTTATTCGGTAAACATCTATATAAGACACGCTATCACCAGCCGTCCTTATTAGACATCGCTTCTGGGAAGTCCTCCTCACGACATCAAGTATGTACACAGAGCTGTCACATACGCCTTTACTGGTGTGTCCATATATATATATATATATATATATATATATATATATATATATATATATATATGGACACATCAGTAAAAGGCGTACGTATATATATATATATATATATATATATATATATATATTATTATTATTATTTATATTTTGTTTGAAGGCAATTATAATGCATGTATCGCATAAAATTCGATAATTATAGAAAATAACATTGACAAGTGAATCCCGGCAAAGGATGGCTCGCTATGCAGAACACCGTACAGACTGTTTCGACTTTATTAAGTCTCTTCAGCGATGTATACTAACGACTCCCCTCCGACAGGAATCGAAACCGGGACTTCACAGGCATAGTCAGAGACCATATCCGTTCGGCCGCCGGTACATTACGAACAATCCCTGCGAAATTAATAATTAATTAATTAGGCGGGCATACCTATTCAGATGTAAGGCTAAACAAATCGAGAAAAATCAATCTCTGTATGTACATTTCGGCCTATTAGGCCTCATCAGCAGAGCTATAGACAGGAAGACTGTTTTGTGTGTGATTCGAACCCTGACTGTCAAGCTGACAGGCGAGGACTCTAACCATTACAACAGGTGGTTTTTCCCAGGTTTTTCGTTCGTTTTGAAGTAGGTTATATTCCACTGATGGTGACTTTACTACACGACAGTATGAGAAGTGTCGGCTAAAAAAGTCATATCAAAAACACATTGTTTGTTTGTTTACTTCTCTCAGAAAAGTATATACGCGAACACTTTTTAGAGAAGCACTCAACCCAATAGGTTTGAATCCTATATATATATATAACTAATTATTGGAATATCCACACTCTCGTGGATGTAATCAACGTTCTCACTATCTTCTGCCACGGGTGGTAAAGAAAATTAAAATATTTTATCGAACGGACGTGTATATTTTAGTTGAATGAATGAAAAATCCGTCGTACGTGCACGTCCTTATTGACGAAAACTTTTTAGAGAAGCACTCAACCCAAATAGGTTTCAATCCACGATCGAAATAAAATAAAAGCCGCTCTCATCTATAGAAAAACAAACTGGCAATATGCACAAACATCGATATACATAGATATATACATATATACATCTATATATATATTTAGTAGGAAGCGCGTGGTGTAATGGTTAAAGTTATGGGAAATGGACTCGTCGCCTCGAGTTCAAATCTTGGTAAAGGTATGAACCCTACTCACCTTCCAGCTATGGGTAAATAGTAGGGCAGACTGGGCTATTTAACCATGGTTAGGCAATCGGTCTAGAAGAAGGAAAACTCTGAATTCAAACCTGTTGAACTCCGTTTAAGAAACTGACCTTTGTGTCACATCCTGCTCGTGCGTAGGTGTTGGTATATATATATATATATATATATATATATATATATAATTAATGTTGATATTATGATTTCACACTCATAACTTCAAGTTTCTTGGTAGTCCAATCATCAGATGAGAAGTGGTTGAGATGTAAAAAACCAGTCGTTTTCATTTCACGACTGGTTTTTTACATCTCAACCACTTCTCATCTGATGATTGGACTACCAAGAAACTTGAAGTTATGAGTGTGAAATCATAATATCAACATTAATTATAAAACTGCTCTGCTTTATTAGCATTGAGCACCTTTCCATGCAAATACTTTTCTCATTTTTTCATTCACTATTCATTATATATATATATATATATATATATATTATATATATATATATATTTTTCAAACATTCCCGCTGAACACCCCGTCGGAACTTTAACAACACGGACATCCACGAAATTAGCCGATCTTTCAAATTTCAGCGTTCATCAACGTATTAATAACAACTGTTGATTTTTACCAAACATGAATGGGATGAAGACTTCTTACTATTCTGATGATGGATTTTATCCGAAAATATTAAGTATGTTTAAAAAAAAAACTGAAAAAAAACAAAACAAAAGAAGTAAATAAATATGTTTTTCCAACATACATCGCATTATGTTGCTGTCTTCAAAAAACAACTTTTTCAATTACGCATAATGCTTCGAATACACTATAAAAACAAACCCTTTATATACATATATCTATATACATCTATAATGATGGGACACGTTTTAAATGCTATTTTCTCAGATTATAAAAACGAAACAGAGTAATAAATATATATTTATTGCATAACTGATACACAGGAGTTTTACATGTTATCTAAGATTTGAATATTACATTAAAATTTTATTATTTTCACGTATTGATTTTGGTGATCCTCATAATGCCGTGGAGCCCAAAAGAAATTGCATATATAGTCGAAGAAATCGGTGACATCCATTGGCCATTCAGATCACCTGATCTAACCCTAGTGGACTATTTTCTGTGGGGTTACGTGAAAGATCAGGAATACGCAGGCAGGCCCCACACGAGAGCGGAACTGAAATAAAGCACCCGTAGAAAACAGCTATTCCAGTTGATATGCTAAACCACACTTTACGTGATATGAGAAATCGAGCACTCGAATGTTTTCGTCATTATGGTAACCATTTCAAAGACATACTATTCAAATCTTAGATTACATGTAAAACTTATGTGTAATAGGTATGTAATAGATATACGTAGTACTCTGTGTTGCTTTTGTAATCTGCGAAAATAGCATCTGAAAAGTGTCCCTTTATTATGGTCCACCCTCTAAATCTCAACAACGGGCACCTCATGTGGTGTAATGGTTAGCAAACTAGAAGACCATTGGTATGAGTTCAATTCTCATTGGGCGCCCCATACTTCTGGCCTTGTGCCGCATCTAAGCTATGCTTAGTAAATAACTATATATATCTAGATCCTTTCATAACCCCAGTATGTAATGGCTATAAGTAAGTAAAGTTGACAGAGTGGCATATTATAGGTATAAACCGGACAGCGAGTGAGTTTATCCCCTTTTAGCTAGCTCTAGACAAGCGAGACAATTTTGCTACGATGTAGCGCCATATCTACCGTCAGCTTTCCTCTTTACTGTACAGACCAGATTACCCAATATGTGCTACTAATACGCTGAGTTGGCGGGGAACGGTTTGAAACTCAGGACCTTGTGTTGCATAGCGCCTTCTTTACTGGCACTAAATAGGTATATGTTATATACTGGTCTTTTCACGTTACCAAATCTATACAACTTTATATACCCTTCTTACTTCTTACTCTGTTGTCTATTCCTCCAGTCGGCTCTGGTTCTGATCGTCTATCATCTATCTTGGTCTGGTATATCTTCTAAGGTCTCGTCTGGTCTTCTATTGAGGATTCCGGGTCTGGTTTCTGTTGGGGATCATTCCTTATCAGAAGCCTTGTGTCATTGTTAGTTTTTAGTAATAAACACAAGACGTCGATTTATGTTGATGTTACTTTATTCCAGATCCCCACCAAGCAATCTGCGCAGATGAGGCTTACATGTTGCTAGCTCGGCTTCTAAGTTCTATGACTAACTGAGTTGCTTACTCCTTAAACCGGAAGGGGGGTTTCTATCGGGGTTCCGTTTCTCACGGTCTATCCCCAGAAAGCAAGGTCAGAGTGAGGTCAAACGCTGTCACTCACTCTCAAGGCCATCAGCTGTACTGAACGCCATAATGATTTCTACAATACCTTAAAAATGTATTAGGGATCCAATAATTATGTAACACTTGCGATGGCTATAAATAAAGTCGTTGGGATTGTCTAATGTCGGTATCAGCCAAACAGCGAGGGGCTCTATCCCCTTTTCACTAGCGCTAGACCAAGGAGATTGTTTTTTTTTTAGGAGATTGTTTTTACCACTCAGATCCCTGTGCTACTCATACGCTGAGTTGGCGAGGGCCGGTATCGAACCAAGTATCTTGCGATTCCTAGTCCGGATCTCTACCGACTGAGCTAGGAAATATAGAAGAATACACTAGTTAAATCCTGGACGAAGCTGGTTACATTTCTCATGGCAGGAATAGTAGTAATGTATCTGAGAATCTAGCTTCCTATTCATTACATCATGATTGCACGCTACCCGTGGGAAAGGTATGCATACATCTATTTTTCCTACAGCTATGCGCAAATAATCGGGTATACATGGTTCTTTGACCTTGGTATGACAATTTACCTAGCAGAAGAAAATCTCTGAATTCAAACTCTGTTTAAAATATACTTTCTGACACATCCTGTTCGTGTTTGCTAAATAGATATATCCTTCTTTTTCTTATTTACTAAACATTATACTAAATGGGTTCCCATGTGCTGATAGCCTTGTGTCAAACTAAGCAAAAGATCCATAGTAAGTAAGTAAGTAAGTAAAGTCAACTGGGTGGCCTGATATCGCTATCAGCCACACAGTGAGTGAGTCTATCCCCCTTTCGCTAGTGCTAGACCAGGGAGATTATTTTTGCATCTGCTCCTCACTTTACTGCACAGATCCCTGTGCTACTCATGTGTTGAGTGGGTTAAGGCCGGTATTGAACCAGGAACCTTGCGATTCTTAGGCAAGTGCCCTACTGACTGAGTTAGTAGTTAATAATCTATGCTAGTAGACATTTGCGAGTGAGCTCGCTACTCAGTGAGTGACCATAAGCTACAAGCCGTATGTCTAATAAAGCTAAAGTAAAATTATTATTTTGCTCGCTTATATGAAGGAGTGGTTAACAAACTACGTTAATAGACAAGTCGCAAATGGTACTGAACTTGTCCCAAATAAGCTAAATTTTGTTAAGTAATATTTTCTTTTATTAAACCATCTTTATGGGGATGTTAGAATGCGATGGTCCATAAAATGTTAAATCCAAAATATATTTTCATATGAGAGGAATGGGACCATATTACCATTAAGCACAGTTTTTTCATCTCGATTAAGAAAGGAAATATTTTTCATTTACACCGTCTATATCCGGGTGTTTGTTAGGGTTAGAGGTTAGGGTTAAGGGTTAGGGTTAGGGTTAGGGGTTAGGTTTAGGGGTAATTTTTCTAACCTTAAAAAAATCTAAAAGTCGTCTGTTAAAACAACCGGATATTGACGGTGTAAATGGAAAAACACGCCCTTTCTTAATCGAGATCAAAAAGGGGTGCCTAAAGGTCATATGGTCCGATGAAGGAAACGAAAAAAATTAAAGAATCTAAATATTTGCCTTCTATTATTGTTGATGCCGTTCCGTCTAAAAATATAGTGGCAATATTATTTTTTGAATGAAGCATTATAACATTCCTTGCAGTTGGTTTAACAAAAAATAACAACAAAAGGAAAAAAAATCAAAAACAAATAAAACGAAACATTACAAGTTGACATATCATCATTTACAAATTATATATATATATATATATATATATATATATATATATATATAGAGAGAGAGAGAGAGAGAGAGAGAGAGAGAGAACGTAGAGATAGAAAGATAAATAAAAGTATCCAATCAACCGTAAGGTTTTTTTTATTATTTCAAATATATTCTCGTACTTGTGGGGCACTGGCAAGGGTCGTCAGTGATGTAGTATTCATGAGTCACTGGAAAGTTTCGGGTCTTTCAACATCATACTTCGCTCGCCATGCTGACCCTATCAGAGATGATCAAAACTCGGATCCACCCACCCAGAGAGACTGAGAGAGAGAGAGAGAGAGAGAGAGAGATAGAGAGAGAGAGAGAGAGAGAGAGAGAGAGAGAGAGAGAGAGAGAGAGAGAGAGAGAGAGAGAGAGAGAGAGTAGAGATAGATAGATAAAAGTATTCAATCAACCGGTAAGTTAGGTATTATCATATTTGGAATTATCTTAATTCCCCGTATATCCACAATGCATGCTCATTAAGATGTACATCTATAGATTTATAGAAGGATTATTTCAAATCCTTTAGAGATCTCAATGTAAGATAATTAATGAATTAATTATATACAAAGCAATATTCACAGATATACAAAAAAAGAAAAAAAAGAAAGAAAAACTTAAACCGTCATTTGACAATAATAAATATATTTCGACCAGATACACAATGTGAGTCTAGTCTCATCAAATAGTCATACTGGTCAGAATAAATTCATTATAGTCAAATGATGTTTCGTTAAGTTTTTCTTTCTTGAAAGTTAAATATTGCTCTGTATATAATCAATTTGTTAGTTATTATACATTGAGCTCTCTTAAGGATTTATAAAAATCCTTGTATGATTCTATAAGTTTGCACCTACATGAGAATAGCGTAAGGATATACGGTGAGATTTTGATGAACCTAAATAGAATCATCCGTTACTTACCAGTAGCAAAGGCATGGTCGGCCACAAATAGATTATCAGTCATATGGAGGTCCGATCTCCCTGACAAGCTGAAGCGACAGTTCTTCCAGGCTGTGGTTGTATCGGTGCTGCTATATGCCTGCACCACCTGGAACCTAACAAAGCGTCTTGAGAATAAGCTAGATGGGAGCATACAAGAATGCTGCGTGCAGTCTTGAATAAGTCGTGGAAACAGCACCCCACAAGGAAACAATTGTACGGTCACCTGCCCCCATCTCACAAAGTATCTGAGTGAGACGGACAAGACATGCAGGACACTGCTGGAGAAGCAAGGATGAACTCATAAGCGACGATCTCCTGTGGAAGCCAACACATGGACCAGTTAGATGAAGATGCTGGCTGCTCCACAGAGGAGTTCCCAGGTGTAATGAATGATAGGGAAGGTTGGCGAAAGATTGTCATGGATACCCTTGCTGCATGCGCGACATGATGATGAATGATGATGATATATATTATATATATAATATATATATATATATATTATATATATGTATGCATATATCTTGACTGACTCTATGGAAATTTTTTTTGCAAAAAATCAAAAAGAATACACTTTAATAATAATAATAATAATAATAATAATAATAATAATAATAATAATAATTTATTGAAATCATAGTCTTTACTTGGAAACAGGAAATACGCTTTCCAATTGAGTTGAAAAAAATAAAATGTCAGCTATTAAATCATTCCCGTATGCGTAGATAAACTTCACTATCTGAAGTGATGGGAAATTACGTCAATAAATTATGATATGTGGTTCCGGTTTTCCATTTGCAGTCTTTACTTTCCTCGGATTCATGTGCTTGGTTAAAAATCTTTACTAATCTGACGACCAATATATATATATATATATATATAATATAATATATTATATATATATATATATATATATATATATATATATATATATATATATGTATATATATATGTGTGTGTGTGTGTGCGTGTGTTCTACAGATAATGACTCATTTTATCATTATTGCAAGATTTATACACATTTTCGGTCGTCCTGTGGATGAACAAGCGATTATTTCTCAAGCAAACCTCAATGTTGTGAATCGGGGTCGCTTTAGCTCAGTCGGTAGAGCACCCGCCTAGAGCTCGCCGGTTCCTGGTTCGATACCAATCCCTGAAAAATTAGCGCAGGAATAGCGCACGGAATGGGTAATTTGGTCTGTGCGGTAAAGTGGGGAACTGAAGATAGATGTAGCGCTCCACCTCAGCAAAAGCAATCTCCCTGGTTTTAGCTCTAGCTCTAGCGAAAAGGGGATAGACTCTCTCACTGTCCGCCAATTTTTGCTTACTTATATATATATATATATATATATATATATATATATATATATATACACACACACGCATACACACGATATATATAATATGTATATATATATATATATATATATATATATATATATATGTATATATATATTCTACAATTAAAACACATTTTTAAATTTATCTATGTACAAGTATATATTAGAGATTTAGTTTTAACTTTTTTAATCTAGTAGCTCTTCTAGTTATTTATAAAATTGATAATATTTGCTACAAAACAATAACATTGTCAAAACTAAAAAAATAATTAATAAGGTAGAATCCCTAATTAAAATATGAAACGATTTGTTTACATCTCTAGAATTGTTTTAATTAATACAAATAAAAATTCATATTTTAACAGTTTTTTTAATCGTGAATACATATAATTTATATGAATGAGGGATAATGTTTTTACAGAATTAATAGAAATCACTAATTAAATTGCATTGATTGATTTTAAGGGCATGTCACCCTATTTTATGCCTAGAGGTTATGGAATAGCGTTCATATTTTTTATATATATGTCTCTAAAATATTTTCCATTTGGACGCGGTCCTATCACATACGATTTCAAGTATTCAAGTAGTTCAATCCTCACACACACACACACACACACACACACACACACCACACACACACACACATATATATATATATATAATATTATATATATATATATATATTAAGAAATTTGAAAAACAAGTGTTCCAAAAATAAGATGAATTATATTATCGACGCTTAAACGTTTCGGTTTCCTTAAACCTTCATCAGGATGTATTATGGGGTGAAGAAATTGATGGATTTTTATAGATGACAGGAGATAAAAATCTTTTAAACGTTTAAGCGTCGATAAATAAATTCATCTTATTTTTGGAACGCTTGTTTTTTCAAATTTCTTAATATTGTCGGATTTATTTCCATATTTACTCCCATATATATAGTGTGGTTGTTAAATGTGTAAGTATGTATGCACATAGAAGAGTAGCATAGTAGTTCTGGTAACGTTTACATGTTGTTTCTATATTAATAAATCGGTTTGATTTCTTAATGTGACTTCTTTGTGGACACCACTCGTAATTTCAAAATTTAAGCACATGCCCACATAGAAGTATTTCCGCTTCTTTTATTACCGGTTTTACATTAATGTTTGCTGAATAATGTAAATGGGAGAGCTATAAAATGAAGCACTTTACTTTTGCAAACGGAGAAGTATCATTTCATCTATTTGTTTTTATTACAGTTCACAGGAAATTTAGTTAGTGGACCTACTTTTCTCTCGCGTACTCTTCCTTATGTTATATACACCTTATACCACATCTGGTATATACAATAAGCAGAGAGAGAGAGAGAGAGAGAGAGAGACAGACAGACAGACAGACAGACACAGAGAGAGAGGGGGACGAACCTCAGAGCGAGCAGCCTACGCGTCCACTCACTCTGAATTCTCTGGTCGCATCTGAACTAAACAAAGACTAATTCTCACGCCTGTAATGGCGCCTTCCGAATGGATCAATTCCTCAATTACTCATAACCCAAACGGTTATGGAAATATTCACTTCTCCCTCCGATTTTAAATCTAACAACTTTTATACAAAATATTCTTACAGTGTACATAATTCATAAGCTGTCTATGAATTATGCAACATGTTTTTGTATAACTCTTGAACAATCCATAGAAAGTACCTACATGTGGTAACAAAACAGCCTCTTCATCATATAAAATATATACTTATATATATTTACCAAACCCTTTGCACGAACAGGATGTGATACAAGGTCAATTTCTTAAGCGGATTTTGAAGGTTTGAATTCAGAGATTTCCTTCTCCTAGACTGGTTACTTAGCTATGGTTAAAGTGCACAGTCTACACTGCTATTTGCACATAGTTGGATGTAGAATTGGATTCATACCTTTCCCAAGGGAATTAGCGCCATGTGAAATGCAAACAGCTTCGTCCAGGAATTGAACTCGGGACGACGAGTCCATTTCCTACGACTCTAACCATTAGTCCACGTGCCTTCATGAAAAATATACTTATACCTATACAATGGTACCATGTTTTTTTATTAGTCTCTTTTGCTGAACTTTGAGAGCGTAGTCAGCTAATTCGAACTCCCGGGATGCTATTACGCTTAACTACGTTGAAATAGCACTGGGAAGATTAGAAAAAAAAACAACCTCATCCCATACGTTTTGGTTAAATAGTAAAACTACTGTCTGTCTTATTTGGATTATACTTGAAAATTAGTTTGCGAATTTCTTCCCAATGTAGACACCATCCGCTTTTCACAAGTTCATCCATTACCTGCCTTTCACGTTGTCATCTACCACTCTTCAATCGATCTTGTTTAGTACTGCGACACTGTTTCGTTGTGTGCATAAGCGTTCTCTACTTCTCGTCTCTCGGTGAGCGAGCGTATCGTTCCGATACACTGTTCTTCTATATGGACTGCTTTGGTATTGGATAACTCATGAGGGTTGATATGCCATTAAAAAAGAAACTAAATTAAACTAGACTATACATCGTTTATTTATTTTTTTTTTTTTGTGAAATCTAATTTAGTTTCTGTTGAAGCAGAACATGCCATATTACTTTTGTGTATTGCCTTCCATTTTATGTTTGTGGTCATCTCTTGGGGAATGCAAGGAAAGTTACAAAATCGGTCGCAAAAACCGCGTCTTCACCTATATGAAAATGTACTCATAGATACAATGTAGTACCATGACCTAAGAGTTTATTTAGTTCGGATCACAGCTCATTGTGCTCGTATACCAAATTATTTTTCGCATTTGAAATGATATAAATACGTTTCAGTTCCCTAAAATACCCTGATTTGATCGTTCTTCTTTTAATAAGTGTTAACTCAAATTCCACGCTACCTTAAATATATATTATATATATATAATATAATATATATATATAATATATATATATATATATATATATTATATTTGTGTGTGTAAGTAAAAGATATAACAGAAGATTTAGTTTTTATCATTATAGCCTATTTCAGGAAGCCTAGAGAAAATGTCTAGTGTTTCCAATCATCAGATGCTAAAAATCTAAATCTTCTGTTTTCTATTTTTTACTTGTTTAATTTTGCTCTGTGACTCTGACAATATGAGCACATATTGACCTCTGCAAACTAGGACACTTAAAATTGAAAATGGAAATGAATCCGACGTTATGTTGAAAGGATAAATAACTAAAGGAAAGAAAATGTTGAATGGATGAAATTGATTTAATTTCAGTTACCAACACGTGTTTCGGCCGGGGGTTTGTTCATGTATACATGTATTGTATTTATCATTATTTTGAATATAAAATAAAATAATGATAATTGAAAATTATGAAATATTTAAGCATACCACGAAAAACGGCCTTCATCAGGGTAGAATGTTTGATATTTAAAGTTAAAACGGTCAAAATACAGATAATTTTGAATTGTTTGTAAAAATAATGCAGACTGATATTCGGTGACGGTTACGGTTAGAGAATAAAGAATATTCGTTGGAGCGTAACATTTGAAAAAAAGGGGAATTTTTGATTTCATAAGTAATATTATTGACTTGTGCAAAAAAAGTTTAGAATCTGCTAATTATATATATATATATATATATATATATATATATATATATATCTTTATTATTAAATGGAGATTGTGTGTTTTTCTGTCGGTAACTGAAACTATATCTCTACTCAAGTCATAATTCCCTTAGTTATTGACATCACATTCTCAATGATTTTATTTTTATTTAAACCTCAATTATTAATAAAATTGCTTTAAATTATTAATACTGTTAACCATATCAACATACTAACAACATGCAATTCTATTTATATATACAAAACAAAATAGCGATTTACAGTTTGAACGGGTAGGCTAATTTGCATATTGATATTAAAAATGTGATTTTAATAAATATGTGCTTAGTATTATTGATTTCTAATTTTCAGTTTTATTTTAATGAATATAAGCAAAAATCTCTTCAATAAATCTTAAATGAAATCCATTAACAAGAAAAAATAACTGTCATTTTATTCTTTACTTCCTATTTTAACTAAAATACTTAAATTAGAAAAAATAACAATGAAAGACGAGAGTGATGGAAGAGTAAGTTTCAGTTGTTCTAATTTTCGATTATACCCACCTCTGTTTCAAATCTTTTTTATCTGCATTCTTATTTAGTTTTATTAGCCTTTCTAATTTAATATAATATTTTATTACATTTAAAACTTAAATACTTGCACCCGGAGGGTGCATATATTTGCTAGTATATATTATTGAGATTAATACGAAATCCAGGCCTAGCCTAAAAGAGCCGATCTATATGTTGAAACGCATTGGGGATATATGCATTATATCTTATACGTGGAGTAATACAGAGCTTAACAGATGGCATAACACGTCCGTTGTTAAGGCGTGAAACTGTGTATAAAAATATTCACATTTAGACTATTTGAATAACGTGATGCAGATATATCCAAAGGAGATCTTTTCATAGTAAAAATAGTGCATCTCTTCTTTACAATCCCATTTTTCGTCATTGACGTTTGATATCATCTTAATAGGAAATGAATTCCGAGCTTAGAGTACTGGGCTATATATGAAACTCGCAAGACCGAAATGTACAGTGGTGAAAAAACATGCATGCACGTCCGTGAAACTGTGGACGAGTAGATTCCCAGCCCCCACGAACGAAACGAGTCCGGATATGTGTGGCCTGTGCGAGGGGGAGGAGTGTGGCGAGTGACCACGGAAATTGAACCCGTCACCTCTTCGTTGCTGAAATGCTGGTGAAATTCCGCACGAGCAGTGCAGAGTGGCCCAGATGTGGAGTCTTGTCGTGAGGATTGACGCGTGCTGATGAATGTCGAACGTGCAATTCAGAGTGAGGAGCCCGGATGAAACACAGCAATGGGATATTTAGGGACCTGCCCTCGCAGATCGGCGAGAAAGTCTGCAGTAGCATTTTGGCTGTCGAAACCAGTGGAAGAGAGGATATAGTTGTGCTAGTGAGAAGACTAGAACTGCTGGGAGAGCAAAGCAATTACGACGACTACGACTGTCTGATAATCTGAAGGTCCCTGGTTCATTCCCGGGTTTCGGCACCACTGATAATCTGAAGGAAGCAGTTTGCTAAAGAGCTATTTTAGTTAACCTTACGCTGCATTATAACAGGTTAATAATTGCGAAATTTGTAGATCCAACAAATGCTTTACTTAATTATTTGAGGATCGATTTATTTTTCTTATAAAGCGTAAGATTCTCTTAGCTTTAATGTACAGCCGTCAAAAACATACAAGAACGTCTGTGATACAAAGAGCTATTTGTCATTAACCTTAAGCTGCGCTATGACTAGTAATAATTGAGTATCTTCACATCCAACCAATGTCCATATTGTTACGTAATTATTAGATTCCTAATATTTATGTACAGTAGTGTAGAAATCAAAATGGCTGTTATAAGTTGCAGCCAACGGCCTTGAAGGATGAATGACAAGGCTTAACCTCATCCTGATCCTTCCTTCCGGTGGATACCGTGAGAATCGGTGGAGAAGACCCTCTTCCGGTTTAGATTAGAAATAGATTTTTAGCCAGATCGTGTTATGCACGCGGCCGACTCAATCTGCGCAGGTAGTGTAGTGGGGATTTCAGAATAAAATATGATCTAAGTTAAATCGAAGTATTGTGTTATTATCTAAAGACTACCAATGATACAGGGCTTCTGATAAAGAGAAATCCCCAACGGAAGACCAGACACGAAGTCCCCAAGACGAAGTCCAGACGCTAGAGGAAACGCTAGAAGAATAGAAGTAAGAAGTAAGGAAAGAGGTATACAACAATATTGCTTTACTAAATTATTTGACGATGTTATTTATTTCTCTTATAAACCGTAATATTATGTTAGCTTTAATCAACAGGCGTCAAAATCCTACAAGCACGTCCGTGAAACAAAGAGCTATTTGTAATTACCTTTAAGCTGCATTGTGACTGGTAATAATTGCGAACTTGCACACCCAACAAATGCAAATACTGCTTTACTAAATTATTTGACGAGGTGATTTATTTTTCTTATAAACCGTAAGATTCTGTAAGCTTATTGTTTTAGTTTTTGCAAGAATATCTCCATTCTAACAGGAGTGATGGATGTTATTCACGATCTTTATTTCTTTATTTTTCTAACCGATGAGATCTGATTCCTTAATATATAAAAAATAATAGGGCAGACTGAGGTCTTTAAACTTGATATGGTGTTATACATTGAATAATAATACGTTCATATTTATATTTTAGTGTCGTCGATTTTAAGAACTTTTTGGGGTCCTATCGAATATATATCATTTTTAAACATATATTATATCCATAGATGGAACCCTATCAGCTACTACAATTTCGTGTCAGAGCTGGTTGGTTGGTTGGTTTTATTTTACGGCATATCAACCTTTGTACGATTATTTTATGCCAAATACGTTTTGTTTTATTCATTATTGATGGTATTTAAAATGTTATTTTAACTAAATTTTGTAAACTAAATTTTAAAAACTCCTTTTTTGCTATTTAAACCATAGATGGGGGCTCTAACAGGTACTACAACTCCGGGATAGAGTGGACCAGGGAGAAATGGTGATGAAGGCGTGCTCCACATTCCCCCAGACCTCCAGAACTGAAAACCTCACAATCAGATCAAGTTTAACGTCATTCCCAGGACATGAAGATCCTCAGCCATCGCCTTCTAGCACATAAGTGTAATAGAGTTGGAGCAATCATATAGAAAAGGAAAAGATAGACTTGGACCATGCAAGAGAACTGAAAAAAAACAACTATAGAAAATGCGGGTAGAGGGGGCACTGAGTGTAGTGATGTCCTTATAATAATAATAATAATAATAATAATAATAATAATAATAATAATAATAATAGTCAACTGGTGGATTTTGCAGTGCCAGCAGATCACAGGGGGAAGCTAAAGGAAAATGAAAAAATGGACAAATATCTGGACCTTGCCAGAAAACTGAAAAAGTTATGGAATATGAAAGTGAAAGTTATACCAATTGTAGTTGGTGCACTTGGAACGCTCCCAAAAGGATTGGAAAAGGGTTTGTGAAAGTTTGGAAATCAGAGGAAGAATTGAAACCATCCAGAACACTGAACTGCTGCAATCTGCCAGGCTACTCAGAAGAGTCCTGGAGACCTGAGGAGACTTGCTGTCACTCAGACTCCAGTGAAAGACCATCAGCTAACACTGATGTGAAAACTCAAAAGGAGTGAATAAGAATAATAATATCACTTTATCCCAGCAAGAAGACCAGACAAAAATAGGAAGAAAAACAATTATATGGACGCTTCAAACGACAAATAGATGAGGTTGCACATGGAAAGACTTGGACATGGTTAAGAAAGGGAAACCTCAAAAGAGAAACAGAATCACTTATAATTGCTGCACAAAATAATGCCATAAGGACAAACTACATCAAAGCGAAAATTGATACGACCCAACAAAATAGTGAATGTAGACTTTGTGGTAATAGAGATGAGACTGTAAACCATATACTCTGCGAATGTAACAAACTAGCACAACGAGAATACAAAACTAGACACGACTGGGTTGGGAAGGTGATCCACTGGGAAGTTTGCAAAAAATTAAATTTTGACCATACAACAAAATGGTATATGCGTAAACCCGTATCTATTCTTGAGAACGAAACACATAAAATTATCTAAAACTGATCTGAAAACTCAAAAGGAGTAAATAATAATAATAATAATAATAATAATAATAATAATAATAATTATTATTATTATTTACTCCTTTTGAGTTTTCACATCAGTGTTAGCTGATGGTCTTTCACTGGAGTCTGAGTGACAGCAAGTCTCCTCAGGTCTCCAGGACTCTTCTGAGTATTCTGGCAGATTGCAGCAGTGCAGTGTTCTGAATGGTTTCAATCCTTCCTCTGATATCCAAACTTTCCAAACCCTTTTCTAATGCTTTTGGGGACTGTTCAAGTGCACCAACTACAATTGGTATAACTTTCCTTTCATTATTCCATAACTTTTTCAGTTCTCTGGCAAGGTCCAGATATTTGTCAATTTTTTCATTTTCCTTTAACTTCACCCTGTGATCCGCTGGCACTGCAAAATCCACAGTTGACAAGTTCTTTTTTTTGTTAATCAACACTAGGTCTGGTCTTTCTTGCTGGGATAAGGTGATCCGTTTTAATTTCAAAGTTCCAGAGAATTTTGTGCGTTTCGTTCTCAAGAACAGATTCTGGTTTATGCATATACCATTTTGTTGTGTGGTCAAAATTTAATTTCTTTGCATAATTCCCAGTGGATCACCTTCCCAACCCAGTCCGTGTCTAGTTTTGTATTCTCGTTGTGCTAGTTTGCTACATTCGCAGAGTATATGGTTTAACAGTCTCATCTCTATTACCGCAAAGTCTACATTTACTATTTTTGTTGGTTTTATCAATTTTCGCTTTTGATGTAGTTTGTCCTTATGGCATTATTTTGTGCAGCAATTATAAGTGATTCTGTTTCTCTTTGAGGTTTCCCTTTCTTAACCATGTCCAAGTCTTTTGATGTGCAACCTCATCTATTTGTCGTTTGAAGCGTCCATATAATTTTTTTCTTCCCATTTTTGTTTTCTAGTCTTTGTCGTTCTTCTGTTGTCCATCTGCCGTTTCTACTATTGTTGGTCGCCATAAGTAATTGTCTTTGCTCTTCCTTGTGTAATCTTCAAGTTGTTGGATTGTGGTTTCTACGCATTCCTCTATGTTGGCAAGACCTCTTCCCCCTTTTTCTTGACACATACAATCTATCTCTATCATCTCTAGGGTGGAGAGCCTTGTGCATGGTCATTAATTTTCTCGTCCTTTGGTCTATCTGTCTGAGTTCTTCTTTTGTCCTTTTAAGAATGGTCCTGAGTATCTTATAATGGGGACAGCCCAGGTATTAATTCCTTTGATCAGATTTCTGCTGTTAAGTTTCGTTTCTAGAAGTTTTCTAGTTCTCCTGAGATATTCCTTTTTAACTTTTCCTTTCATTTCTGCTTGCATGATATTGTCCGCTTCCAAAATTCCTAAGTATTTGTAGCTTTCATTTTCATCAAGAGATTTTATAGTTTCCTGATTTGGTAGTTGTATTCCATTTAATAGTTTTCTTTCACCCCTTTTTATTACAAGCATAGCACATTTTTCGATTCCAAATTCCATCCCTATATCCTGGCTATATATCCTAATAGTTTGTACTAGGCTCTCCAATTCTTTTTCATTTTTTGCAAAAATTTTAATGTCATCCATGTACATAAGGTGGTTGATCTTTTCTTGTGAATTACTAAATTTGTATCCCCCGGTACATTTTTTTCAGTATATGGTTTAGCGGCATCATTTGCAATAATAAAGAGTAGTGGTGATAATGAGTCTCCTTGGAAGATACCTCTTTGGATTTTTTTACTCTGCCAGGGATTGTTTTCCAGCTTTTAATTGAACTCGCCAGTTTCCATGGCTTTTTTAATGAAGTTTATAATGTTGTTGGAAATTTTATACATTTGTAGGCATTCTAAAATCCAGGTATGTGGGACCATGTCATAGGCTTTTCTGTAATCGATCCAGGCTATTGCAATATTTTTCCGTTTTTTTTGACTTCTTTAAGAATGTATTGGTCTATATAGAGTAAGTCGTGGGTTCCTCTTTTTCCCTTGCGACATCCTTTCTGTTCTTCTGGGAAGAAGTTTCCGCAATTGAGTGAAAAGTTACTTCTTCTCTTACAACAGCAGTTAGAATTTTCCACATCATGGGTAGACAAGTTATTGGTCTATAATTGCTGGGGACATTTCCTTTTTGTGGGTCTTTCTGGATTAGTGTAGTTATTCCTTTTGTCATCCATTCGGGTATTTCCGTTTCTTGTAGGCATCTGTTTCAGTTTGCTGGGCATTCTTTTGTGGATAGTCGTAAATTTTTTGAACCAGAATCCATGTATGCCATCATGGCCTGGTGTTTTCCAATTTGTTACTTTCTTGAGTACTGATTTAAGCGTAATTACATGAACACTGGCAACAGGTCCTTCCTCAATTTCCATCAGTTCATTCTTAATATCACTTATCCACTTTGACTGTTTATTATGTTCTTTCCTCATCCATATATCACTCCAGAACTTTTCTGCTTCTGTTGCATTTGGTGTTCACTAATGTTTGTTTTTGCTCCATTATTATTATTATTATTATTATTATTATTATTATTATTATTATTATTATATCTCCGACCATTGTTTTTGCTCCATTATTATTATTATTATTATTATTATTATTATTATTATTATTATTATTATTATATCTCCGACCATCCGTCTAGCCTAAGTAAAGGTCTAAGTAGATCCCTATTGGGGAAGTCGGTGTATTCTAAACCCCGAATTGACAGACTGTATTCACGGTGGGATAGTTTGGATCCGATTCCTACTTAAATTGCATTATTAATCTCAGTTATTAGAAAGTCTTGTGGTCACATGGATATCCAATTCATTTCACTCTTACAATAAAGCTATATAACAATATTTAAGATGCCATTAATATTATTAATTATCAATATAACTTCTATTATTGCGTAGTATTTCTATTTCAGTAATAATACCGCTTAAGTGCCGTTACTTGCGTGGGCGTGTTTAGAAATTAATAATGACTATAATGTATTGGATTAATTAATACCAATGAGTTAATTACCTTCATTTAATTAAACTTCATGTATTCGACTGCGCATACACACGCACACATACACACACATATACACACACGTGTTCAATGTAGATTTAGATTAAGATGGTCACAGAAACAGACACTCTGCTCATTTCTTTGCACAATTCTCAAACATCGAGGCAAGCCCAGAATTCTTCTAATCATCCAAGAGCAAAATGTCAATCCTTATTATGGACAACACCACATCTGATTGTTGCTTGATTTATTGGTTTTAATGGCATTTCAAACTGTCTACGGTTATTTTATGCCAAGAGGTTAGGGAATTCACGTACGTTTATATTTTACATGCACTGAATTGGTGAGAGCCGGTATTGAACCCGGATTGTGGTACCTAGGCGCACGAGAAGGACAGATTGGATCTGTGGCGAATAGGGGCGGGATTTTTTTTGTCTTCCTGGTGGACCACAGAGTGAAAAATTTAAAAGAAAAGGAAAAGATAGACTTGGACCTTGTAAGAGAACTGAAAAAAAAAAAAAAAAAACGAAAAAAACATATTAGTGGTATCGCTTCAGCTCATCCTTCTTTCTATCTTTCCCCGACTTTCTTTCATTCTTTCTTATATTTTTCTGTGTAGCACGTCCTTTTTCTTCCATTTCGTTATAATGAAAACGAAATGATTCATTATTTAGATGAAGTGACGACACTCATACGAAATAAGAATTCAGTGGATAAGCGACACCAGATAATAAGGACTTACTATTAAGGCACACGAGTATTGATATATAGATAATAATAATAATAATAATAATAATAATAATAATAATAATAATAATTGATACCTATTGTAGTTGGTGCACTTGGAACGGTCCCAAAAGGATTGGAAAAGAGTTTGGAAAGTTTGGAAATCAGAGGAAGGATTGAAATCATTCAGAACACTTCACTGCTGCAATCTGCCAGAATACTCAGAAGAGTCCTGGAGACCTGAGGAGACTTGCTGTCACTCAAACTCCAGTGAAAGACCATCAGCTAATGCTGATGTAAAAACTCAAAAGGAGTAAATAATAATAATAATAATAATAATAATAACCATCGGCTAACGCTGACGTGAAAAACTCAAAAGGAGTGAAAATCTTATTATAATGGAGATTGTGGGTTTGTCTGTCTGTAACCGAAACTATATTTCTATACAAGTCACAATCTCCATGATTTTATTTATATTTCACTTTTTTATTAGTGTTGTCCATATCTACATACAAATAACATGCAATTGTATTTATATTTACAAAAAATAGCGGTTTACAGTGTGAATGGGAAGGCTAATTTGCATATTGATATTAAAAATGTGATTTTTATTAAATATGTGCTTAGTATTATTGATTTCTAATTGTTTGGTTTTATTTTAATGAATATAAGCAAAAATTTATTTCAATGAATCTTAAAATGAAATCCAATAATAAGAAAATAACTGTCATTTTATTCTTTTATTTCCTGATTTAACTAAATAGTTAAATAAGTAAAATTCAGCAATGAAAGACGGGAGTGATAGAAGAGTAAGTTTCATTTCTATTTTTCTATTATACCCCCACTCTGTTACATATCTTTTTATCTGCCTTCTTATTAGACTTTCTAATTTAATACGATATTTCATTACATTAAAAGTTAAATACTTGCACCCGGAGGGTGCATATATTTGCTAGTAATAATAATAATAATAATAATAATAATAACTCTTTCTGAATTTGTCATTACATTGAGAAAATAAATGGATATTCAAGAATATTTGGTCTAAGTTGGTTTTCTGAGTTGTACAAAGGATAATTCAAATGAAGAATATACAAACAATTATTATAAATGGAGGAAAATTTTCTCGTTTTCTGCAGGAATGTTTTTTAGTTTAAAATTTCTGTCAATCACATAAAAAAATGTCTGCAGACAGAGAAGTGATTTCAATAAGCTGAAGATTTTATAGCAATATGTAAGGCTTAACATTTCTTCGATAGATTTTCCAAAGATTGTTGACGGAGTTTCACGGCAGCATACAAAGAATCGTCAATTTCTTTGTCTAAAATGTTCTAAGTGTCAGTGAAACACTTTTCTGTCAAAGATTATGGGAAAAGACAAAAACAGTTTGGAATGTCAGATTGACATGCTTCGTTAGAGATCTAGCGTCACCAGAATGCAAGTGGGTGTGTATATTTACTAAGTCCTCCGCAAGATGTGACACAAGGGACAAAAAAAAATAATATAACGAAATATTCCTATTTGTCTTATCAGTCTCATTCAACTTTTATATATATATATATATATATATATATATATATATATATATATATATATAATTTAATATACCAAGCGTGTTGGTAGATCCTTGCGGAGAGAAAAAACCCGGCAGAAAGTTTGATTGTAAAAATATACTACCAAACATCAACCAGGAAGAAAAAAATTTTTTTGAAAAAAAGAAAAGACCAAGATATTCGTACCAACAAAAAATAATCTATTGGTATAATATTTGGCCAAAAGAAAAAACAATTTATATGTATATATATGTATAAGATATATGTATAAGATATATATATATTCATATAACCGCTAGGAGAAGCTAATTTGTAAAAAGTGCTCGATACCTAAGTAGAGCCAAATAATAAAGATAATCTACTGAGTCAGACTAACCTACTATTAGTTTCGCATAAAGCTCTTCAGGGCTAAAATCTGACTGTCAGATTTCAGCCCTGAAGAGCTTTATGCGAAACTAATAGTAGTTCGTCTGACTCAGTAGATTATCTTTATATATATATATATATATATATATATATATATATATACTGCACACAATGCACAAATAGCGGATATGTGGGAGAAACATCAACATCTTTTAGACTAAGATTAAATAACCACAAATCCACAATAAAACTCAAATCCCCGCTTAGTGCAATAGCACATCACTTTAACACCCTACCACACAACCTTACACACCTCAAATGCATTCTACTAGAACACGCATTTCCAAAAACGCACTCTCGAAAACAAGCAGGAACTAAATGGATTCTCAAATTACAAACTCACGTGAGGGGACTGAATGCTGACATCGGAATACTCCGTTATTATAATTTTTTTACATACGCTGCCGCTGTCAATAACAGCAGAAACAAAAGATCCGCTGAACAGGAGCAACAGTCATTTGATAAAGGGTATCTAACGAACCCGAAAATTTATGATGAAAAATAATAAAAAAATAAGTGAATCCAATACTCCATAACATCAAGTTCATTCATTTATTTTTACATGCTTCGTAATAACGCCCAATTTAAACACACACACACACACACACATATATACATATATATATATATATATATATATAGAGAGAGAGAGATGAGAGAGAGAGAGAGAGAGAGAGAGAGAGTGTGTGTGTGTGTGTGTTTGAAAATAGAGGAAAATGCGGATAAAGCAACGCAACTAAATTCAAATGATATTTCGCCTCGGTAGTTTGCAAAGCTTTTTCAAATTAATTCTGAAATGGGCTCTACAGTCTATTTTTATGCTGAAAAGATAATTTTAGTGCGGGCAGATGTGTGTGTGTAGGGGGGCGTATTTTGTGATAGACCCCCGAATACCCATCTTCTGCCTGTCCCAAAATTAAATAATAATAAATAAGTAGTGTCGTCTGTGTGGCCTAAAGTCGGTACCCGCGAGACAACGAGGGACTCATGTAGTTCACGGTGCTTGGTTACTGATAATTTCTTACCTATTCGATTTTCAAACCATATATATATATATATATATATATATATATATATATATATATATATATATGCGTGTGTGTGTGTGTGTGTGAATATATATTTTTCTCATCACTCACATAAATACAATCATTTAAATATACATGCACGCACACACGCACACACATACATACACACACACAGCATTGAAAAATATTTCTATGTCATCTTTCATAACATACACTCGCACGCACACACACACAGGCGCTTACACTCACTCACACAATATTATGACGAACACCCAGTGTCATTTTTCGATACATACACACACACACATACACGCGACCCGCCCCACACCACACAAGAAGAATATCTTTCTAACCGTCTATACCATAATTTTCGAATTTTCCTAAGAACGACAACTCTTTTTCAAAACATTTTTAAACAGACTGATCAACAAGGACTGTCGCAGTCTCTTCGCTGCTTTGTGATAATTTTTTTTTTACTTTTCCTTATGTCCCCAAAAGCCCTGAAGAAGATCTGCTAAACAGATTGAAACACTGCAGCGTCGGCTAATAAATTTACCACTCATTCTATCTGAACCTGTGTTTTTTCATATTTCTCACTATATATATATATTATATATATATATATATATATATATATATATATATATATTCATTTTAAAATGTTAATACGGTATGAATGAGCTTGAAACGTTTTCATTCCCCCTCTTGATAACACGCTTGCATGTTCATTCCAATCGAGTTGGCCTTTTCATACATTAAAATTTGACCATGTGTCTCATCCTACTTTCGCGAAGGGCTTGGTAAGACATGCCCGACACAGCTGGAGAGGCAAGGACGAACTCATAAGTGGCGTTTTCTTTTGAAAGCCAGCGCATATGCAAGATAGTGCGGGCCATCCAGCAAATAGCAACTTTGACCATACCTGGGTGATGGATCATATGTTGGTGAGATTCTGTCATGGATATCCGTGCTACTTGCGTGATATATATATATATATATATATATATATATATATATATATATATATATATATATATATATATATATATATATATAATCCAAAAGTCCAGAGAAGAAATCTTCCTTACGACATAGGAGTTTTTTTTTAAAACCTGTCGCAGTTTGAGAGCTCAATGTGTGCTCTTATTGTTAGAGTCACATAGCAAATTTATAAGTAAAGAAATAACAAAAGACTTAGAGATTTTGCATCTGATGAGCTGGGAGAATTAGACACTTTGTCTAAGCTTCCGAAATAGGCTATAATGCAAAACCTCTAAGTCTTTTGTTATTTCTTTACTTATATATATATATATATATATATATATATATATATATATATATATATACTTACAGCTATTAAATGGATATTCAAATACAATATTATTCTTTCGAAATGGTAAAGAGCTCTTAACACAATGTACGAAATAGAATAGAACACGGACCCAAACCCTTTTTTTCATATTGTTAAGGACTTCTTCACTTATTTTATTTGTTTTAAAGAGGGCACCGTTATTTATCAATTAACCCCCATTCACCCGTTTCAAGTTGTTGTGAATTTGATATCAGATCTCATAATTCATAAACCTTTTGAGATATGAAATCCTTACTTGTATCTTTACACAAAGGAATGTTAATGGCAATTCAGTTTATTTCTATGGGTAAAATTGACTTTGATATACGATAAAACTGAGCTTTGAATTGAACGATTTAGACAAGTACGTGAAGGTACCACTATAATATGTGTGTATATATATATATATATATATATATATATATATATATATATATATATATTATTATTATTATTATTATTATTATGGAGATTGTGTGTTTGTCTGTCTGTATTAATACTGTTGGATTAATCTACATACTAATAACATAATAACAGAATATGGATCCCTACAAAATTAACGGGCATTTCAATTATATTTGGCGCGCTTGCAACAGCCCCGAATGGTCTGGAAAGCAGTCTGAAGGAATTGAATGTCAGTGGTAAAAATCTGTCCGCTCTGTACTCTCTGACCCCATAAATATTGAAATCGAGTAGAATAATTAGAAATGTCCTGGAGATATGAGGAGGATTGTTGTCAGACAAACTCCATTGAAATACTACCATATAAAATTGTTGTGAACAAGCTGGAAAATTTAAAACGAATAATTTTGAAATGACGATGATGCGTTCTTTCTGTTTTCTTTTTGTGCTTTTAAATATACTATATTTGATTTTTGATTTACCAACATCTCCGCACGAAAAGGATGTGAAACAAAAATATTTTAAAGCGGAGTTTAACCAGTTTGAATTCAGACATTTTTCTCTCAGACTGGTTTGCACTCAAAGAGCATACTCTATCATACGATTGACCCATAACTAAAAGTAAAATAGTTGATTATACACCTTTATCAAAGTAGTAGCACTATGTGAATAACTACGAGCTTCGTCCAGTATTTGAACTCGTGTCACCGTGTCCATTTCCAAGGACGATGACCATTGTATGATAAGTCCCTCTTAGAATAAACTATATACGAAGATTTTGGAAGAGCGTTGGGTAATGGTTAGATTAGAGGAAATGAACTCGTTAACCCTAGTTCAAATCATGGACGAGGCTGTTTACATGTCATATAGCTCTAATATCGGTGGAAAATATATGCATGAAACTACACTGCCTCCAGTTATAGGTAAATAGTAGGGCAGGCTGAGCTCTTTAACCTTGGATAGGTAACCCATTCTAGCAGTAAGAAAAGCCTGAATTCCATCGTGTTAAACTCCACTTAAGAAGCTGGTGTCTTTGAAATCTGTTCATGCGAAGGTGTTTTATATAATATATATATATATATATATATATATATATATATATATATAAAAGTAAGTAAAGTCGACGGGGCGGGCCTAAAGTCGGTATCAGCCAGTTCAGCGGGGAGTCTATCCCATTTTCAATAGCGCTAGACAAGGAGATTGTTTTAGCATCTGAGGTGGAGCGTCACACCTACCATCAGCTCCTTACTTTACCGCACAGATCCCTGTGCTACTCATACGCTGAGTTGGCGGGGACCGGTATCGAACTAGGAACCTTGTGGTTTCTAGCCGAACGCTCTACCGACTGAGCTAACCCGGCCCCTTATTCTTCTTCTTCTTCTTCTTCTTCTTCTTCTTATTATTATTATTATTATTATTATTATTATTATTATTATTATTATTATCAATTTTAGTAAAATTAATGCTTGTAACTATCGAAATTAATACTTTTTATTTTGTTTCTCAAGAATTTCAGTCAATTCAATTCAGTTTTTTTTTTTCAAGTTAGTAGCAGTGAGAGTAACTAGGAGGGGAAATCGGAGAAATAATATTAAAGTGTGTGGAGGCTGTAAGGAGGAGTATTGGTAGGAAAAGTGATATGGGCATTTTAAAATGTGAGTACTGCATTCAAAATTATATATATAATTTCGGCGTCTGTTGTAATAGTTAGCGTCGTAAGAAATGAACTCGTTGAACCAGGTTCAGATCCTGAACAAGGCTGTTTGCATTTCACATAGCGATAATACCTGTGGGAAAGTAATGCATCCAACTACAATTCCTCAAGCTATGATTAAACAGTAGGGTAGACTGAGCTCTTTAAACTTGGCTAGATAACAATTCTAGCAGAAGGCAAACCCTGAATTCAAACCTTAAGAAGCTAAAACCGTGTCGCCATCTTATTCATGCGGATAATTATATATATATATATATATATATATATATATATATATATATATATATATATATATCTTAGAAAGGAAGGAAAAACTCAACGCCGTAATTCCATAATTTAGTGATTTAAAGATTCACTGTATTTATACATACTAGATCATATAATGGGCCGGGTTAGCTCAGTCGGTAGAGCGTTCGGCTAAAAACCACAAGGTTCCTAGCTCGATACCGGCCCTCGCCAACTCAGCGTATGAGTAGCACAGGGATCTGTGCGGTAAAGTAAGGAGCTGATGGTAGGTGTGGCGCTCCACCGCAGACGCCAAAACAATCTCCTTGGTCTAGCGCTATTGAAAAGGGGATAGAATCCCTCGCTGACTGGCTGATACCGACTTTAGGCCGCCCCAACGACTTTACTTAGATCATACAATAATAATACAGTGTATCTTAGAAATAACATATAGAATCATCCCTTACTACCAAGTTTTGGATACCTCTCATCTCATATATATATATACATATACATATAATATATATATATATATATATATTATATATATATATATATATTACACACACACACAAACATATATATTATATATATATATATATATATATATATATATACATATGAACACTAAAATTCTTATTCGGATTCTTTTATTGTCGAAATGCGCTTTGTTATGTGGCATCTGTGTTTATATATATACACACACACACACACATAAACATATATATATATATATATATATATATATATATATATATATATATATATATATATATATATATATATATATATATATATGAGCACTAAAATTCTAATTCGGATTTTTTATTATCGAAATGCGCTTTGTTATGTAGAAATGTGGCATCTGTCTTTTTTTCTGATCAAGCTGAAGAAGAGAATCCCGATGGAATAACGACAACTAGAATCTCACACGCAAATCATATTGTTTGGTTTTCGAAATAATTTAATGTGAAAATTAAAAGTCTGTCATCATCAGAAAATAATTAAAGTTTTCATTAATTTGTTGGATGCCATGGGAAAACAATTTTGTCGAGGCAAACAGAGGATAATTAGGTCCAACTCTTTTAACAATTGCATTGCCACTGCAGAGATAAGACGGTGCATTTGAAATTGTTAGGAATATCAATGGAATATTATGTATTTGGATAGATTCCGAAATCGAGGCAAACTTGTTAGTTTAATGGCATATCAACCCTTATGGTTTATTTAATACCAAATTATTTATTGCCATTGCAAAGATATAACGGTGCATTTGATATTGTGTGAAACATCAATAGAATATTAATTATTTGGATAGATTCAGAAATTGAGAAAAACCTTGTGATGTGGGGTTTCAAGGGGTCGAATAAGAACAAAACGACGGGTAACAAATCTAGGAAAATGTATTAACAAAAGAGTAGACAATTACAGTACAGAGAAGTGGGAATTACGTCGGACAAATAGAGTTATGAGCTGACTCACATTGGCTTACTCTCAAGCCATAATTGTCCCTGTTACTTACAGTAACCGTCGGCGCATTCCATTAGTCTATAAGGTATATCCCCTATAACACCTTGGTTGCTTGTTTGTTATATTTAATGAAATGCCAAGCTTTTCGGGTCATTTTTATGTGTGTATATAGCAACTCTTCCGCACGAGCAAGCTGTGAGATAAGATCTTCAAATTTTAGCTTATAAGACAAAGCAAAACAACGACCGATGATAATACGTAACTAAAAAATAAAAGATAAAAAAAAACTCGTAGGTTGTGGCGCTCTTAAGTCAGTGTATTGTTGTATCTTTCTTGATTTTGAAAACGCAAAGGACAATAGGCCCCCAAAAGCGGTTCAAAGACCATATTAAGACGACACTGAAGAAATGCACCATCACACCTTTGAGCCTGGAAGATCTGGCCTTTAACAGACAGGGTTCTGGAGGTCCGTACCGCACAGAACTTCGAGATTAACAGATCTGCAGAGCGTTGACCTCTTCGTCGTCATGAACCACCAATTACAGATGGGAATTTCCCTTGCAATGTGTGCGACCGGATCTGCAAGTCCACAATTGGACTAACTAGCCACCAAAGAGTCAACAACGGTTGAGCGCCATGGAGCGTCATCGTCGTCAGCGACGGACTTCTAAAAGGAAAAGAAAAAAAAAAATTTCTTGATTTAGAGATACTAAAACAATGAATTCACTTCAAACTGGGCATTATTAATTAAGTAATCAGTTTAGTGGCTACAAATAACTCAGACTCTTACCTGCATAGAAAAAAATAAAAGAAATTAAAAATCGATTTTAATGGGTTCATCTTTTCATATTTTATAAAATAAAATGGGGGTGGGTAGACCTCATAAAGAATATTTCCCCTAATATGTTAGGAAATACCTATTTCAAACATAATTTCATCAAAAGGTAGTAATTATGGAAATTTTCATGAAAATCGGACTAATAATTGATTTTTCATGGAATTTTTTTTAAAAAGCCTCTATAACTTGTTTTTGGCTACATTAAACTTCAATTGATTTAAACGGTGCAAAAATGTTAACATTCTTTTACGTTCATAATTTTCATTATTTCTGTCAGCTGAAAAAAAAATTAAAATCATCAGGAGTCTTTTTTTGTTAAAAAACAAATGTTTCTTCTTTTGAATGGTCCAAAAAATTTCAAGATAGTATTTGTGCAAGTTTCATTGTGTACATTGTGTACATTCTACATAATCTTTGCTAAAATAGCTATTTTGAACCAATTTTTCTCTCACCATTTAGTTCACGATATGTATCAATACATACTATTTCTACACAACTTTCTTGTAGCTGGAATCATGAACATTTTTTATACTTTTTTTAATACATTTTTTATATATTTTTACAACAAACTCCTTTGAGTTTTCTTGTGGATTATAATGCTTCTGATTTTAAAAAATAAAATCTATTTTATTTTTAACACAGTATATGCATTTTTAAATTTAAATAAATCCCGGCTCCGAACATGAACGTTCGTTTGTACCCCTCCTGTTTTTTTAACGGTTTACTTATTCCGTCTCTCCATCACAAATGTTTCGCTCTTGAAGAAGACCGCTTTATCAAAAGGTTGAAACAGATTCTGTCAGCGAACTAACAACATCATTTGTTTTTTCAAAAAATGTTTAATTCACACTATAAGTAAGTAAAATAAATAGGCCGTGTTGCCTATTGTCGGTATCACCCGAACAGCAAAGGAGCCTATCTCCTTTTCGTTAGTTATAGACCAGGAATATTGATTTTGATGTAGACCGCCTCACCTATCGTCAGCTACCATATGATTTACCACACAGATCAGATTCCCCAAGCTGTGCTACACATGTTCTGATTCGGCGAGGACCGGTATCGAACCAGGAAACGTGTGATTCTAAGGAGAATACGAACTGAGCTAAACCGGCCCTTTTATGCGCTATAATATGTTTTAATATTTATTTTTCTATAAATGATATTTTTCTTTGGAGTAATAAAGTTAAAAACTTAAAGGATTTAGTAAACTTATTAACAAGCGTATATGAAGCTCGCTCGTATCTCAAAATTTAGCTCGCGGCTCAAAACACGAAATCGGACGCATGATAGCTCTCAACCCGGAACTAATCGTACAGATTGTCATGACATGCAAATCAATCAATAAATCAAAATATTTTAAAAAAAAGTAATTACCTTATTGGTTGGTCCGAGAACTTTTCGGTTGTCCTCGTACTGTTGGGAATTCGATTTGTTTAACGTTGTCCTTTATTTTGTATTTTTTTTTTCATTAGATAGATTAATCAAAATGGCTAGATTAGATAAAAATGCAATATGGGTGATGGTTAAAAAAAATACATAAGTAAATATTCTAAGTAAAAAAAGACATCCGGTCTATAAGTTCCCAAAATTCACTCTGAATTGTCAAACTTGGACACATGGCGTAGTGGATATAGGCGTTGAGTTGTGACATCTCTAGGCTGCAGGTACAATCCTGGTCAAGAGCGACAGTAAGATAGAATAATAATTAGCACATGTTAACACGTGTACGTATCAGACCTAGACTAATTATGAACGAAAGAGAAAAAGAAAAACGTAAAAGAATAAGGAGTAAGAGAGAAAAAAAACAAGAAGAAAAGAAAAGACAACAACAGTGGAAAGTATTAAATTTCAGTGTTAACACGGGGATTTCCTCAAATAGTCTTACAAAATAGACTGACTAAAAAAAACACCATAGTATGTATCAACAGGGCTTCTGCTCGTAATACCACCAGTTTCATCTCCTACACACAAACAAAAATAAAACATTTAAAACAAAAACAAACCAAAAACTGTTTAGCAAACCAACCAGTAAAATCTTTTTTAGAATTATAAGCGGATGCTCTAATGACTGTGCTAAAGTAACCATTTATGTATTCGTATCTAAGTCTGACATAAGAAAAGTTTGGTCTTTTTTTTAAAGAAATTATCTCTGTTTTTAAACGATATTATCAAAACTGAACGTTTAAAATGATATGAAAAAAAAATGATATTCTTGCTTGATACAGAAACACTCTAGTTAAGCAGTCATGAGCCTGTTTAATATTTAACTAAGTGCTTATTATTTAAAAAAAGCTCGTACTGTAAGAAACATGATTCGGCATTAAATAATCTCAAAAGTGATGAGATGCTGTAAAACAAAACAACCAAACAACCAACATTAATTCAAGATTCCTTTCAATATTTAAGCTATTTTCTCACAATTTTGGTGAAGGAAATGTCTGAATTATTGCCCATTTAAAAATCATTACTTGGAATTAAACACTAGGGAGTGATTTTTCAATCTCACAAGGGATGTCCTCTTCACTATGATTATTACTTGTTAGTCTTTATTACAACACAGGAGAGAGGGTGTGGTGAGAGAGAGGTGGTGTGTGAGTGTGTGTGTGTGTGTGCGCGCACGCGCGTGTGTGTGTGTGTTAAGAAATGTTTCCGCTTGAACATCGTTTTTTTTAAATCAATTTTTCTTTATAGTTGTTACTCCTTATTACGACACATAAATTTGATTGATCATGTGTGTGTGTGCGTGTGTGCGTGTGTGTGTGTGTGTGTGTGATACGAATTGTGTCATCCAGAACTATATTTAAAAAAAAAAGAATCAAACTTTTTTCATGCTCTAATCGTAGCACAAATTTGTTACTCTGTATTAGAACACAAAGATTTATAGCAGCAGGTTCTACACTTAAGCGAGAGTTAATATTTCAGCAGATAGCCGATAAGACAGCCTCGCGTGTTACCGTGTCATTTGTATATATATATATATATGTGTGTACTACTGTTCTTTGTTAATATATTTCTTTAACTCAATTCTTCTCTTGTGTCTTTATTCTTCCCCCTAACCAGGCCACAGCAATCTGTTCCGAAGTCATTCAACTTGAATTTCTTGTTTTCGATCATGCCTTTTCTTCATGCAATAATCGTGGCACCAAATAATGAAAGAAAACAGCAAACCGATTATTTGCAAACAAAGAGAGATATTCTATAAATAAATCAGAACTTAGTAAAACTATAAAAATTCAATCTAGACCAAGACAACTTCAAATGTAGAGAACATTTACAATTCAAATTTAGAAATATAGCGCAAACATTTGTATAGAAATATACGATTCAAGATAAATACGTCTTTTATTTTAGACTGTAACCTGTGTGCTGTAAGTGATCTTAGGCAACTGGCAATGGTAGCTACATCAAGCAAATGTCTTCTTCTTTTTTTTTGAAAACGTAATTTTAGAGCAATTTGGACCGATGAACACCGTGGATTTGATTTTGAAACGTTTTTTAACTGTCTCGTTGTCTATAGTTTGTCTGGAGTTTTGTTTTTAATGTGGCTTTCTTTGAATCGATTAATCTGTGGTTCTGAAATTTCCAACTCACAACAGTATTGATTTCTCTCCGTAACAGCATTATTCTGGCATAACATGAAATGAGCACATATATTTGGACCCCTTGGCACAATCCTAAATAATTTGGAAAAGAGATTGCTTAGAATGATGGGTTTGGTTTCTTTGTTTAATGGGATATCAACTTTTGTGGGTTATATAATGCCAAAGCCAAATCTTGTAGAATAAAATTAGTAGTGATTTAACCTCACTGGAGCGATGATGGGTTTCATAACTTGCTCAATGGTATTCGTACATAAGTGAACCTAATACCTTGATTATAGAAGTGGGGAAATAGATATTTGCTTCAACAAGTTCCTGCTTAGGGGGACCAAAAAGAAGCAAGTTCAGTCTTCTCGCAGGCCAAAGTTTCTTTTGGTCAACACAGTCTTCGACCAGCAGCTGAAAATTCGTCGCCGTCGTCAAAATAATATTTTCTGACTGCCGTCTCACATAAGCCGAAAGCTTCTCTGCATGTCACACCACGCTCCACTTGCTTTGGTTATTTTATGGACATATTACCCAAACATCCGGGCACATCAGTCGAACCTCGCGTCCATCCAGTGCCTTAATCGCATTTGTTTTTGCATGCGGGAGGACGCGAGTTCGATCCCGGCAGGCAAGACAATGTCTTGCTCTTTTTCCTTTCTCGTTCTCCGTCATAGAGTTCGAACTGGAACATCAAATGTACGGTGTACTCCAGTACAAGTCATGATGGTAAAAATACACAATAGTGTGCAAGAGAGAAATAGAGAATAGCATTTTACGTATAAATAGCATTAGAAACTCCCAAAGTAGCCTAAGCAAAACCCTAAAACTAACCCTAACACTATCCCTAACCCTAACATTAACATCTACCCTTACCCTATCATCTCACACGTTTTGTGTATTTCCGTGAAATGTAATGAAATGTAATCATTTTATACGTAATCTAAAGCTATTACCTCTTGCGCGCTATTCTGTATTAGTTCCGTCATGACATTATCTGAAAAAATATGGAAAGACATTAGCCAAATGGATTTATTATTGTCACTTGCCTACGTTTATTTGCATCACAGGACAAAGGATTTAAAAGGGTGGGTGGTATTTCTGAGCCATCCTTTTTTGGTCAAGATAAAGAAAATAATGCACGTATGTATTTGATCAACCTTGAAATGGTGGATGTAAGTCTTACTTAAATACAAGACTTTGGTTTATTTATCACGAAATAAAAAATAATAATTTGTCAACTAATGGACTTCGACAGGTAATAGAGAGAATTTAAAAGAAAATAACAAAAAAAAAACCCCCAAAAAAGCATTACAAATGTACGAACCTAGATAGTTGACAAATCTTTGTTTAATACGATGTTACAGTGCAACACTATAGCCACTTCGCCACATGAACTCCTCCTAATGACATAAACAAAGAAACACATAAAAATATTAACTTTATTGGACTCTTACGAAACGCTTGAAGAATAGGCTCGATGGGGAATATACAAGAAGGTTGCAGGCTGTATTGCAGAAATCCTGGTGTCAGTACCTTACAAACCCTGGTGGGAGTACCTAACAAATCCTGGCGGCAGTACCCTATAAAAAACAAGAGTACCCCCATTTACCTACCAAGTAAAAACATCCAAATAAGACGATCAAAATGTGTAGGGCACTGATTGAGAAACAGGGACGAACTTATATGCGATATTCTCATCTGGACTCCTGTAGATGAACACATTAGTGTCCACCTGACCAGCAAAATCTTCCTTTAATCAGCTCTGTTTGGAATTTGGATGCCGTGTAGAGGAACATGAAATGTCAATATTATTTTTTTAACCAATCTAGCTGTCACGAGCTGGTTGTGACAAATAATCATTTTTCAAGCATAGCTCACTGTTTTATTTCACCTCGACCATTGTCCACACCTTTCCTTATTCCGTAAGTGAACGTAATAGGCCGATTGGAGTTCGAACTCGCTCATCCCGATATCACGAGAACTAACCCTTAATGGAAATGAGGACCAGAAGACAAAGGGAAAGAACAAACCCACATCCCTACTGAGCTCAGCTATGAGACTTAGACGAAATTTAGAGAGATATCAAAACCCTAGTTAAAACCCATCAGCAAAATTTCCTGGCATGAAAAACTTGCGAAGAGTAGAATATTATCGGTGGATGGATCAGTGTCGAGTGCAATAAAAGGGAGAATAGTTTAAACTTGTCCACCGGGGGGTTGCTGAGACAATCCCAAAGGACATAATCTATTCGGAATTTTCATCTATATAGAACACACACCAAAATGTTGTGTATATGTCCTAGAGGGATGGTGTCTAGTGTAATAGTCTTAGTGGTCTGTTGAATATTGTGTTTCTAACTCTTGCTTTCAGCCATTGTCATTAACTAACATTTTGCCTGGCTAAAAAAAAAAAAAAAAACGGAAACCAAGTGCATTAGTCTTCACTTGCTAGAACACTAGTCTCTCTCTATCTCTACTAGGAAATACTTTTGCCATGTCTCTTTATGACAACTTATGGTTAAATGATGCTAGACTAACAAAAAGATCCCAGAGCCATTGGAGCCACATAGTAGATATAATCATTAAATGGTATTGTCTACCTATGTCTGGTCAATGTAGTTGATTCTTGGAAAGCAAAAGGCTAAGAAGGGAGAGCACTAAAGACAAACAGGAATGCATATATACATGAAGCAAAGGCTAATGGCTGAAGTTTGGCAAGATGTGTCAACTTGTGGCCATCTCAGACTCCCGCCCCTATGCTAATGGAATTCAAGACAGATTGGTTTCCTCCAGCTGCGATTTAAAGATGTCTTCAAGTATGATCTCAAGTCCTTTAACATCAACCCTGCCAATTGGTAGAATGTGGCTTAGGACCACCATCGGTGGTGGCAGACATACCGTTGTGGACTATTCATGTCTGAAGTCATTCTGGCGCAACACCGTGAAGCAAAGAGGCCCAAGAGAAAGCAACAACAGCAGATAGCCGGCAAACAATGAATATCTTCTGGACAGGCCTTCCCATACATCATCGATAGTCTGAACTGTTTTTCAAGCATTTTCAAGTCACAGAAAGAGCGGTGAATGAATGCAACTTCAGGACAAGAGAAATCTATGGTCTTTCGAAACTGTGAAACCTTTGCTAGTGGTATAAGACTACTCAGTCAACATAATACTCCTGTATTTATGAGGATTGGGACATACCCATTAATGTTCATAGGTGGGGTATATAATAACATATCAAAATCAACACAGCACTCCACAACACAGGAGCACATATGTCCTGAGAAATGATTGAAGATGGTTGAAAGTACTTGTACACACAAGGCAAGTTCATTAACACTATTTTGTATTTAATAGTTATTTAATGTAAGAGATAGTATAAAGAGATAGTATTTAGGTAAGAGATAGATTAGTCTCCTCTAGCTGTGGTTTAAAGATGCCTTCAAGTATGATTCAAGTCGTTTAACATCAACCCCGCCAGTTGGTAGAATGTGGCTCAGGACCACCTTCGGTGGTGGCAGGCACTCCGTTGTGGACTATTCATGTCTGAAGTCACTCTGGCGCAACAGCATGAAGCAAAGAGGCACAAGAGAAAGCAGCAAAACTGATTGGAAGGAGTAATTTAGAATAAATGAAAAACAAAATAAAGGTATATCATAGGAATAAGAATGAGCATGAGTGCTCTTGGGAAGCTATATGTTTATTTGATGGAATCACGTGGTGTAATGGTTAAAGTCATGTGAAATGGACTCGTCGCCCCGAGTTCAAATCCTGGATATGGTAATTGCATTTTCACTTAGCGCTAATACCCTTGGGAAAGGTATGAATCCTACTCTCCCACTAGCTATGGATAAATAGTAGGGCAGACTGGGCTCTTTAACCTTGGTTAAGCAACCGGTCTAGGAGAAGGAAAACTCTGAATTCAAACCTATTGAACTCTGTTTAAGAAATTGACCTCGTGTCACATCCTGCTCGTGTGGAGAGGTTAGTAAATATATATACATTTATTTGTACTAAGATAACTTCAGAAGACAAATAGTAAAAAATGGAGAAAAGGCTTAAAATTAAAGGTACCATAAAAATCAAAAAGGCTCCCACTTATTGAAAAGCTAAGTGCCAAAGTCAGAATGCCCGGGAAATCTTTTTTAAGATGTCGTCTTTTACTAAGATAAAAAGATATATCCCGCATCGACTTTAAAAATAAAATTCTACGAGGAGGGTATAAATATCGAATAAGAATATGAGATAAGAAAACATTAAGGAATTCATCTAAAAAGGTAAGGAAAAATCGAAAGGAGTTATAAAAAGAATATTTAGAGAAACGTGAATGATGAGTAAGAATAAGGGAAATATAATTTCAAAAAATATTACGGGAAATATGAAATATTCTGGATAAAAATATGTGATTAAAATAACAAACATAAAAGAGAAATAAAGTATAAATGAAATAAGGAAAGAAGAAAAGAATATAAGAAAAATGAAATAAAGAAAGTAAAATTGCAATAGATATAACACACACACACACACACACACACACACACACACACACACACACACACATACACCACACATACACATATATATATATACAGGTGTGTCAAAAAAGTATCGGGATTTTTTGTTCTTTCGACACACCCTGTATTCTGAAAAAAAAAAACAACGTTCCATTCATTAATTTTCTTCAGAATATAAGGTGTATAAAATAAGTTCCAAGTTTAAAGCTGTATTTACCAAGCTAGAAAAAGACGGAAAAAATAACCGTTAGAAGGAGGGGTACAAAATCGAAAACCAGCGTTCGTTTGTAACCCTCCTTCTAAAGGTTATTTTTTTCGTCTTTCCTTCATATTTTGCTCTTGATGAAGACCGCTCTATTAAAAAGGTCGAAACTGATTCTGTCAGCAAACTATTAACATCATTTGCTTTTTCAAAAAAATGTTAAATTCATATATATATATATATATATATATATATATATATATATATATATATATAAGTGGATAGTATCAAGTATTTCCTTGATAGGATTCAACCAAACTGTGAACTCAAACTTACATATAAATATTTTTACATATACATATACTAAATACGGACAATCGGGACATAAAATCCATTAAGGTTGAAACATTAGTACTATCTGCGTTATTCGGACTATTTGTACAACTTTTCGACCGATATGCCCTCCAACCTTCTTCGGGTATTTCTTGTCAGACTCGGGAACATTCTCGGACTCGGGAACCTTCTTTTCGAAATCGGAAACTTTCTTGTCGTAATCGGGAGCCATCACGGAACTTTGAACCTAACCCTTCCACGGGGTTATCCTGTTCTCATTCCGCTAACCATAGCTGGGGTAGGAGTTGTGTTGATTATTTTTTCTAAGTGCCTTCACTCAGGATTGAACTCGTGTTCCAGAAATAACTGTCACTTAGAACTGTCTTAACCTATCTACCTTATCCACTAGGCCATGTACCCAATTGGAATGAGAACAGGATACCCCCGTGGAATAAATAATGGGTTAGGTTCAAAGTTCAGTGATGGCTCCCGATTACGACAAGAAAGTTCCCGAGTTCGAAAAGAAGCTTCCCAAGTCCGAGAAGGTTCCCGAGTCCGAGAAGGTTCCCGAGTCCGACAAGAAATACCTGAAGAAGGCCGGAGGGCATATCGGCCGAAACGTTGTACAAATAACAATTAAGATGGGGACAATAGTCCGAATAACGCAGATAATACTAATCTTCAAGCCTCATCTCAAACATTCAGAGAGAAAGGTTAAAACAATTCAACGTTATATATTTGATGCTTTACTTTTTTTCTTTACACTGCCATTTCTATACCTGATAAACATTAAACATAGACTTTTGAGTTGTTTCTACACATACTGTTAAAATCTGAGATCACTTGAACGAGAATTGGTCTAGTTATTAGATTACGAAATGATATCATTTTTTTCTGAAACACATTGCATAGTCAAATTTTCTTGTTGCAATTGTAGAGCTGTTGATCAAACGTCTAGACATCGTAATCTTAATGTCTAGACATTGAAGCCATGTAAATTGGTTTTAACTAAGCAACACACACACACACACACACACACACACACATATATATATATATATATATATATATATATATATATATATATATATATATATACAGGTTATTTCCTACAAGTCTAACATAAGCAAAAGGGAACAACTCTTGACTAATAAATGATTTATTTATTTATTGATCTTCTATGAAAAAAGAAAATGGGGTTAGGGTTAGGGTTTAGGGTTTAGAGTTAGGGTTAGGGTTAGGGTTAGGGTTTAGGGTTAGTTTAATGGGAAAATAAATAAATATTTTTTTCAGTCAAGAGTGGTTCACCTTTTTAAGATTTTTTCATCCAAACAAATTTACTGCCACTGTTGCTTAGTGTCACCTAGGTGACAAAAATAGTTTAGTTAAAAATTAAACAGTTTTAATAATGATAAACATATATACCCCTTGATAATGTTTCGGATAAGAACTGAAAGTACTTGGTCTGAGAATAATTACTTTTTCCCGAGAAACCATTAATGCATTTCAGGATTCTGACACCAAACGAATTATCAGGAAGCTTGAAAGAAAAAATAGAAAGAAAAAAAAGCAAACGACGATGTAAGGATTCTGTTTTGTTTAATCAAATTTGTGTGAACATATCTCTCTATCTCTCTCTCTCTCTCTCTCTCTCTCTCTCTCTATATATATATATATATATATATATATATATATATATATATATATATATATATATATATATAAACAAACCTTGTTTACAACTTATCATATCGTCGTGTAATAAAAGTCACTAGAAGTGGAATGTTAACCTACTCTAAACAAAATCATAAAATCTAAGAGGTCCGTTTAGTGTAGAGGTTATGGGATCGGCCTGTCAGCTTTGGCAGTCCGGTTTCAAATCACGCACAGGGCGGTCTTCCGATCTATAGCTCTGCTGATGAGGCCTAATAGGCGAAATGTACATACAGAGATTGATTTTTCTCGATTTGTTTAGCCATACATTTTAATAGGTATTCCCGCCTAATTCAATTATTAATTAATTTTCAAAATTAGGTACGACTCCAATTAAGCACATATAATATATATATATATATATATATATATATATAATATATACTGGTATACACAGGAATAACCTACTCAAGTTTCATCATAAGGATCTTCAGGATTAAATCCACTGAATTAATCAAGATATTGATTAATTCCAGCCGATTGTACGCGTGTATTAGTGGTTATGACCACCAAATACACGTGTGTATTTGTCTTTATCATTGTGAAACTTTGTATCACTAAACCATTGCGGCCAATTTCACCGGTAAGCACCATTCTCTTATATAAAACCATATATATATATATATATATATATATATATATATATATATATATATATATATATATATTCAATTTTTTATTATTAGGTCGATGTATGTCTTAATTATTACAACGCTATTAATTAAGAGTAATTGCAATAGATGAATATGTAAAAAGTATTAATATCTTAAATTTACCTCTTCTTCTCTCTCTCTCTCTCTTATCTTCTCTCTCTCTCTCTCTCTCTCTCTCTCTCTCTCTCTCTCTCTCTCTCTCTGTGTGTGTGTCTAACTCTTTTTTCTTACTTTCCTTTCTTTTCATCTCTGCATTTATGTACGATTAACACAGATTAGCCGTAAATGATATCTTTCTCTTTTTGAGCACAACTTATCATCTGTTCGGTACCACATGAAAGAGGATGTGAAAGGCAAACATATTTCCAGTGATTGATGAAAGTTGAAATCTGTAGGAAGAAGTGACTCAAAAGAACAGTCAACAGAATTTACGGGCAGGGGTATATGCTCTAATTCGAAGGTGCGAACATTGCTATTGCACTAGAAACTCGTGACTATTGTCGATAAGTAGGGATGTGATTCCACAGAGAGCAACTTTTTTAAGCATGATACATTTCTATGATGTTGGTTAATATACCTGTCCTAAACAAAAAGGGCATCTACTTTTCTTACTCACCCCTCGCAGTTTACCTCATTTGTTTCTATTTAACCCATAGATTGGACTCCTAACAGCTACTACCACTCCGGGTTTATAGGGACCTGGGAGTAATGGCCAATTGAATGGGTACTTAAACACCCCGCAGGAGCTCCAGATTTAAACTCACCACTTAGATAGAGTTTGCTTGTTTTGTTTTGTTTGTTTTGTTTTGTTTTTAGCAATCAACCCGGTGGGTCATTTAATGCCGCCATAAGTTTTGAAATAAATCAATTCTTAATGGAAATACAATTTTGTTATTAAATACATTTTTCTATTTAACCCATAATTGGGAACCCTCAACAGGTACTACACTCCGGTCAAGAGTGGACCAGGGGGCAATTGTGATTAAGGGGGTGCTCCAGCATTCCCCTAAAACTCCAAAACTGGAACCTTCACCATCAGATAGAGTTTTAAACGTCCATTCCCCAGGACATGTAGACCCGCAGCCACCGCCTTCTAGCACCCATATGATTAAAAGGGGTTGGGTTGCCCATAAGGGCCATAGGGTGGGAAAATCATATTAGGTGCTAGGGTTGACGTGGACCAGCCGATTTGATCGTGAAAAGCGGGCCTCTTCGACCGCCCGTCTAGCCCCAGATAGGGCCAAAGCTGGAGTATTGCATGTCATGGACACTGCCTTCATCAACCTGGGCTCTAATTCCTTAAGCCATTCACGGGGTCGCCACCCACGGCTAACATGGTGGCCCAATTGGCGGGGGGGTCTTCCTATACCCCTCTGCAGAGTGCATGTCGGTGCATTTTCCAACGCCCTCAGCCGCACAGGGCGGCGTAGATACTAGTTTAATGTAATACTCAAGACACCAATAGCATTGTAGTACCGTTATGTTCCATCTTATGCGTCAAGGCATATGTTTGAAATTTACTGTTTTCAGATATGAGTAATGCGATGCCAATTGACTGGACTTAGTAATTTAGTTGCTTGAAGCTATGATTTTTGTACTGATGATTATATTTATACTTGAAAGTATCCAATTATTTTTAAGATGTTTAGAAAATCTTGAAAACCCATATAACTCTGAGCTAAGAGGATTGAAGATTATTATAGTGCAATCATAAATTTGAAATCTCATAAATGTGTACAAATTATTAGTATTAGACAGTAAATTTTTGAAACCATAAAAAGAAATAGTTCGATACCATATAACTGCAAGCAAAATCAATGATTTATAGACAAATGACAGATTGCAATTTAAAAAAAGCCCATGGAATCTGAAAAATGATTACAATCATCATTTCAAAATGATTCAGATTTTGTCACTGAATAAAGAAGTTATAATAAATAAACGAAAGAAAATCGAACTCTCCTTTCGTACAAGACTGAAAACTTGGCCTTCAGCCGTCTCAAACCTAATGAATATATGCCAGTACCGAATCTTCCTACTCACTTGTGGTTAATCTGCCGGTCAACTCTATACTCATCGCGTTGTTATTCTTCAAATTATTGTTGGTTGGTTAGATTTTACGTCAAGTCAACCTTCGGTTATTTTATGCCGAAATATATTTTTGTTTAAATTCATTTTTGTTAGGTATTGGATTTAAACACGTTTTTAAACATATTTTAAATATTCATTTTTTAATCTATTAACAGGTATCACTACTTCGGGTTAAAGTGGACTTGAGAATGTGATGGGAACGAAGGAGTACTCCAAAAAACATGAAGAGCTCCAGCATTGAAACCTCACCACTAATTGAAGTTTAACGTCATACCCGAAATACAATATGCGCCCTCAAAACTCCGCCTCTGAACATTTTGTTATTTTGTCGTGTTTTGAAAATAATGAACTTCCATTTTACCAAATATATTTTTCAATATAACATTTTTTTTACGTTTTACTTCTTTTCTTCAATTTTTGGATTCTCTTTACTTTCCTATATTCTTTTAAATTCATCTTCTCTTTTTATCTTTTGCTATGAATTTCTTGACATACTCGTTTTATTTTTCACATCATTGCCTAACAAAATACTAACAATTGCATTTGAATAAAACTTTAACTTTATATAATATATATCATTATATATATATATATATATTATATATATTTATTTTACACATGTTTTTCACAGATCAATGTTCATTATTAACAGCGCGACCCAGGTTTCATGCCTAAATACAGCGAATCAATCAGGCTGTTCGAGCAAGATCCTATGGTGTTTGTGGAGTTCTTTACTCAATGTTCACATTTTGGATGCAAATAACGTCGGTTAGTTTTCCGCGGATCGCTGTTATAGCTCGGATTTATAAAAATAAATTTTTCAAAATTTGCATTTTTTTGTAGTAATGCCAACTAAGTTGCCTTCCCTTTATTCGTTAAAGATAGAACATTTGTTTTAACTTTGAAAAAAAATGTTTTATTTTTTTATTTTTTATTTTAAATTAATTCCGTTTGCAAAGGATGCATATGTCTTCAAAAAAACCATTTAATATATATGGTAGAGTCTTTGAAATTTTTTCAACATAATATAAAGGTTGGATGGTGTTGTTTTCTCTGTCGAAAAATCATTTTATCACTGTTGAGAAATTAGAATATACTTTGCAAAACAATTGCGGAATTGATTTTTCAGGGTGCGGATGAAATCACTAATTACATCAAAACTAAACCAAACTCAAAACCCTTCATGTTCTTTGTAGAATTTAAAAAAGACTGTCCTTCTAAACAGAAATGTAATATTTTTGAATCGAGTAAGTATATGAAGCTAAAAGTAACAACTACAGTTGGCGAATCACCCTATAAGCAAAGACAGATATGTTTGAGGATGACCCAGGGTGACTTCAAGCAAAGATTCTACTCGCATATGGAATCTTTCAGAAAGAAAGATAAAAGAGAAACAATTCCCTGCAACAAGGATATGGGACTGAAAGAAAAAAGATTAGCCTCACCAAAATAGAGTGGAAAATTTTAGATTCATCCCAAATGTTACACAAATGGACTCTAAATACTGCAACTTATGTGTTACGAAAAAATTCTAGGGATATTAAAAAACTTGATCCTTAATATAATCAATAATAATAATAATAATAATAATAATAATAATAATAATAATATTAGAAGTTTAAAATAAAAAATCAGAAATCTTCAAACAATTCCCCATAAAAGAAAATCTTCCTAAATGCATGAGGGGAGATACTCAACATCCACCCTGAAAATCAATTCCGCAATTGTTTGCAAAGGATATTCTAATATTTCAACAGTGAAAAAATGCATTTTTCGACAGAGAAACAACCACCATCCACCGTTTATATTATGTTTGGAAAAAATTTAAAAAGACTCTACCAATTATATATTAAAATGGTTTTTAAGACATATGCATCCTTTGCAACGAATTAATTTAAAAATAAAAAATAAAAAAATAAAAAATAAAACATTCTTTTTCAAAGTTAAAACAATATGTTCTATGTTGTTCCTGGTTCCAACGGGAGGGGGGGGAAAAAAAATTTTTCAATAAAATTTTATTAAATAAGAAGGTCTGCAAAATGTTATTTTGTTCTCAGAAAAATTGTTTTAATTCTTTTGTTTACATATGCAACACGTGTTTCAGCATCTTCTGGTATCTTCTGCAGGCTTTTGATTGATAACTTATAAAATGAATTCTTACATGCGATGTGATATATATATATATACATGAGTATCACTCCCTCTTCTTTTTGTGGGAGTGGAAAGGAATTTCACCTCCGATTTTTAACATTAGTCTTTTTAAACAGGTGTTTTTGTTTTTTTTGGGTGGCTGCTAATTAAATTCATTAGCTGAGTTTTATAAACTTTTTTATTAGGGTGTCTTGATAAAGTTCATCAGATGGGTTCATTTGATATATCAGGTGTATATGTGTTAGTAATTTTGTTTTTTGTCTTGAATAAATTCAGTTTTTCTACTTAAATTTATACTTTTTGCTGTGTGTGATATTGTGTTGTCCTACGTATATGTGCCTATGTTTACTTTTTGTTGTTGCACGCTAGTGTGCGGTGGGTGTTCATGTATATTGGTTTTATTCGGTGTGCATATGTGGTGATATATATTATATTATACATATCTTAAGAGTTTGAATTTTGAAATTAAGAATTAAATTTAAGCTAATTCATACTATTCTAATTATCTATCATATACCTATCTACTTTTCTACGTAACTATATATCTATCCATCATCTCAGTCGTTCAAATCTATCTATCTACTTTCTATCTATTTCAGGTCTGTTCATATCTATCTTCTATTTCATTCAATATGATATCTATCTATTAATTATCTATTCATTCAATGATATCTATCTATCTATCTATTTCATTCAATGATATCTATCTATCTATCTATCATCTATCTATTTCATTCAATTATATATGCTATCTATCTATCGCTATCTATCTATAGTTTCAGTCATTGAATATTGAATCTTTTCAGTCATTAACTATCTATCTGATAAACTGTTTCAGTCATGATAATCTATCTATCTGTTTATCTGTTTCAGTCAGTTGATATCTATCTATGTCTATCTATCTTAAAATCATAATCATTATTCTATCATCATCTTATATATATATATAATATATATATATATAATATATATATATTAATATATATAGTATATATATATATATCGTTTCTGTCAGTGCATACTATCTATCTATCATCTCTATCTATCTATCTTCTGTTCTGTCAGTTGAATCTATCATTCGATCTATCTACTCTTCTGTCAGGTATATTTATCTATCTATTCTATCTCTCTCCTTATATATATACATTATATAAGTATATAATATAATATATATATATAAATATTATAATAATATATATATATATACTTAGTATGTTGTAGTGAGCATCTATCTATCTATCCCAAATATTCTTATAAAGACTATATCATCTATTTTAATGTCTATCTAATCTATTTCAGTGTGTTTCATGTCTTCTATCTATCTATTATCTATCTATCTCAGTCGTTCCTATTTATCAATCTATTTCTAATATATCCCTCTTGTTTGTTCATATCTAATATATGGATCTATGAATCTATATATTCTATTCAATGTTGTTTATCTAATATCTATCTCTGTTTTTCAATCTGTCTACCTATATATCTTTCATCTATCGACAATCCACCCATCTATCTATCAGTCGTTCATATCTATCTACTTTATTCTTTTCATTATCTATCATATCTATCTACCCCAGTCTTTTTCCTAAGTAATATAGTGTAATGTGTGTAGTATGATGTATCTTGGACAGTTCATATCTACCTAATCAATGTGTTGTGGGTGTGTGTGCTGCTGTGTGTGTTTAGATTCTCATATTATTATCGTCCGTCTTCACGAATTGTGAAAAGTGCAACCTCCAGATACATTGTCACGTTGAACCAGTATTAACTCGACCTTTTTATCCTTTGTGCATGATGTCAACTGAAGAAGAAATATCTGAAGAGGCCTGGAGGGCACATCGGCCGAAATTTTGTGTATATAACAATAAAGATGAGGATAGCGCAGTCCAAAAAATCGGATAATATAAATTACATAAATTATCTCATAAATGATATTTGACTTGATCGATCCATTTGGATAGATTGTTCTCATTCATTAAACATGTTCAGTATTTATGTTATAGTTTTATTTTTTTAGTTATATTTATAGTGAACTGACATAAAGGGGAAAACTATAATTGACTTCATCACAATTATTCAGGCGTGTTTCAAAATATTTATATTATACCAGCAATACTTCGTAGTTTGTACGGCCGTTTTAATCTTGCAAACACCTCCGATGGAACAAATGACCTATCGGCCGTGATCCTAGGACTAATACTCCCAGTATACCAAATCGAAAATCAAAATAAAATATGTAAATCCTGTTTCTCGGTATTGCTATCTCTTGAATTTCTTATTTTCTTTTTCGAGTAGTCGGCACACAGATAAATATTGACTGATTTATTTATATTTATAGAAAGAACAAGAAATCAAAGAAAAAAGACATGCTCTGCGTACACATAAAAATATAATAAGAAAGAAAGACTTGAAAAGAGAGAGGAAAGAAGGCGATGAAGGGGTCGTGAGGCGCGCTGGAATCATCTAACCNGTCTGCACGTTTGATGTATCTTTCTCTCTACAATTCAACTCCCTCCCTCTCTTCTCTCTCTCTCTCTCGCTCACACACACCACACACACACACCACATTGTATTGTATTGTGTGTGTGTGTGGTGTTGAGAGAGAGAAGAGAGAGAGAGAGAGACGAGAGAGAGAGAGAATAGAGAATGAGAATACACCATTTGTGTATTTTTCTCTGCTACATATTCACATGCCACACCACTAAGATCCTTCTCTCCCTCCCTTTCTCTCTCTCTCTCTCTCTTCTCTCTCACACACACAACACACACACACACACAAAAAGCAGACACAAAGAAAGAAAACGAATAACCACACACATATAACAACCATTACTCAGATACACACTTCAGATACACACACATACCATCACAGATGATACACCCAATCTCGCAATAATTACCCTATACAACAAACACGCCAAATGCACATCATATGCACCCGAGCACATACACACGCACGCACACACCTATATATATATTATATATATATTTATATATACTTATATATGGCAGTTATACACATTTTCCTTCTTCAACAACTGTTGTAAAGAGAAAAAATAAAACTAACATGTGATATATTAAAATAAAGTGAAGAAACAGAAGAAAATGAAATAAAGATCTAGAGAGAATTAAATTGACTTTTTGCATAAGAATAAATAAAAGTCTCAAGAAATAAATGAAATTAGAGGTAAACAAATGATGAATGTCAGCTTTAACTAAATTAAAAGGATAAATAAATCAAATTTAATTAGACACAAATTAATTGCTTGTGGTAAGTCGAGGGTTATGAAGCGGAAAAGAAGAAGAAGAAGAAGAAAAGAAGAAAGAAGAAGAAGAAGAAGAAGAGAAGAAGAAAAATCTAATGACGTTCCCGGCATTCTCAATTTTAAACATTTGATAAAAGAGAATGAAAAAAAGGAATGCCAGGAAGACATTTCGATAGTACGCACTCAATGAAACAAGCGTCATTCTTCTATTCAAAACAAATATATCTATAAAGTGTCTATAACGTAAAAATCTCGTCGGTTGAATGTAGAATACATTGACTGTACGCACTGTAATGTTTTGGTTTTGTTTTGTTTTGTTTTAACGGCATATCAACCATTAGTGGGTCATTTAATGCCGATAAAGTTTTAAATAAATCAATTCTTAATAGATAATACAATGTTTTTTATAAATACATTTTTCTATTTACCCATAGATGGGACCCTAACAGGTACTACCACTCCGGGTCAAGGTGGACCAGGGAGCAATGGTGAATGGAAGGGTGCTCCACATTCACCAAACTCCAAAACTGGACCTCACCATCAGATAGAGTTTAAAGTCATTCCCAGGAATGTAGACCCGCAGCCACCGCCTTCTACCACCCATATGATAAAAAGGGGTTGGGGCTGCCATGAGGCAATAGGGTTGGGAAAAATCATATAGGTGCTAGGGCTTGACTGTGACCAGGATTGATCGAAGGCCTCACGACCGCCCGTCTAGCCACAGATAGGCCAAAGTGGAGTATTGCATGTCATGAACTGCTCATTCACCTGGGCTCTATCCTTAAGCATCAAGGTTGCCACCCCACGGCCAACAGTTGCCCCATTGGGGGAGCTTACCCTCTGCAGGGTGCAGAATCGGTGCATTCTAACACCCCAGCCGACAGGGCGGCACTGTTGTAATGTGTAAGAACCCACAAAATAGGTTCCTCTATATGAATAAGGGATCGTTTAACTCGGTCAATAGAGAAATTTTCTTCACCAAACGAATATATCTATAGTTTCTATTAAAGTAACGAGCTCTGTCTGCGGGACGTAAAATATATTGAATGTACGCCCTATGGAGGTGTACTACCACCAAAATAGTTATTCTCCATGGGATGAGACCTGTAGAGTATACCCCAATAAATCCTAATGTTTCAGGTTCGATACCGGTCCTCGCACAGCTTGGGTAATCTGATCTCTGCGGTAAGGTATCTGTGAGTTTATGGTATACGTTGACGCTCCATTCAGCCAAAAACATATCCCTAGTCTAGCGCCAGCGAAACGGGGATAGACTCCTATGGAGGTATAACCTTCTCACCCCCGATGGTAAGTGTCTACTATATGAAGACAGTTAATTCACCGGTTGTAGAGTATCGCGCTAAGATTCCCAAGATCAAAAAGTTTCAAGTTGATACGATTCACGCACAGCTTGGGTACCTGAATTTGTAAAGTATCTGGAGTTTATGGATGTGTGGCGCCTCCAAGCAGCACAAACAATCTACCCAGTCTAGTGCTAGCTATAGACTCCTTCGATGTTCGTTTTAGGGGCCGGTTTAGCTCAGTCGGTAGAGTGTTCGGCTAGGAATCACAAGGTTCTTGGTTCGATATCGGCCCCCGCCAACTCAGCGTATGAGTAGCACAGGGATCTGTGCGATAAAGTGAGGAGCTGATGGTAGGTGTGACGCCCCACCTCAGATGCTGAAATAATCTCCTTAGTCTAGCGTTAGTGAAAAGGGGATAGACTCCCTTGCTGATTGGCTGATACCGACATTAGGCCGCCCGGACGACTTTACTTTTATATGACTCTAAACTGACCTCGCTGATGATACTACAGGGATATCATCTCGATATTTGGGATAAAATAAAATCAAAGAATTAGAAATCAGTATTAGCAAGTAAATATTTGCTAAATCAATTTTTCAGACCAATGTGTTATGTGTAAATCAGCCTTCTTTTTCATTCGGCTAAACAAATCGAGAAAAATCAATCTCTGTATGTACATTTCGGCCTATTAGGCCTCATCAGCAGAGCTATACAGAAGATTGTTTTGTGTGTGATTCGAACCCTGACTGTCAAGCTGACAGGCAAGGACTCGAACCATTACACAGGTGTATTTTCCCAGGTTTTTCGTTCGTTTGAAGTAGGTTATATTCCACTTATGGTGACTGTACTACAACGACAGTATGAGAAGTGTCGCGCTAAAAAAGCCATATCAAAAACACATTGTTGTTTGTTTACTTCTCTCGCAGAAAAATATATACGCGAAAACTTTTTAGAGAAGCACTCAACCCAATAGGTTTGAATCCTATTATAATATAATAACTAATTATTGGAATATCCACACTCTCTGGGATGTAATTCAACGTTCTTTCACTATCTTCTGCCACGGGTGGTAAAGAAAATTAAAATATTTTATCGAACGGACGTGTATATTTTAGTTGAATGAATGAAAAATCCGTCGTACGTGCACGTCCTTAACGAAAACTTTTTAGAGAAAGCACTCAACCCAAATAGGTTTTCAATCCAACATCGAAATAAAATAAAAGCCGCTCTCATCTATAGAAAAACAAACTGGCAATATGCACAAACATCGATATACATAGATATATACTAATATACATCTATATATACATATATAGTAGGAAGCCCGTGGTGTAATGGTTAAAGTCATGGGAAATGGACTCGTCGCCTCGAGTTCAAATCTTGGTAAAGGTATGAACCCTACTCACCTTCCAGCTATGGGTAAATAGTAGGGCAGACTAGGCTATTTAACCATGGTTAGTCAATCGGTCTAGAAGAAGGAAAACTCTGATTTCAAACCCGTTGAACTCCGCTTAAGAAATTGACCTTGTGTCACATCCTGCTCGTGCGTAGGGTTGGTTATATATATATATATATATATATATATATATATATATATATATATTTTCAAACATTCCCGCTGAACACCCCGTCGGAACTTTAACAACCGGACATCCACGAAATTAGCCGATCTTTCAAATTTCAATTTCAGCGTTCATCAACGTATTAATAACAACTGTTGATTTTTACCAAACATGAATGGGATGAAGACTTCTTACTATTCTGATGATGGATTTTATCCGAAAATATTAAGTATGTTTAAAAAAAAAACTGAAAAAAAATTAAAAAAACAAAACAAAAGAAGTAAATAAATGTGTTTTTCCAACATACATCGCATTATTTTGCTGTCTTCAAAAAACAACTTTTTCAATTACGCATAATGCTTCGAATACACTATAAAAACAAGCCCTTTATATACATATATCTATATACATCTATAACGATGGGACACATTTTAAATGCTATTTTCTCAGATTATAAAAACGAAACAGAGTAATAAATATATATTTATTGCATAACTGATACACAGGAGTTTTCCATGTTATCTAAGATTTTAATATTACATTAAAGTTGTATTACTTTCACGTATTGATTTTGGTGATCCTCATAATGCCGTGGAGCCCAAAAGAAATTGCATATATAGTCGAAGAAATCGGTGACATCCATTGGCCATTCAGATCACCTGATCTAACCCTAGTGGACTATTTTTCTGTGGGGTTACGTGAAAGATCGGGAATACGCAGGCAGGCCCCACACGAGAGCGGGAACTGAAATAAAGCACCCGTAGAAAACAGCTATTCCAGTTGATATGCTAAACCACACTTTACGTGATATGAGAAATCGAGCACTCGAATGTTTTCGTCATTATGGTAACCATTTCAAGGACATACTATTCAAATCTAAGATTACATGTAAAACTTCTATGTGATACTTATGTGATAGATATACGTAGTACTCTGTGTTGCTTTTGTAATCTGCCTAAAGGGGTTCCTAAAGGTCATATGGTCCGAAGAATGAAACGAAAAAATGAAAATTCTAAATATTTCCCTTCTATTATCGTTGAGGCCGTTCCGTCTAAAAATATAGTGGCAATATTAATTTTTGAATGAAGCATTATAACATTCCTTGCAGTTGGTTTGACAAAAAATAACAACAAAAGGAAAAAAATCAAAAACAAATGAAACGAAACATTACAGTTGACATATAATCATTTACAAATTATATATATATATATATATATATATATATATATATATGAGAGAGAGAGAGAGAGAGAGAGAGAGAAGAGAGAAGAGAGAGAGAGAGAGAGAGAACGTAGAGATAGAAAGATAGATAAAAGTATCCAATCAACCGGTAAGATTTGGTAGGGGTCGTCAGTGATGTAGTATCCATGGGTCACTGGTAAGTTTCGGGTCTTTCAACATCATACTTCGCTCGCCATGCTGACCCTATCAGAGATGATCAAAACTCGGATCCACCCACCCAGAGAGACTGAAAGAGAGAGAGAGAGAGAGAGAGAGAGAGAGAGAGAGAGTAGGTAGAGATAGGTAGGTAAAAGTATTCAATCAACCGGTAAGTTAGGTATTATCATATTTGGAATTATCTTAATTCCCCGTATATCCACAATGCATGCTCATTCAGATGTACATCTATAGATTTATAAAAGGATTATTTCAAATCCTTAAGAGATCTCAATGTAAGATAATTAATGAATTAATTATATACAAAGCAATATTCACAGATATACAAAAAAAAGAAAGAAAAACTTAAACCTTCATTTGACAATAATAAATATATTTCGACCAGAGACACAATGTGAGTCTAGTCTCATCAAATAGTCATACTGGTCAGAATAAATTCATTATAGTCAAATGATGTTTCGTTAAGTTTTTCTTTCTTGAAAGTTAAATATTGCTCTGTATATAATCAAGTTGTTAGTTATTATACATTGAGCTCTCTTAGGGATTTATAAAAATCCTTGTATGAATCTATAAGTTTGCACCTACATGAGAATAGAGTAAGGATATACGGTGAGATTTTGATGAACCTAAATAGAATCATCCGTTACTTACCAGTAGCAAAAGGCATGGTCGGCCACAAATAGATTATCAGTCATATGGAGGTCCGATCCCCCTGACAAGCTGAAACGACAGTTCTTCCAGGCTGTGGTTGTGTCGGTGCTGCTATATGGCTGCACCACCTGGAACCTAACAAAGCGTCTTGAGAATAAGCTAGATGGGAGCATACAAGAATGCTGCGTGCAGTCTTGAATAAGTCGTTGAAACAGCACCCCACAAGGAAACAGCTGTATGGTCACCTGCCCCCATCTCACAAAGTATCTGAGTGAGACGGACAAGACATGCAGGACACTGCTGGAGAAGCAAGGATGAACTCATAAGCGACGATCTCCTGTGGAAGCCAACACATGGTCCAGTTATATGAAGATGCTGGCATCCACAGAGGAGCTCCCAGGTGTAATGAATGATAGGGAAGGTTGGCGAAAGATTGTCATGGATACCCTTGCTGCATGCGCGACATGATGATGAATGATGATGTTATATTTATATATATACATATACATATACATATATATAATATATATATTATATATATATATATATATATATATATATAGTGCATATATCTTGACTGACTCTATGGAAAATTTTTTGCAAAAATCAAAAAGAATACACTTTAATAATAATAATAATAATAATAATAATAATAATAAAAATAATAATTTATTGAAATCATAGTCTTTACTTGGAACAGGAAATACGCTTTCCAATTGAGTTGAAAAAAATAAAATGTCAGCTATTAAATCATTCCCGTATGCGTAGATAAACTTCACTATCTGAAGTGATGGGAAATTACGTCAATAAATTATGATATGTGGTTCCGGTTTTCCATTTGCAGTCTTTACTTTCCTCGGATTCATGTGCTTGGTTAAAAATCTTTACTAATCTGACGACCAATATATATATATATATATTATAATATATATATATATATATATATGTGTGTGTGTGTGTGTGTGTGTGTTCTACAGATAATGACTCATTTTATCATTATTGCAAGATTTATACACATTTTCGGTCGTCCTGTGGATGAACAAGCGATTATTCTGAAGCAAACCTCAATGTTGTGAATCGGGTCGCTTTAGCTCAGTCGGTAGAGCACCCGCCTAGAGCTCGCCGGGTTCCTGGTTCGATACCAATCCCTGAAAAATTAGCGCATGAGTAGCGCACGGAATGGGTAATTTGGTCTGTGCGGTAAAGTGGGGAACTGAAGATAGATGTAGCGCTCCACCTCAGCAAAAGCAATCTCCCTGGTTTAGCTCTAGCTCTAGCGAAAATGGGATAGACTCTCTCACTGTCCGCCAATTTTGCTTACTATATATATATATATATATATATATATATATATATATATATATATATATATATGCTGCTGATGAGGCCTAATAGGCCGAAATGTACATACAGAGATTGATTTTTCTCGATTTGTTTAGCCATACATTTAATAAGTATTCCCGCCTAATTCATTATTAATTAATTAATTTTCAAAATTAGGTACGACTCCAATTAAGCACTTATTCTCCCAAAAATTATCGGCAAAGAGCCATTCAAAACAAACCGTGTTTACAACTTATCATATCGTCGTGTAATAAAAGTCACTAGAAGTGAAATATTAACCTACTCTAAACAAATCATAAAATCTAAGAAGTCCGTTTAGTGTAGAGGTTATGGGATCGGCCTGTCAGCTTGGCAGTCCGGTTTCAAATCACGCATAGGGCGGTCTTCCGATCTATAGCTCTGCTGATGAGGCTTAATAGGCCGAAATGTACATACAGAGATTGATTTTTCTCGATTTGTTTAGGCATACATTTAATAGGTATTCCCGCCTAATTCATTATTAATTAATTAATTTTCAAAATTAGGTACGACTCCAATTAAGCACTTATATATATATATAATATATATAATATTATATATATATATACACGCATACACACGTATATATATAAATATGTATATATATAATATATATATATATATATTATATTCTACAATTAAAACACATTTTTAAATTTATCTATGTACAAGTATATATTAGAGATTTAGTTTTAACTTTTTTAATCTGGTAGGTCTTCTAGTTATTTATAAAATGGATAATATTTGCTGCAACACAATAACATTGTCAAAACTAAAAAGAAATATTAATAAGGTAGAATCCCTAATTAAAATATGAAACGATTTGTTTACATCTCTAGAATTGTTTTAATTAATACAAATAAAAATTCATATTTTAACAGTTTTTTTAATCGTGAATACATATATATTATATGAACGGGGGATAATGTTTTTACAGAATTAATAGAAATCACTAATTAAATTGCATTGATTGATTTTAAGGCATGTCACCCTATTTTATGCCTAGAGGTTACGGAATAGCGTTCATATTTTTTATATATATGTTTCTAAAATATTTCCATTTGGACGCGGTCCTATCACATACGATTTCAAGTATTCAAGTAGTTCAATCCTCACACACACACACACACACACACACACACACACACACACACACACACACATATATATATATTATATATATATATATATATATATATATATATATATATATATATATTAAGAAATTTGAAAAAACAAGTGTTCCAAAAATCAGATGAATTTATTTATCGACGCTTAAACGTTTCGGTTTCCTTAAACCTTCATCAGGATGTATTATGGGGTGAAGAAATTGATGGATGTTTTATAGATGACAGGAGATAAAAAATCTTTTAAACGTTTAAGCGTCGATAAATAAATTCATCTTATTTTTGGAACGCTTGTTTTTTCAAATTTCTTAATATTGTCGGATTTATTTCCATATTTACTCCCATATATATAGTGTGGTTGTTAAATATGTAAGTATGTATGCACATAGAAGAGTAGCATAGTAGTTCTGGTAACGTTTACATGTTGTTTCTATATTAATAAATCTGTTTGATTTCTTAATATGACTTCTTTGTGGACACCACTCGTAATTTCAAAATTTAAGCACATGCCCACATAGAAGTATTTCCGCTTCTTTTATTACCGGTTTTACATAAATGTTTGCTGAATAATGTAAATGGAAGAGATATAAAATGAAACACTTTACTTTTGCAAGTGGAGAAGTATCATTTCATCTATTTGTTTTTATTACAGTTCACAGGAAATTTAGTTAGTGGACCTATTTTCTCTCGCGTACTCTTCCTAATGTTCTATACACCTTATACCACATCTGGTATATACAATAGGCAGAGAGAGAGAGAGAGAGAGAGAGAGAGAGAGAGAGAGAGAGAGAGAAGAGAGAGAGAGGGGGGGAACCTCAGAGCGAGCAGCCTACGCGTCCACTCACTCTGAATTCTCTGTCGCATCTGAACTAAACAAAGACTAATTCTCACGCCTGTAATGGCGCCTTCCGAATGGATCAATTCCTCAATTACTCATAACCCAAACGGTTATGGAAATATTCACGTCTCCCTCCGGTTTTAAATCTAACAATTCTTATTCAAAATATTCTTACAACCTACATAATTCATAAGCTGTCTATGAATTATGCAACATGTTTTTGTATAACTCTTGAACAATCCATAGAAAGTACCTACTTGTGGTAACAAAAAAGCCTCTTCATCATATAAAATATATACTTATATATATTTACCAAACCCTTCGCACGAACAGGATGTGATACAAGGGCAATTTCTTAAGCGGAGTTTAACAGGTTTGAATTCAGAGTTTTCCTTTTTGTAGACTGATTACGTAGCTATGGTTAAAGTGCACAGTCGGCACTGCTATTTGCACATAGTTGGATGTAGAATTGGATTCATACCTTTCCCAAGGGAATTAGCGCCATGTGAAATGCAAACAGCTTCGTCCAGGAATTGAACTCGGGACGACGAGTCCATTTCCTACGACTCTAACCATTAGTCCACGTGCCTTCATGAAAAATATACTTATACCTATACAATGGTACCATGTTTTTTGGGTAGTCCCTTTTGCTGAACTTTGAGAGCGTAGTCAGCTAATTCGAACTCCAGGGATGCTATTACGCTTAACTACATAAATATAGCACTGGGTAGATAAAAATAAAACAACCTCATCCCATACGTTGTGGCTAAATAGTAAAACTACTGTCTGTCTTATTTGAGTTATACTTGAAAATTAGTTTGCGAATTTCTTCCCAATGTAGACACCATCCGCTTTTCACAAGTTCACCCATTACCTGCATTTCACGTTGTCGTTGCTACTCTTCAATCTATTTTGTTTAGTACTGCGACACTGTTTCGTTGTGCGCATGGGCGTTCTCCACTTCTCGTCTCTCAGCGAGTGTGCGTATCGTTCCGATACACTGTTCTTCTGTATGGACTGCTTTGGTATTGGATAACTTATGAGGGTTGATATGCCATTAAAAACGAAAGTAAATTAAACTAAACTATACATCGTTTATATTTTTTTGTGAAATCTAATTTAGTTTCTGTTGAAGCAGAACATGCCATATTACTTCTGTGTATTGCCTTCCATTTTATGTTTGTCGTCATCTCTTGGGGAATGCAAGGAAAGTTACAAAATCGGTCGCAAAAACCTATATGAAAATGTACTCATAGATACAATGTAGTGCCATGACCTAAGAGTTTATTTAGTTCGGATCACAGCTCATTGTGCTCGTATACCAAATTATTTTTCGCATTTAAAATTATATAAATACGTTTCAGTTCCCTAAAATACCCTGATTTGATTGTTCTTTTTTTAAATAAGTGTTGACTCAAATTCCACGCAACCTTAATATATATATATAATATATATATATATATATATATATATATATATATATATATATATATCTCTGTGTGTAAGCAAAAGATATAACAGAAGATTTAGTTTTTATCGTTATAGCCTATTTCAGGAAACCTAGAGCAAATGTCTAGTGTTTCCAATCATCAGATGCTAAAAATCTAAATCTTCGGTTATATTTTTTACTTATTTAATTTTGCTCTCTCTGACAATAAGAGCACATATTGTCCTCTGCAAACTATGACACTTAAAATTGAAAATGGAAATGAATCCGACGTTATGTTGAAAGCATAAATAACTAAAGGAAAGAAAATGTTGAATGGATGAAATTGATTTAATTTCAGTTACCAACACGTGTTTCGGCCAGGGGTTTGTTCATGTATACATGTATTGTATTTATCATTATTTTGAAATATGAAATAAAATAATGATAATTGAAAATTATGAAATATTTAAGCATACAAAGAAAAACGGCCTTCATCAGGGTAGAATGTTTGATATTTGAAGATAAAACGGTCAAAATACAGATAATTTTGAATTGTTTGAAAAAATAATGCAGACTGATATTTAGTGACAGTTACGGCTAGAGAATAAAGAATATTCGTTGGAGCGTGACATTTGAAAAAGGGGGAATTTTTTATTTCATAAGTTATATTATTGACTTGTGCAAACAAAAGTTTAGAATCTGCTAATATATATATATATATATATATATATATATATATATATATCTTATTATAATGGAGATTGTGTGTTTTTCTGTCTGTAACTGAAACTATATCTCTACTCAAGTCATAATTCCCTTAGTTATTGACATCACATTCTCAATGATTTTATTTTTATTTAAACCTCAATTATTAATAAAATTGCTTTAAATTATTAATACTGTTAACCATATCAACATACTAACAACATGCAATTCTATTTATATATACAACAAAATAGCGATTTACAGTGTGAACGGGAAGGCTAATTTGCATATTGATATTAAAAATGTGATTTTAATAAATATGTGCTTAGTATTATTGATTTCTAATTGTTTAGTTTTATTTTAATGAATATAAGCAAAAATCTCTTCAATAAATCTTAAATGAAATCCATTAACAAGAAAAAATAACTGTCATTTTATTCTTTACTTCCTATTTTAACTAAATACTTAAATTAGAAAAAAATAACAATGAAAGACGAGAGTGATTGAAGAGTAAGTTTCAGTTGTTCTAATTTTCGATTATACCCACCTCTGTTTCAAATCTTTTTATCTGCATTCTTATTTAGTTTTATTAGCCTTTCTAATTTAATATAATATTTTATTACATTAAAACTTAAATACTTGCACCCGGAGGGTGCATATATTTGCTAGTATATATTATTGAGATTAATACGAAATCCAGGCCTAGCCTAAAGAGCCGATCTATATGTGAAACGCATGGGTGATATATGCATTATATCTTATACGTGGAGTAATACAGAGCTTAACAGATGGCATAACACGTCCGTTGTTAAGGCCGTTGAAACTGTGTATAAAAATATTCACATTTAGACTATTTGAATAACGTGATGCAGATATATCCAAAGGAGATCTTTTCATAGTAAAAATAGTGCATCTCTTCTTTACAATCCCATTTTTCGTCATTGACGTTTGATATCATCTTAATAGGAAATGAATTCCGAGCTTAGAGTGCTGGGCTATATATGAAACTCGCAAGACCGAAATGTACAGTGGTGAAAAAACATGCACGCACGTCCGTGAAACTGTGGACGAGTAGATTCCCAGCCCCCACGAACGAAACGAGTCCGGATATGTGTGGCCTGTGCGAGGGGGAGCAGTGTGGCGAGTGACCACGGAAATTGAACCCGTCACCTCTTCGTTGCTGAAATGCTGGTAAAATTCCACACGAGCAGCGCAGAGTGGCCCAGATGTGGAGTCTCGTCGTGAGGATTGACGCGTGCTGATGAATGTCGAACGTCCAATTCAGAGTGAGGAGCCCGGATAAAACACAGCAATGGGATATTTAGGGACCTGCCCTCGCAGATCGGCGAGAAAGTCTGCAGTAGCATTTTGGCTGTCGAAACCAGTGGAAGAGAGGATATAATTGGATTGTGCTAGTGAGAAGACTAGAATTGCTGGGAGAGCAAAGCAATTACGACGACTACGACTGTCTGATAATCTGAAGGTCCCTGGTTCATTCTTGGGTTTCGGCACCACTGATAACCTGAAGGAAGCAGTTTGCTAAAGAGCTATTTTTTTAGTTAACCTTGAGCTGCATTATAACTGGTTAATAATTGCGAACTTTGTAGATCCAACAAATGCTTTACTTAATTATTTGAGGATCGATTTATTTTCCCTATAAATCGTAAGATTCTCTTAGCTTTAATGTACAACCGTCAAAAACATACAAGAACGTTTGTGATACAAAGAGCTATTTGTCATTAACCATAAGCTGCGCTATGACTAGTAATAATTGAGTATCTTCACATCCAACCAATGTCCATATTGTTACATAATTATTAGATTCCTAATATTTATGTACAGTAGTGTAGAAATCAAAATGACTGTTATAAGTTGCAGCCAACGGCCTTGAAGGATGAATGACAAGGCTTAACCTCATCATGATCCTTCCTTCCGGTGGATACCGTGAGAATCGGTGGAGAAGACCCTCTTCCGGTTTAGATTAGAAATAGATGTTTAGCCAGATCGGCTAAGACCACGAATGTGGTAAGTCGTGTTATGCACGCGGCCGACTTAATCTGCGCAGGTAGTGTGGTGGGGATTTCAGAATAAAATATGATCTAAGTTAAATCGAAGTATTGTGTTATTATCTAAAGACTACCAATGATACAGGGCTTCTGATAAAGAGAAATCCCCAACGGAAGACCAGACACGAAGTCCCCAAGACGAAGTCCAGACGCTAGAGGAGACGCTAGAAGAATAGAAGTAAGAAAGTAAGGAAAGAGGTATACAACAATATTGCTTTACTAAATTATTTGACGATGTTATTTATTTCTCTTATAAACCGTAATATTATGTTAGCTTTAATCAACAGGCGTCAAAATCCTACAAGCACATCCGTGAAACAAAGAGCTATTTGTAATAACCTTTAAGCTGCACTGTGACTAGTAATAATTGCGAACTTGCACATCCAACAAATACTGCTTTACTAAATTATTTGACGAGGTGATTTATTTTTCTTATAAACCGTAAGATTCTGTAAGCTTATTGTTTTAGTCTTTGCAAGAATATCTCCATTCTAACAGGAGTGATGAATGTTATTCACGATCTTTATTTCTTTATTTTTCTAACCGATGAGATCTGATTCTTTAATATATAAAAAACAATAGGGTAGAAAGAGGTCTTTAAACTTGATATGGTGTTATACATTGAATAATAATACGTTCATATTTACATTTTAGTGTCGTCGATTTTAAGAACTTTTTGGGGTCCTATCGAATATATATCATTTTTAAACATATATTATATCCATAGATGGAACCCTATCAGCTACTACAATTTCGTGTCAGAGCTGGTTGGTTGGTTGGTTGGTTTTATTTTACGGCATGTCAACCTTTGTACGATTATTTTATGCCAAATACGTTTTGTTTTATTCATTATTGATGGTATTTAAAATATTATTTTAACTAAATTTTGTAAACTAAATTTTAAAACTCCTTTTTTCTATTTAAACCATAGATGGGGCTCTAACAGGTACTACAACTCCGGGATAGAGTGGACCAGGGAGAAATGGTGATGAAGGCGTGCTCCACATTTCCCCAGACCTCCAGAACTGAAACCTCACAATCAGATCAAGTTTAACGTCATTCCCAGGACATGAAGATCCTCAGCCATCGCCTTCTAGCACATAAGTGTAATAGAGTTGGAGCAATCATATAGAAAAGGAAAAGATAGACTTGGACCATGCAAGAGAACTGAAAAAAAAACAACTATAGAAAATGCGGGTAGAGGGGGCACTGAGTGTAGTGATGTCCTTATAATAATAATAATAATAATAATAATAATAATAATAATAATAATAATAGTCAACTGGTGAATTTTGCAGTGCCAGCAGATCACAGGGGGAAGCTAAAGGAAAATGAAAAAATGGACAAATATCTGGACCTTGCCAGAGAACTGAAAAAGTTATGGAATATGAAAGTGAAAGTTATACCAATTGTAGTTGGTGCACTTGGAACGCTCCCAAAAGGATTGGAAAAGGGTTTGGAAAGTTTGGAAATCAGAGGAAGAATTGAAACCATCCAGAACACTGAACTGCTGCAATCTGCCAGGCTACTCAGAAGAGTTCTGGAGACCTGAGGAGATTTGCTGTCACTCAGACTCCAATGAAAGACCATCAGCTAACACTGATGTGAACACTCAAAATGAGTAAATAATAATAATAAAACCTCAAAAGAGAAACAGAATCATTAATAATTGCTGCACAAAATAATGCCATAAGGACAAACTATATCAAAGCGAAAATTGATACGACCCAACAAAATAGTGAATGTAGACTTTGTGGTAATAGAGATGAGACTGTAAACCATATACTCTGCGAATGTAACAAACTAGCACAACGAGAATACAAAACTAGACACGACTGGGTTGGGAAGGTGATCCACTGGGAATTTTGAAAAAAATTAAATTTTGACCATACAACAAAATGGTATATGCGTAAACCCGTATCTATTCTTGAGAACGAAACACATAAAATTATCTAAAACTGATCTGAAAACTCAAAAGGAGTAAATAATAATAATAATAATAATAATAATAATAATAATAATAATAATAATAATAATTATTATTATTATTATTATTATTATTATTATTATTATTATTATTATATCTCCGACCATCCGTCTAGCCTAAGTAAAGGTCTAAGTAGATCCCTATTGGTGAAGCCGGTGTATTCTAAACCCCGAATTGACAGACTGTATTCACGGTGGGATAGTTTGGATCCGATTCCTACTTAAATTGCATTATTAATCTCAGTTATTAGAAAGTCTTGTGGTCACATGGATATCCAATTCATTTCACTCTTACAATAAAGCTATATAACAATATTTAAGATGCCATTAATATTATTAATTATCAATATAACTTCTATTATTGCGTAGTATTTCTATTTCAGTAATAATACCGCTTAAGTGCCGTTACTTGCGTGGGCGTGTTTAGAAATTAATAATGACTATAATGTATTGGATTAATTAATACCAATGAGTTAATTACCTTCATTTAATTAAACTTCATGTATTCGACTGCGCATACACACGCACACATACACACACATATACACACACGTGTTCAATGTGGATTTAGATTAAGATGGTCACAGAAACAGACACTCTGCTCATTTCTTTGCACAATTCTCAAACATCGAGGCAAGCCCAGAATTCTTCTAATCATCCAAGAGCAAAATGTCAATCCTTATTATGGACAACACCACATCTGATTGTTGCTTGATTTATTGGTTTTAATGGCATTTCAAACTGTCTACGGTTATTTTATGCCAAGAGGTTAGGGAATTAACGTACGTTTATATTTTACATGCACTGAATTGGTGAGAGCCGGTATTGAACCCGAAACGTGTGGTGCCTAGGCGGATTCTCAACGCACGAGAAGGACAGATTGGATCTGTGGCGAATAGTGTGTGTGTGGGGGGGGGGACTTCCCGGTGGACCACAGAGTGAACATTAAAAGAAAAGGAAAAGATAGACTTGGACCTTGCGAGAGAACTGAAAAACAAAAACAAAAGAAAAACATATTAGCGGTATCGCTTCCGCTCATCCTTCTTTCTATCTTTCCCCGACTTTCTTTCATTCTTTCTTATATTTTTCTGTGTAGCGCGTCCTTTTTCTTCCATGTCATTATAATGAAAACGAAATGGTTCATTATTTAGATGAAGTGACGACACTCATACGAAATAAGAATTCAGTGGATAAGCGACACCAGATAATAAGGATTTACTATTAAGGAACACGAGTATTGGTATATAAATAATAATAATAATAATAATAATAATAATAATAATAATAATAATAATAATAATAATTGATACCAATTGTAATTGGTGGGCTTGGAACGGTCCTAAAAGGATTGGAAAAGGGTTTGGAATGTTTGGAAATCAGAGGAAGGATTGAAACCATTCAGAACCCTGCACTGCTGCAATCTGCCAGAATACTCAGAAGAGTCCTGGAGACCTGAGGAGACTTGCTGTCACTCAGACTCCAGTGAAAGACCATCAGCTAATGCTGACGTGAAAACTCAAAAGGAGTAAATAATAATAATAATAATAATAATAATAATAATAATAATAATAATAATAACTCTTTCTGAATTAGTCATTACATTGAGAAAATAAATGGATATTCAAGAATATTTGGTCTAAGTTGGTTTTCTGAAATGTACAAAGGATAATTCAAATGAAAAATATACAAACAATTATTATAAATGGAGGAACATTTTCTCGTTTTCTGCAGGAATGTTTTTTAGTTTAACATTTCTGTCAATCACATGAAAAAATGTCTGCAGACAGAGAAGTGATTTCAATAAGCTGAAGATTTTATAGCAATATGTAAGGCTTAACATTTCTTCGATAGATTTTCCAAAGATTGTTGACGGAGTTTCACGGCAGCATACAAAGAATCGTCAATTTCTTTGTCTAAAATGTTCTAAGTGTCAGTGAAACACTTTTCTGTCAAAGATTATGAGAAAAGACAAAAACAGTTTGGAATGTCAGATTGACATGCTTCGTTAGAGATCTAGCGTCACCAGAATGCAAGTGGTGTGTATATTTACTAAGTCCACCGCAAGATGTGACACAAGGGACAAAAAAAAAAAATAATATAACGAAATATTCCTATTTGTCTTAACAGTCTTATTCAACTTTTATATATATATATATATATATATATATATATATATATATATATATATATATATACTGCACACAATGCACAAATAGCGGATATGTGGGAGAAACATCATCATCTTTTAGACTAAGATTAAATAACCACAAATCCACAATAAAACTCAAATCCCCGCATAGTACAATAGCACTTCACTTTAACACCCTACCACACAACCTTACACACCTCAAATGCATTCTAATAGAACACGCATTTCCAAAAACGCATTCTCGAAAACAAGCAGAAACTAAATGGATTCTCAAATTACAAACTCACGTGAGGGGACTGAATGCTGACATCGGAATACTCCGTTATTATAATTTTTTTACAGACGCTGCCGCTGTCAATAACTGCAGAAACAAAAAGATCCGCTGAACAGGAGCAACAGTCATTTGATAAAGGGTATCTAACGAACCCGAAAATCTATGATAAAAAATAATAATAAAAAAATAAGTGAATCCGATACTCCATAACATCGAGTTCATTCATTTATTTTTAGATGCTTCGTAATAACGCCCAATTTAAAACACACACACACACACACACACACACCCGACATAATAATAATAATAATTAGAAATTTAAAAATAATTAATCGTAAAATAAAAGAACTTAATAATAATTTAAAAAAATACAGAACTTAATAATAATAATAATTAGAAATTTAAAAATAATTAATCGTAAAATAAAAATATATAAAAACTCCTTTTCTAAAATATTAACATATTCCGCTCATAACTTTTTCACTTTATATATAAAAACTAATTACAGTAAATATCTAATCATTTATGAATTACAGAACTTAAAAATAAAATTTAAATAATAAAAACATTTAATCGTAAAAAAAATTCCTTTACTAAAAGTCTTTTGAATTCCAACCGTCACATTTCTTAACACCCATCCCCTTCCGTTTAAATTTTTCGCCGTGTTGCCAACATCTCAAAAATTCGCTACATTTGTTGTCAAAATATATACATGGATCATGACCGACATATATATGGCGCGAAATGCCCACGTTGGTGAATATTGTAACGTCTTTCGTTTTTTGCAGTATTAAGGTTTTTTGTTTTGTAAACTCATTTTGACTTTCCTCTCCGACCCAAACAACTACGGGAGTGAATGAGCTCTGATGATGATTTTTGTAAAATCGAAATATTGATCAATATCAGCTATGATTATATTATAAATTGTTTTCTTCTTTAACAGCATTGTGTGATGTTTTCATTCCACCTTTTCTTACTCATATATATATATATATATATATATATATATATATATATAGAGAGAGAGAGAGAGGGAGAGAGAGAGAGTGTGTGTGTGTGTGTTTGAAAATAGAGGAAAATGCGGATAAAGAAACACAAATAAATTCAAATTATATTTCGTCTCTGTATTTTGCAAAGCTTTGTCAAATTAATTCTGACAGTCTACTTTTATGCTGAAAAGATAATTTTAGTGCGGGCAGATGTGTGTGTGTAGGGGGGGGCGTATTTTGTGATAGACCCCCGAATACCCATCTTCTGCCTGCCCCAAAATTAGGCTTTGATTAACCACATTTTGAAAGTAATGTAAAATAAAAAAAAAAGGTAAAATTTTGAAAATAATGTGAAAAAAGAAAAAAAAAGAAAAAGAAAGTAATGTACAATAAAATAAAATATCTAAAAGTATTCCATTTTGCGGAACTTTTTTTTTATAGGGTATTTAATTTTCTCCGTTGGACCCATAACAACACTTTATATATATATATATATATATATATATATATATATATAAGTAATGTCGTCGGTGTGGCCTAAAGTCGGTACCCGCGAGACAACGAGGGACTCATGTAGTTCACGGTGCTTGGTTACTGATAATTTCTTACCTATTCGATTTTCAAACCATATATATATATATATATATATGTGTGTGTGTGTGTGTGTGTGTGAATATATATTTTTCTCATCACTCACATGAATACAATCATTTAAACACACACACACACACACACACACACACACAGAGAGAGCATTGAAAAATATTTCTATGTCATCTTTCATAACATATACACTCGCATGCACACACACACAGGCCCGCGCTTACACACACTCACACAGTATTATGACGAATACTCAGTGTCATTTTTCGATACATACTCACACACACATACACGCGCCCCGTCCCACACCACATAAGAAGAATATATTTCTAACCGTCTATACCATAATTTTCGAATATTCCTAAGAACGCCAACTCTTTTTCAAAACATTTTTAAACAGATTGATCAACAAGGACTCTTCGTTGTTTTGTGATAATTTTTTAATTACTTTTCCTTATGTCAACAAGAGCCCTGAAAAAGATCTAAAAAACAGATTGAAACACTGCTGCGTCGGCTAATAAATTTGCCACTCATTCTATCTGAACCTGTGTTTTTTCATATTTCTCACTATATATATGAATATATATATATATATATTCATTTTAAAATGTTAATACGGTATGAATGAGCTTGAAACTTATTCATTCCCCGTCTTGATAACACGCTTCCATGTTCATTTCAATCGAGTTAGCTTTTTCATACATTTAAATTTGACCATGTGTCTCATCCTACTTTCGCGAAGGGCTTGGTAAGACATGCTTGACACAGCTGGAGAGGCAAGGACGAACTCATAAGTGGCGTTTTCTTTTGAAGGCCAGCATATATGCAAGATAGTGCGGGCCATCCAGCAAATACCAACTTTGACCAGACCTGCACGGAGACTCGATGCTGCACAGAGGACCACCCGAGGGCAATGAATCATAAGTTGGCGAGATACTGTCATGGATATCCGTGCTACTTGCGTGATATATTATATATATATATATATATATATATATATATATATATATATATATATATATATGTAATCCAAAAGACAAGAGAAGAAATCTTTCTTACGACATAGGAGTTTTTTTTAAACAACCTGTCTCAGTTTGAGAGCTCAATGTGTGCTCTTATTGTTAGAGTCACATGGCAAATTTATAAATAAAGAAATAACAAAAGACTTTGAGATTTTGCATTATAGCCTATTTCGGGGAGCTTAGACAAAGTGTCTAATTCTCCTAGCTCATCATTCGCATCTGATGAGCTGGGAGAATTAGACACTTTATATATATATATATATATATATATATATATATATATATATATATATATATATACTTACAGCTATTAAATGGATATTCAAATACAATATTATTCTTTCGAAATGGTAAAGAGCTCTTAACACAATGTACGAAATAGAATAGAACACGGATCCAAATCCTTTTTTTTCATATTGTTAAGGACTTCTTCACTTATTTTATTTGTTTTAAAGAGGGCACCGTTATTTATCAATTAACCCCCATTCACCCGTTTCAAGTTGTTGTGAATTTGAGATCAGATCTCATAATTCATAAACCTTTTGAGATCTGAAATCCTTACTTGTATCTTTACACAAAGGAATGTTAATGGCAATTCAGTAAATTGTAAAAGGTAAAATTGACTTTGATATTCGATAAAACTGAGCTTTGAATTGAACGATTTAGACAAGTACGTGAAGGTACCACTATATTATATATATAATATATATATATATATATATATATATATATATATATATATAATGGAGATTGTGTGTTTGTCTGTCTGTATTAATACTGTTGGATTAATCTACATACTAATAACATGCAAGTATATTTATATATTCAACAAAATAGCGGTGTACAGTGTGAACGAGAAGGCTAATTTGCATATTGATATTAAGAATTTGATTTTAATAAATATATGATTAGTATTATTGATTTCTAATTGTTTGGTTTTCTCTTAATGAATCTGAGCAAA
>CM042159.1:34763146-34770646 GCA_023376005.1 Doryteuthis pealeii | reverse complement strand
TTTGATACTTTTTTTAATACATTTTTTATATATTTTTACAACAAACTCCTTTGAGTTTTCTTGTGGATTATAATGCTTCTGATTTTTAAAAATAAAATGTATTTCATTTTTAACACAGATTATGCATTTTTAGAATTTAAATAAATCCCGGCTCCGAACATGAACGTTCGTTTGTACCCCTCCTGTTTTTTTAACGGTTTACTTATTCCGTCTCTCCATCACAAATATTTCGCTCTTGAAGAAGACCGCTTTATCAAAAGGTTGAAACAGATTCTGTCAGCGAACTAACAACATCATTTGTTTTTTCAAAAAATGTTTAATTCACACTATAAGTAAGTAAAATAAAGTAGGCCGTGTTGCCTATTGTCGGTATCACCCGAACAGCAAAGGAGCCTATCTCCTTTTCGTTAGTTATAGACCAGGAATATTGATTTTGATGTAGACCGCCTCACCTATCGTCAGCTACCATATGCTTTACCACACAGATCAGATTTCCCAAGCTGTGCTACACATGTTCTGAGTTGGCGTGAACCGGTATCGAACCAGGAAACTTGTGATTCTAAGGAGAATACGAACTGAGCTAAACCGGCCCTTTTATGCGCTATAATATGTTTTAATATTTATTTTTCTATAAATTATATTTTTCTTTGGAGTAATAAAATTAAAAACTTAAAGGATTTAGTAAACTTATTAACAAGCGTATATGAAGCTCGCTCGTATCTCAAAATTTAGCTCGCTGCTCAAAACACGAAATCGGTCGCATGATAGCTCTCAACCCGGAACTAATCATACAGATTGTCATGACATGCAAATCAATCAATAAATCAAAATATTTATTAAAAAAAGTAATTTCGTTATTGGTTGGTCCGAGAACTTTTCGGTTGTCGTCGTACTGTTGGGAATTTGATTTGTTTAACGTTGTCCTTTATTTTGTATTTTTTGCATTAATTGGATTAATTAAAATGGCTAGATTAGATAAAAACGCAATATAGGTGATGGTAAAAAAAAACGTACATAAGTAAATATTCTAAGTAAAACAAGACATCCGGTCTATAAGTTCTCAAAATTCACTTTGAATTGTCCAACTGGACACATGGAGTAGTGGATATAGGCGTCAAGTTCTGACATCTCTAGGCTGCAGGTACAATCCTGGTGAAGAGCGACAGTAAGATAGAATAATAATTAGCACAGGTTAACACTTGTACGTATCAGACCTAGACTAATTATGAACAAAAGAGAAAAGGAAAAACGTAAAAGAATAAAGAGTAAGAGAGAACAAAAAAACAAGAATAAAAGAAAAGATAAGAAAAGACAACAACAGTGGAAAGTATTAAATTTCAGTGTTAACACGGGAATTTCCTCAAATAGTCTTACAAAATAGACTGACTAAAAAAAACACCATAGTATGTATCAACAGGGCTTCTGCTCGTAATACCACCAGTTTCATCTCCTACACACAAACAAAAATAAAACATTTAAAACAAAAACAAACAAAAAAACTGTTTAGCAAACGAACAAGTAAAACATTTTTAAAATCATAAGCGGATGCTCTAATGACTGTGCTAAAGTGACCATTTATTTATTCGTATCTAAGATTTACACAAGAAAAGTTTGGTCTTTTTTTTAAAGAAATTGTCTCTGTTTTTAAACGATATTATCAAAACTGAACGTTTAAAATGATATGAAAAAAAAAAAATTATATCCTTGCTTGATACAGAATCACTCTAGTTAAGCAGTCATGAGCCTGTTTAATATTTAATTAAGTGCTTATTATTTAAAAAAAAGCTTGTACTGTAAGAAACATGATTCGGCATTAAATAATCTCAAAAGTGATGATATGCTGTAAAACAAAACAACCAAACAACCAACATTAATTCAAGATTCCTTTCAATATTTAAGCTATTTTCTCACAATTTTGGTGAAAGAAATGTCTGAATTATTGCCCATTTAAAAATCATTACTTGAAATTAAACATTAGGGAGTGATTTTTCAATCTCACAAGGGATGTCCTCTTCACTATGATTATTGCTTGTTAGTCTTTATTACAACACAGGAGAGAGGGTGTGTGAGAGAGAAGTGGTGAGTGTGTGTGTGTGCGCGCATGCGCGTGTGTGTGTGTGTTAAGAAATGTTTCCGCTTGAACATCATTTCTTTAAATCAATTTTTTCTTTATAGTTGTTACTCATTATTACGACACATAAATTTGATTGATCATGTGTGCGTGTGTGTGTGATACGAATTGTGTCATCCAGAACTATATTTAAAAAAAAAAGAATCAAACCTTTTTTTCATGCTCTAATCGTAGCACAAATTTGTTACTCTGTATTAGGACACAAAAATGTATAGCAGCAGGTTCTACACTTAAGCGAGAGTTAATATTTCAGCGGATAGCTGATAAGACAGCCTCGCGTGTTACCGTGTCATTTGTATATATATATATATATATATATATATATATATATATATATATATAATATATATATATATATGTGTGTGTGTGTGTACTACTGTTCTTTGTTAATATATTTCTTTAACTCATTTCTTCTCTTGTGTCTTTATTCTGCCCCCGAACCAGGCCACATCAGTCTGTTCCGAAGTCATTCCACTCGAATTTCTTGTTTTCGATCATACCTTTTCTTCATGCAATAATCGTGGCACCAAATAATGAAAGAAAACAGCAAACCGATTATTTGCAAACAAAGACAGATATTCTATAAATAAATCAGAACTTAGTAAAACTATGAAAATTCAATCTAGACCAAGACAACTTCAAATGTAGAGAACATTTACAATTCAAATTTAGAAATATAGCGCAAACTTTTGTATAGAAATATACGATTCAAGATAAATACGTCTTTTATTTTAGACTGTAACCTGTGTGCTGTAAGTGATCTTAGGCAACTGGCAATGGTAGCTACATCTAGCAAATATCTTCTTTTTTTTTTTTGAAAACGTAATTTTAGAGCAATTTGGACCGATGAACACCGTGGATTTGATGTTGAAACGTTTTTTAACTGTCTCGCTGTCTATAGTTTGTCTGGCGTTTTGTTTTTAATGTGGCTTTCTTTGAATCGATTAATCTGTGGTTCTGAAATTTCCAACTCACAACAGTATTGATTTCTCTCCGTAACAGCATTATTCTGGCATAACATGAAATGAGCACATATTATGGACCCCTTGGCACAATCCTAAATAATTTGGAAAGAGATTGCTTAGAATGATGGGTGGTTTCTTTGTTTAATGGGATATCAACTTGTGGGTTATATAATGCCAAAGCCAAATCTTGTAGATAAAAATTAGTATGATGTATTTAACCTCACTGGAGCGATGATGGGTTCATAACTTGCTCAATGGTATTCGTACATAAGTTACCTAATACCTTGATTATAGAAGGGAATAGATATTTGCTTCAACAAGTTCCTGCTTTAGGGGACCAAAAGGAAGCAAATTCACTGTCTTCTCGCAGGCCAAACTTTCTTTTGTCAACACAGTTTCGACCAGCAGCTGAAAATCCGTCGCGTCGTCAAAATAATATTTCAGACTGCCGTCTCACGTAAGCGAAAGCTTCTCTGCATGTCACACACGCTCCACTCGCTTTGGTTATTTATGGGCTTTAACCAAAACATCCGGGGCAATCAGTCGAACCTCGCGTCCGTCAGTGCCTTATCGCATTTGTTTTTGCATGCGGAGAGGAGCGAGTTCGATCCGGCAGGCAGACAATGTCTTGCTCTTTTTCCTTTCTCGTCTCTGTCATAGAGTTCGAACTGGAACATCAAATGTACGGTGTACTCCACTAGAAGTTATGATGGTAAAAATACACAATGGTGTGCAAGAGAGAAATTGAGGAATAGCCATTTTACGCTTAGAATAGCATTAGAATCTCCCAAGTAGCCTAACCCTAACCTAAAAACTAACGCTTAACACTATTCCCTAGATAACATTAACCACTACCCTTACCCTAGCATCTGAAATGTTTTGTGTATTTCCGTGAAATGCAATGAAATGTAATCCTTTTTATACGTAATCTAAAGCCATTATCTCTTGCGCGCTATTTTGCATTAGTTCAGTCTTGACTGTATCTGAACAAATATGAAAAGACATTAGCCAGATGGATATATTATTGTCACCTGCCTACGTTTATTTGCATCACACAACAAAGGATTTAAAAGGGTGGAGGGTATTTCTGAGCCATCCTTTTTTTGGTCAAGAAATGGTGGATGTAATTCTCACTTAAATACAAGACTTTGGTTTATTTATCACGAAAGAAAAAATAATAATTTGTCAACTAATGGACTTCGTCAGGTAATAGAGAGAATTTAAAAGAAAATAAGAAAAAAAATAAATAAGAACATTACAAATGTACGAACCTAGCCAGATAGTTGACAAATCTTTGTTGAATACGATGTTACAGTGCAACACTATAGCCACTTCGCCACAGGAACTCCTCTTAAGGACATATAAACAAAGAAACACATAGGAAAATTAACTTTATTGGACTCTTACGAAACGCTTGAAGAATAGGCTCGATGGGGAATATACAAGAAGGTTGCAGGCTGTATTGCAGAAATCCTAGTGTCACTACTTTACAAACCCTGGCGGGAGTACCTTACAAATCCTGGCGGCAGTTCCCTATAAAAAAACAAAAAGACCGCCATTTACCTACCAAGTAAAAACATCCAAATAAGACGATCAATGTGTAGGCACTGATTGAAAACAGGAACGAACTTATATGCGATGTTCTCATCTGGACTCCTGCAGATGGAAACATTAGTGTTGGCTGACCAGCAAAATCTTCCTTGAATCAATTCTGTTTGGACATTGGATGCCGTGTAGAGGAACATGAAATGTAAATAGTATTTTTTAACCAACCTTGCTGCCACGAACTGGTTGTGACTAATAATCAACTTTTAAGCATAGCTCACTGTTTTATTTCACCTCGACCAACTAGTCTGCGTTACTATTTTATCCATAGCAGAGTAGTAGGATTCATACATTTCCATATCCAGGTTCGATACGTGTAGGATGTGACTCGCAATTGCAAGTATGGGGCACCCAGGAAGGAACAAACAACACAAATAACCTGGAAAAAAGACTGCTGGAATTGATGGGCATGGCTTGGTTTGTTTTCTTTGTTTAATGGCAAATCAACTTTCATGGGTTATTTAATACTAAATCCATATCTTGTAGAATAGTAGCAGTTGTACTATTTAACCCATAGCTGCAGTGATGAGACTGTCCATACCTTTCCTTATTCCGTAAGTGAACGTAATAGCCCGATTGGAGTTCGAACTCGCTTATCCCGATGTCACGAGAACTAACCCTTACTGGAAATGAGGACCAGACGACAAAGGGAAACAGAACAAACCCACATCCCTACTGAGCTCAGCTATGAGACTTAGACGGAATTTGGAGAGATATCAAGACTCTAGTTAAAACCAAGCAGCAAACTGTCCTGGCATGAATAACTTGCGAAGAGTAGAATATTATCGGTGGATGGATCAGTGTCGAGGGCAATAAAAAGGAGATTAGTTTAAACTTATCCACCGGGAGGTTGCTGAGACAATCCCAAAGGACATCATCTATGCGAAACTTTCATCTATATAGAACACACACCAAAATGTTGTGTATATGTCCTAGAGTGATGGTGTCTAGTGTAATAGTCTTAGTGGTCTGTTGAATATTGTGTTTCTAACTCTTGCTTTCAGCCATTGTCATTAACTAACATTTGCCTGGCTAAAAAAAAAAAACGGAAACCAAGTGCATTAGTCTTCACTTGCTAGAACACTAGTCTCTCTCTATCTCTACTAGCAAAGACTTTTCCCATGTCTCTTTATGACAACTTATGGTTAAGCACCATGAAGCAAAGAGGCCCAAGAGAAAGCAACAACAGCAGATAGCCGGCAAACAATGAATATCTTCTGGACAAGCCTTCCCATACGTCATCGATAGTCTGAACTGTTTTTCAAGCATTTTTAAGTCACAGAAAGAGCGGTGCATGAATGCAACTTCAGGACAAGAGAAATCTATGGTCTTTCGAAACTGTGAAACCTCTGCTAGTGGTATAAGACTACTCCTGTATTTATGAGGATTGGTACATACCCATTAATGTTCATAGGTGGGGTATATAATAACATATCAAAATCAACTCAGCACTCCACAACACAGGAGCACATATGTCCTGAGAAATGATTGAAGATGGTTGAAAGTACTTGTACACACAAGGCAAGTTCATTAACACTATTTTGTATTTAATAGTTATTTAATGTAAGAGATAGTATAAAGAGATAGTATTTAGGTAAGAGATAGATTAGTCTCCTCTAGCTGTGGTTTAAAGATGCCTTCAATTATGATCTCAAGTCGTTTAACATCAACCCTGCCAGTTGGTATAGATGTGGCTCAGGACCACTTCGGTGGTGGCAGGCACTCCGTTGTGGACTATTCATGTCTGAAGTCACTCTGGCGCAACAGCATGAAGCAAAGAGGCACAAGAGAAAGCAGCAAAACTGATTGAAAGGAGTAATTTAGAATAAATGAAAAACAAAATAAAGGTATATATAGGGAATAAGAATGAGCATAAAGTGCTCTTGGGAAGCTATATGTTTATTTGATGGAATCACGTGGTGTAATGGTTAAAAGTCATGTGAAATGGACTCGTCGCCCCGAGTTCAAATCCTGGATATGGTAATTGCATTTTCACTTAGCACTAATACCCTTGGGAAAGGTATGAATCCTACTCTCCCACTAGCTATGGATAAATAGTAGGGCAGACTGGGCTCTTTAACCTTGGTTAAGCAACCGGTCTAGGAGAAGGAAAACTCTGAATTCAAACCTATTGAACTCTGTTTAAGAAATTGACCTCGTGTCACATCCTGCTCGTGTGGAGAGGTTAGTAAATATATATACATTTATTTGTACTAAGATAACTTCAGAAGACAAATAGTAAAAAATGGAGAAAAAGGCTTAAAATTAAAGGTACCATAAAAATCAAAAAGGCTCCCCTTATTGAAAAGCTAAGTGCAAAGTCAGAACCCGGGAAATCTTTTTTAAGATGTCGTCTTTTACTAAGATAAAAAGATATATACCGCATCGACTTTAAAAATAAAATTCTGCGAGGAGGGTATAAATATCGAATAAGAATATGAGATAAGAAAACATTAAGGAATTCATCTAAAAAGGTAAGGAAAAATCGAAAGAAGTTAAAAAAAGAATATTTAGAGAGACGTGAATGATGAGTAAGAATAAGGGAAATGTAATTTCAAAAAATATTACGGGAAATATGAAATATTCTGGATAAAAATATGTGATTAAAATAACAAACATAAAAGAGAAATAAAGTATAAATGAAATAAGGAAAGAAGAAAAGAATATAAGAAAAATGAAATAAAGAAAAGTAAAATTGCAATAGATATAAACACACACCACACAACCACACACACACACACACATATATATATATATATATAACAAGGTGTGTCAAAAAAGTATCGGGATTTTTGTACT
>CM042159.1:34738146-34758146 GCA_023376005.1 Doryteuthis pealeii | reverse complement strand
TGAAGAATAACAACCGTGTATAGAGTTGACCAGATTCTTATGTTAATTACAAGTAGTAGGGAGGCGGTACTGCATTATTCATTAGGTTGACAAGGCTGAAGCCAACGTTTCAGTTTTGTACGAAAGGAGAGTTCGATTTTTCTTTCGTTTATTTATTTAACTTCCTATTCAATGACAAAATTTGAATCATTTGAAATGATTGATTGTAATCATTTTCAGATTTCCATGGCTTTTTTTAATTGCAATCTCATTTGTCTATAATCATTGATTTGCTTGCAGTTATATGGTATCAACTATTTCTTTTTATGGTTTCAAAATTTACTGTCTAATACTAATAATTTGTACACATTTATGAGATTTCAATTTATATTCCTACTAAATAATCATCATCTCTTAGCTCAGAGTTATATGGGTTCAAGATTTTCTAACACTAAATAATTGGATACTTTCAAGTAACTAATAATAATCATCAGTACAAAATCATAGCTTCAAGCAACTAAAATTATAGTCAGTCAAATGGCATCCATTACTCATATCTGAAAACAGTAAATTTCAAACATATGCTTGACGCATAGATGGAAACATAACAGGTACTACAATGCTATTGGGTCCTGAGTATGACATTAAACTGTATCTACCGCCCTGTCGGCTTGGGCGTTGGAAGCACTTTAGTCGAGGGTTTTGGAATGGGATCGTATGCTCTTGCATGGGCTATAGGCAGTGTATTTTAAGGTTCGTCGACTTGGCATGAAGAATGTATTAATATATATTAACATAGGGTATGAATAGTTGACACAACTCTTATTTTGTAGCCCCTGTACGTATTAATATATATGCAGAGAGAGAGAGAGAGAGAGAGAGAGAGAGAGAGAGAGAGAGAGAGAGAGAGAGAGAGAGTCACCGTGGATTAGGGGCTAGCGTATTGGACGGCAACATCGTAGTAAGCGAGTTTGGCCTTCAGTCACCCTATTACATTCCCTTTAGGGCTAATGCCCTTTGTAAAGATATCAAACCTCATTTCCTCCCAGCAGTAGGTTAAATATTACCACTAGGATTCTACAAGTATGACATTGGCATTAAATAACTCACGAAGTTTAATATGCCATTAAACAAAAAATAAATAAAATACTCCTCATCATCATCAAGGTGTGTCGACAGCACGGATCCCCTTGATGTGTTCTCGTCATCAGTCGGCTTGGGCGTTAGAATGCACCTACTGCACCTCTACAGAGGGGTAAGACCCCCAATGGGGCCACCTGTTAGCCGTGGGTGGCGACCCGTGATGCTTAAGGATAGAGCCCAGGTTGATGAGCAGTTCATGACATGCAACACTCCACTTTGGCCCTATCTTGGGCTAGACGGGCGGTCGAAGAGTCCCCCTCCGATCAATCGGCCGGTCACGTCAACCCCTAGCACCTATATGATTTTCCCAACCCTATTGCCCTTATGGCAAGCCCCAACCCCTTTTTATCATCTGGGTGCTAGAAGGCGGTGGCTGCGGGTCTACATGTCCTGGGAATGACGTTAAACTCTATCTGATGGTGAGGTTCCAGTTTTGGAGGTTTGGGGAATGTGGAGCACCCCTTAATCACAATTGCTCCCTGGTCCACTCTGACCCGGAGTGGTAGTACCTGTTAGGGTCCCATCTATGGGTTAAATAGAAAAATGTATTTATAATAACATTTTATTATCCATTAAGAATTGATTTATTTCAAAACTTTATCGGCATTAAATGACCCACTGAGGTTGATATGCCGTAAAACAAAACAAAACAAACAAAACAAAACAAACAAACTGTATCTAGTGGTGAAGCTTAAATTCTGGAGCTCTATGGAGTGTTAAGTACCCCTTCATTGCCATTACTCCCAGGTCCACTCTAACCCGGAGTGGTATTAGCTGTTAGGGTCCCATCTATGGGTTAAATAGAAACAAATGAGTAACTGCGAGGGTGAGTAAGAAAAGTAATGCCCTTTTGTTTAGGACAGGTATAATTACCAACACAAGAACATGTATCATGCATTAAAATAAAGTTGCTCCTCTGTGGATCACATCCCTACTTATCGACATAGTCACAGTTTCTATCAATAGCAATGTTCCACCTTCAAATTAGAGCATATACCCCTGTCCCGTAAAATTCTGTTGACTGTTCTTTGAGCACTTCTTCACTACAGATTTCACTTCTCGTCACTGGAATAATGTTTGCCTTCAAATCCTCTTTCATGTGGTACCGAACAGATGATAAGTTGTGCTTGATCGAGCATTGTTAGACAGAAGGAGGACATTCTCGATTGGCAAGTTCTTGATCTGAACCTTTTTTAGTGTCTCAATGTAGGCCTAAGTTTTATTAAAAACTTCACATGTAATAAATAAAATGGCATTACTTTTCGATTCAGCCTTGTATTAAAAAAAAATCAAGTTAAAAAATATTGAATACACATCTAGAATAAATTAACCAAAACATCTTCTGCATGAAATAACCCAACAAGTGTTGACATGCTGTAAAATCAAACCATCCAAAATATAGCCATACAATACGAGTAATAATGTACATAGGAGTAATGGTAATGAAGGGGGGCTTGTATAATTCAAGAACATTGCCTCACCAGTATAAGCAGCAAAATATCATATCCAGCACAACACATCCTGGTTTGTATATATGTTTACCAAAACTTACAATTAAACTTCAGACTTGTGCGGGACCAGATAGTATAGTTCTAACCATATGTCATTGCATGAAAACCAAGATCTGATGCTAGTGAGTGTGTGTATATATGTTCCCCCGGACATACATACATGCATACATACACACTAATTGCCCTTTATATATATATATATATATATATATATATATATATAGTTAGACAGATAGATAGATAACGATAGGATGGTGTAGACATAGTGCAAACTTTGCTTGGTAACTGTCAGTTTCTCGCCTATGTGATCGTTGGAACAATATAATCATTTACTAAGCTTAGCTTAGATGGAGCTCCAAGCTAGAAGTATGGGGCCCCCATTGAGAATCGAACTCACTAAAAATTGTCTGGTAATCCAGCTCGCAAACCATTGCACCACGCGAAGTGCTCGCGTTGAATTTGATCCATATAGTCAACCCTAAAATTTATAATCTTTTCAGGTTTTTTGAGCGGACTTGAGACTATTGGCAAGGAAGCAGATACTCTACATTCCCATGAACTTCCCATGAACTTCAGAAGTTCAGCCCAACTACCCGATGCAGGTTAGTTTTATACAGAAAAAAATATTTTTTGGGTGTTCGCTTCTACCAAAATCCGACACTAACTTTTCAAACATGAGTTAGATCAGATAAAATGTACATCTAATCATGTGTCATGGTGGCCTTTCTACTAAAAACTGCCTGGCATTTGCAAGTCAGATGATATGGTTAGTATGCTGTCAACTACGCTAACTGGGACGTATTTGATTTTTATACCGAAACTAGAACAGATTTCTAACCTATTGATCAACACTTTTTTTTCTTGTATGAGTAGTACCTTTACGGTGGAGATACCTTGTAGCACTAAGCTTGATCCGTTTTGAGTGGAATCCTTGTGTGTTAATCCAATGGAATCCAGTGTTAAGCAGAATCCTTGTATTCCTCAGTGTTAAGCAGAATTCTTGTGTTGTTGACCAGGACGACCGTGTCAAAAAAGAGGAATTTAACGCCTTTCAAAATCGACCATTAAATACTTAACCGACCACGTATTCGAACGTGTTGATTGGCCAATTGAATCCACGCGACCACGAAGAGTCTATAAATTTAAGTGTTCAGCTCCAACACACATTATATCACAAAATATTCCAACACACTGACCTGTAAATTGATAATGTTCTTCCTTTATTTTGGTTTATGTTTATTTTGCATGTCCTTAAGAATATACATTCGGCGTATTCTAAGCAGCGACAACAAGAAAGTTTTCAAAAATCTTTAGAAACCAAGAAAAATATTTAAGTTGAATGAAAGAAAGACTTGAGAAGAAAAAATATGGTATCTATATTTACAAATCCCTCCGCACGTGTAGGAATCGACCCAAGGTAATTTTTTTAAGCGGAGCTTATCATGTTTTAACTCAAAGTTTTCCCCCTCTTAGACTTGTTGCCTAGCCTATGTAAAAGCTCCCAGGTTTCTTTCTTCTATTTACCCATAGCTGGAAGGAGAATAGTTTTATGTATATCTTTTAGAAGAGTATCAAAATATGTATGGTATATCTTATATAAGACTGCTGAAAATTACTAATCTTGCAGAAAAAACATTTAAGTCTGCCCTACTATTTACTCATAGCTGGAAGGATAATATTTTTATACATACCTATCCCAAGAGTATCGATATCGTTTTGCGGAAAATGGCTAATCTTGGAGGAAAAAAACTTTTAAGTCTGCCTTACTATTTACTCATAGTTGGAGGGATAGTAGTTTTATGTATACCTTTCCCAAGAGTATTAAAATTATTTTGCTGAAAATGGCTAATCATGGAGAAAAAATAACCTTTTCTAAGAGTTTGGCCGAAAAGGGTGAAGAAAGAAGGACATGAAGTACATGTCATGTATTCGTTAATAAAATAAGAAAAAGAAAAGTCGTTGTTTCCGGAAAATGCTAAACATTCTTAACCTAATCCATTTTGACATGGGAAAAGTCAAAAAAGATGTTATGCTATCAGTATTATATTTTACATCGACAAATTCTGTATCAACGCATTATTAAGTTATCCACAAGATAATGATGCTTTTAGCAAGAGAAGATAAATCCATTCACGTTTTAAAGATATATACATTTATATATCAAGAACATAAGTCTCTCCATTAGGAAAAAAACAAAAACCCTCACACACACTAATTACTTTATTTGTTAAAAAGTCGAGAATACTGAAAAAGTAAAGTACATTAACATCTTTAAAAAATCCTATTTATGCACGGTCTTCGTGAATATTCTGCGTAATATAATGGTTGTCGCTAAGCTTAGATCAAGGCCAAAAGTATGAAATACCCAGTTAGTGTAATATTGTTAACGAGTGATTGCAGGTTGTGAATAGTATTCCTTTAATATGTCATATACTGTCACTGGACCCGACAAAGACCACAGAACACACACACACACACACACACACACACACACACACATATATATATATATATATATATATATATATATATATAAAGTTATATTTTTATTATTCAATGTGTTTAGACTGAGAGTCGTCCGTAGAGAATGTACATACACAGAAACCCTCGGGAGGCCTGTTGGTGAGTGATCTGCTCAACATAAAGTTCAAAGAGTTTTATAACATCCCAACTCAACATGGCCACGCTTCTTTGATCATGGCACATAAGCAATTTTCCTGTAGACACACCTCGTCACCAACGGAGCTTGTTTTTATTGGTTATGGGATACACCCACACATTTTCTGTGCTTACGCGTTTTCACACCTGTCTTCTGGTTGTCAAAGATCGGTTCAATCAGTTCAAAGGAATATCCTGTTATTATTTAATGGTCCATGTTGACACCCACACATTTCCTGGGCCTACGCGTGAGTCATTTGAACCTGGTCTTCCGGCTACCAGTTTGTTCATCAGGGAATATAATGCAACTACATACGAGGCTTTGTTTAATCTGACAAACGGGCTTCGTTTTTTTTCATACGTCTAACTTTACAAACAGATGTTATTAAAAAAGGGCCAGCAACTAAAAGATAGACTAATGGTTATTACTCTTCCATTATGATATATGATGATTTGTATAAACTACCGCACAGCCTTCGTTTCATCCTATTTGTACTGTTTCTAATTGGTGGAACAATATAAAAGTAATTGCCAGTCTGTCCTACTATTTACCCATAGCTGGAGGGATAACATTTTCATGCATACCTTTCCCAAGAGTATTAAAATTATTCTGCTGAAAATGGTTAATCTTGAAAAAAATAACCTTTTTAAGTCTGTTTTACTGTTTACCCATAGCTGGAGGGAGAATCATTTTATGCACACCTTTCACAAGTGTATTAAAAATGTATGGCATATGGCAAATACACCTGGCTTGCGATACGTCATTAAAAAGCCAGCAGCTGTTAGAGAAACTAATGGTCACAGTATGTTATTAGTAGGTTTTTAAAATTTTATACGAGGCTTTTCTTATTCAGGCATTCAATCTTCGTTTTTAATATTTTTGATGTTTCTAATTGGGGCATAATTATAAACGAGTGATCACGGGTTGCGAATATATGTTTTCAAAAATTTCAGCCACTGGAAGAGAGACAAGTGGTTGTGGGGTGCTATTCGTGGTATTTTATTATAAACGAAGCTTAGCTTTAAAATATATAAAGCCATTTATTTTCCCCAATATATGGTTATACAAATACCTCCTATATATATATAGTTGAAGGGGACTTATGCAACTGGCAATGGTAGCTCCATCCGACAAGTATCTTACAATTTTGTTCGGATATAATTAGCCTGGGGCTATAAAATACACCGACTGCGCACTTGCAGAGGGGTATAATCCCCCCCCGATATAGTCACCTGTTGGCCGTGGTTGCCGACCTGTGATGCTTATGGACAGATTGATGGTGTCTGAGCAGTCCCTGATATACAATTCTATATTTTGGTCCTTATATAGGCTAGACGGGCGGGCGTAAAGACTCCATCCGAACAATCGGCTGGTCACGTCAAGCTTTAGCAGCTATATGATTGGCCCAACCCTACTGCCCCTATGACAAACACCGTACATTTTTTACCATATATCAGCTAGAAGGCGGTGGTTGAAGGTCTTAATACCCTCTGTATTTGGTGTTGAATTTTAATTTTGTAGCTATGTGGTATTTGGTGCACCTCTAAATCATCTCCTCCCAGTTCCTCTCCGAGTGGTAATACCCTTTAGAGTCCCATGTTATTCAAAATGTGTTTAAAAATATGTTTAAAAATGTGTTAAAAAGATTGAGCTTTTAAAAGAAATTGAGTACCCATCCAGAATGAATGAAACAAAACGTCTTCGGCATAAAATAACCCAACAAACGTTGACATGCCGTAAAATCCAACTAACCAACAAACAATTTGCACAGAGTTGTATGGTTTCAAGCAAGTAATAATAGGGAGAAAAATGATTTAAGTAACTATTCTTAATACAAATGATCTATTGTTATATGGTATTGTTACATAATCATTAGATTCCTAACACTTATGTACCATTAGTTTAGAAAGCAAAATGGCTGTTATAATTTGCAGCCGGCGGCCTTGAAGGATTGAGTGACTCGGCTTGACCTCAGTCTGATCCTCCCTCTGAGGGATACCGTGAGAATTAATGGAGAAGACCCTCTTCCGGTTTAGATTAGAAAGAGAGTTAAGTTCAGTATCGGCCAAACCACGAAGGTGGTAACTCGTGTTAAGCGCACGACCGACTCAATCTGCGCAAGGAGTCTGTTGGGAATTTCGGAATAAAATATGATCTAAAGCAAATCGAAGTCTTGGGTTATTATCTAAAAACTACCAATGACACAGGGCTTCTGATAAAGGGAAATCCCCAATGGAAGACCAGATACAAAGTCCCCAAGACGAAGTCCAGACGCTAGAAGAAAAACGTAAGATACCAAAGATGAGCAGAAGAATAATAGAAGTAAAGAGAGTTTACAATAGTATAAAGTATACTATTCCTTATAAATAATTTTCAAACAGATCTATTGGACCCGTAAATGGTACTACCATTCTGGGTCAATGACTCTAGGAGTAATAGCAATGAAGTAGTACTACACACTTCTATGATATCCAGAACAGCAGCTTCACTATTGGAAGCACTTTAGTCGAGGGTTTTGAAATTGGATCGTATCCCTCTGCAGAGGGTATAGGCAGTGTATTTTAAGGTTCGTCGACTTGGCATGAAGAATGTATTAATATATATATTAATATAGGATATGAACAGTTGATACAACTCTTATTTTGCAGCCCCTGTACGTATTAATATATATGTCAAATCACCTACGATCATCATCACCATCATCATCAGAGAGAGAGAGAGAGAGAGAGAGAGAGAGTCACCGTGGATTAGTGGCTAGCGTATTGGACGGCAACATCGTAGTAAGCGAGTTTGGCCTTCAGTCACGCTATTACATTCCCTTTAGGGCTAATGCCTTTTGTAAAGATATCAAACCTCATTTCCTCCCAGCAGTAGGTTAAATATTACCACTAGGATTCTACAAGTATGACATTGGCATTAAATGACTCACGAAGTTAAATATGCCATTAAACAAAAAATAAATAAAATACTCCTCATCATCATCAAGGTGTGTCGACAACGCGGATCTCCTTGATTTGTTCTCGTCACCAGTCCCTATCGGTCTTCTCTGTTGGCAAGTCCTTTACACGGCATGCAATGTCCGCACATTGCGGATGGATGGACTTTTTTTACTGGTCGGCCAATGTGTGTGTCTATGTGTCGAGTTACAAAGTAGAATTTGGCTTGTGAGTTCGTTTTTAGTTTTCCGTTTTGGATGATTTGTTAGATGGAGGGTAAGTGGCCTTACAGCTGCTGTTTTTAGGGCGATGCTTTCAGGATTTGTTGACTTCAATACGAAGAATCGTTGTGTAGTTCTTTTTGTTGGATCATCTATGCGTATAAGGTAAAGAACAAATTCCCACTTATTTATCAACTTCCCCAACATCAGCAACAACAGCAGTCATTTGGGTAAAATGTAGCCAATCAGAAACGGTATGGAATGCGTTTAATGTCGTTGGTATTTGTCTTAAATTCAATTGAAAATTAAACTTTGCGATCAAGACCTACAAACGAGGATTACAATGAATAATACAAACTTTCTATTACAAGGTGTATCTACTGAAAGTACACCCTTTTCTACGTAGGATTTCAAGGAATACTACAGACTTTCTTTTACAAGGGTATCCACTGAAAGTACACCCTTTTCTACGTAGGATTTCAAGGAATACTACAGACGTTCTTTTACAAGGGTATCCACTGAAAGTACACCCTTTTCTACGTAGGATTTCAAGGAATACTACAGACGTTCTTTTACAAGGGGTATCCACTGAAAGTACACCCTTTCTACGTAGGTTTCAAGGAATACTACAGACGTTATTTACAAGGGGTATCCACTGAAAGTACACCCTTTTCTACGTAGGATTTCAAGGAATATTACAGACGTTCTTTTACAAGGGGTATCCACTGAAAGTACACCCTTTTCTACGTAGGATTTCAAGGAATACTACAGACGTTCTTTTACAATGGGTATTCACTGAAAGTACACCCTTTTCTACGTAGGATTTCAAGGAATACTACAGACGTTCTTTTACAAGGAGTATCCACTGAAAGAACACCCTTTCTACGTAGGATTTCAAGGAATACTACAGACGTTCTTTTACAAGGGGTATCCACTGAAAGTACACCCTTTTCTACGTAGGATTTCAAGGAATACTACAGACTTTCTTTTACAAGGGGTATCCACTGAAAGTACACCCTTTTCTACGTAGGATTTCAGGGAATACTACAGACGTTCTTTTACAAGGGGTATCCACTGAAAGTACACCCTTTTCTACGTAGGATTTCAAGGAATACTACAGACTTTCTTCTACAAGGAGTATCCAGTGAAACTACACGGTTTTCTACCTAGGATTTCAAGGAATACTACAGACTTTTTAGTAGTGATACCCAGAACCAGACATGAGTGATACAGAATTTTCCAAAGGGTATTATTGCAACGGTATATGCTATAGCACAACTTTAGTTTTAATTCGCTATGATGTGACTGTCCAGTACGTTAGCAAATTTGACAACATACACACACACACATGCACACAGACACAGAGACACAGACACTACATACTTTTTGCCACAAGGAATTGAACAACGATGAAACAACTGAACCGAAACTCAATACCGACTTGGATTTACCAACAGGGGAACTAATCGCCTAAAATAGCGACTAGTATTTTAACATTGATCTTGTTTTTTTTTCCTGACATTTCGTTAAATACCAAGTGTTGCAACCATAGTGTTATACTAACGCCGCCACTGCTTTGAAGAATTCCCGTTTACTGAAATCAAGGTGTATAAGCTGTAAGTTTAATATTCAATGAATCGAAACGTTTTCAGAATATTCTCCTTTTATTTGCTGTGAATTTATTTGTATGGTTTTCTCTTTATCATTCTTTATCTTTATTTTCTTGTATATTTTGTAGTTTGTCTCATCTGTCTTTTTTGTCTATAATTTTTTTCTTTTTTTACTTTTCGTTATATTCACCTGTTCTTTCTAATTCCTTTATATTTTTTTCCTTATTCAATCTCTGTTGCTCAAATAATCCATTCTGTCTCTCCATTTTCCTTTTCTTTAAAACAATTTTTATTTTTCTTATTCATATTTTTGTTTTCCTTATTTTTTTCCTTGGATCTTTTCGCGCCCTTTTTTTATACTCTCGAACCTTCTTTCAGCTGCTCTTTACCTCTTTTCATTATTTCTTGGTATACAAGCATTTGCATTGTAATTTCCATTCTTAACGCCTATCATTTTCTTCTTATAACTGTTTCATTTCTCTCTGATGACCTTGCCCCTGTTGTTACGATTCACATTGCCGTTAGGCCCGTTCATTTCTTTTCTTCTATTCTTTTTTTCATTCATTTGTTATTTCCTTTCTTTCCTATATCATCGCGTTGTTCATAGAACAAAATATATTTGACTTTTCGTAGCTGCGACTATGCGGGTTAAACATACAGGAGAAAAAAGTTAGGAAAATATCGTGCGCAATGCGAAAGGTTGAGATGTAGTTTTGAAATATTGTTTTATTTTTGATTCCGTTTTTTTCTTCTTCTTTTCCTTTACCAATTCCAAAGATCGTAAGATTTACGTAACGTTGCATAAATAATCATAAGCTTGGTTAGATTCAGCGTTTGAAACCATATGTTGTGGTGAAACATTATCTGACTTTACTTCAAACTCGATTTAAAACATGTGCATTCATTGAAACAAGCCACGAAAACATAAAAGCGATATAGATATTAAGTAAAAATTCTCCAAAGCACTGGTTGATATATACATAGTTGTCTTATCTTTTTAGATGATTTGTGAGATGGGAGGTAAGTGACCATACAGATTCATTGTGTAGAACGCTGTTTATAGGATTTCTTCAAAACACCGCACTGATTTTTTAAAATTGTGTGAAGGGATGTCCAAAAGCAACCACGGTAATCACTTTCCCAACCGCAAGGGCCCACTGAGAAAGTCTTTTAGTCTTCACTAAATCTGCCAAAGTTCCCTCCTTTTTTGTCCAACGCACTTCTTTGTTCACGTTAAGAAGGAAAAACACAACTTCCCAGCAGTGTGGGAACGTAGGCCTTAAATAATACGTAACTGCACTCATCAAGATCTTACATCCGGGCCAATCACACTCAGCGCTGGCCGCCCTGTGCGAAATTTGCATATTCAACAGGGATGATAGTAGTCTGACTACGAGCAATGACGTTGAGGTTACGCGTTCAATCTCTGTAGTCAACCGCTACCCCCCTCGCGCAAGCCAGACATATACAGACACGATTCGTTATTGGAGGTAAAGAATCTACTCGTCTACAAATTATGCTTATGTTATTGATTTACTTTACTTTTTAATTGTGTCGTATAAATAAAAATAATGAAAACTAACAGTCTAAATTTTTAAAAAAGGCTTGTTGGATTGAATTATTTAGATTTTTTGGACTGTTGTCCTCATCTTTATTGTTATATGCACATTATTTCGAACGTTGTGCGCTCCGGCCCTCTTCAGCTGTTTTTTGTCGAACTTGGGGGGCCTTCATGGCCGATTCGGGAACCTTCACGAAAATTCGAACAAACCCTATATTTATATATATATGTTAATAAAGTCTTGCAGCAGTTTTAAAACTGAAAACTTAACAAATCACTTTGGAAATGCTAGAATCATTTCGTAAAAAAACATGTGAAACTTTTGTAGTTTTATTTTTTATGTATGTTTTTATTAGTGCACTTCCACAAGACAGCCGTCTTTCTTGTTAGATATTAAATCTGTCCAGGACTTTTTAGACACCCTGTATTATATATATATATATATATATATATATATATATATATATATATAATATATATATATATATATAATCACTAAAAAAGGGACCAATCCAAAAACAAAGCTATGTATATTCAAACATTACGAAAAATCAGTACTAACTGTGTTTGTTCTATATCTGAAGATCGTGTTATGAGCTAAGCCTGTTGCAGTTTAGATAAATTATTATATGAAGCAAATCTAAAGTTTTTTTTATTCATTCATTCATTCATTCATCTATCTATCTATCTACCAATCTATCCATTCACTCTCTTCTCTTTCTCTTTCTCTGTCTGTATCTCTCTCTCTCTCTCTCTCTCTCTCTCTCTCTCTCTCTATATATATATATATTATATATATATATATATATATGTGTGTGTGTGTTGTGTGTGTGTGTGTGTGTGTGTGTGTGTGTTGTGTGTGTGTGTGTGTGTGTGTGTGTGTAATATTGTAAAAATTAAAAAGAAACAGACCAAAACACTGCAGCGTAGACGTAATAAGCATCATTCAATTATGGAACTTGTGTCTTTTTCAATTTTTACAATATTACATACTATCGGATTCACTTCCACTTTTTCTTCACACTTTATTTATTCACATTATTTATGTGTGTGTGAATCTGTTGTATATATATATATATTATATATATATATATATATATATATATATATATATATATATTCTTTCATCTATCGATATTCGTATATTAATACAGGAAATCGGATAGTTGTCTTTTTTTTTTCTAACTCGAATTCTCACATTTTTATGGTGAATATTTTTTCCGTCACAGATGCGCCTTATCTTCGATAATCTTGGAACTTTCTTTTTAATCCTGTTATAATATTGCAAATTCATTCTTTATCTCAACTGATGCCTCTGGTAAACATTTCCGAATTTTACTTTTAATCTACTATCCATTCTATGAAAGATTAAAGTAATTACTTGCTTAGTAGGTAACATCAATTGATAAAAGAGAGAACGTTGTTCTTCAGAACAATTATTTTCTTCCTATCTTCTTTTCACTAGCAAAAGTATGCGAACTCTGGGCGCAAGTACTTAAGTGTTCATGTAATAAAATATTATGTTAAATTAAAAAGACTAAAGAAAATATATAAAACCAAATAAAATATTGTACTCATTTAATTGTACTATTTTAATATATATATATATATATATATATTTATTACGATATATCAAGGTCAATTTCTTAAGCGGAGTTCAGGTTTGAATTCAGAGTTTTCCCTCCTAGAGCCTAACAAGGTTAAAGAACAGTCTACTATTTACCCATAGCTGGAGGGAGAGTAGGATTCATACCTTTCCCAAGGATATTAGCGCTAAATGAAATGCAATTACGACGTCCAGGATTTGAACTCGGGGCGACGAGTTCATTTCCCATGACTTTAACCATTACACCACGCGCTTCCTACTATTTTAATATATAGGATTGCTTTTAACTAATTTGACAATAAAAAAGTCGTCAGGGTGGCCTAATGTCGGTATCAGCCACTCAGCGAGGGAGTCTATCCCCTTTTCAACAGCACTAGAACAAGGAGATTTTTTTAGCTTCTGATGTGGAGCGCCACACCTACCATCAGCTCCTTACTTTACCGCACAGATCCCTGTGCTACTCGTACGCTGAGTTGGCGAGGGCCGGTATCGAACCAGGAACCTTGTGATTCCTAGCCGAACGTTCTACCGACTGAGCTAAACCGGCCCTATTCATGATAGTATTAGTAATCAATAACAGCAAATAATTATTTATCAAACCCAGTTTTGTTAAAATCATTATACAAATTATTCCTACCATATATTATGTAAATATTTATTTCTTAGAGATTTATAACACGTATTTCAAGATTTTAGAAGCATTAATAATATAGAAAGTTTAGAGGCAAATCTAACTCAGCAGGACTGTAATAGAGACATCGTTAATAAATAAATTGATAATTAAGATTAAACAATAAGTATTTAATAATTTTTAAGATAATAAATGACTAAAGTAATCGGGATGTCAGTGATGACGTAATTTCGGTAACAGATAGTTACATAATATCCATGGAGGCTCGTGGTGTAATGGTTAGTCGTAAGAAATGGACTTGTCGTCCCGAGTTCAAATCCTGGACGAGGCTGGTTCCATTTTACATAGCACTAATCCGCTTGGGAAATGTATGAATCCAATTCTCCTTCCACCTATGGGCAAATAGCAGAAAGTCTTGGGCTCTATAAACTTGGATATGGGTGTATGATTTGTAGAGTCATGAGCCGAATGGCTGTGTCGTTGCGCTGTGGTGCTGCGTCGCTGGCTGTTAGCAGGCTGTATGAATGTCGAATGCGCCGGATGTAGATCATTTTGATAAACTGTTTGTAGTAATTTCTCTCCGCATAAGAAATGAGGTTTGTGTCATAATGCTTGTGCGCGGCGCTGCGTAGATGTGCGAGTGTGGATGGGTGTCAGTCAGTGTTTATAATAAAACAGTTCGAAACTTATGATACAGGACCGGTTTGACAGTAGATATATGGAGTCAAGATCATGCGCGCTATGCGTATATGGATAAGCAGAGATAGTCGATGACGTCTGGATCGAATAGTGTTACAATAGTAGGTCGGTTGTCGCACGATATGTACGCGATCGTGACGATGTGGTCATGATTGTGGCCCGTGTGTGGCTCATATCATGTGGTTACTGAGAGAGCGAGATGGGTGAGGGAAAGACCCTCGGTGTACGCTAGGCTCGTGCTCTTGTGATGAGAGACAGTGGCTATGTTCGTGCCTCTGGAATGGCTGCTCTGAGAGTAGACATTAAGATGGATGTATAGAACAGGATATGGTCGAGAGTGAGATTTATGGAGTGAAACATAATTCAGTCATTAGACTTGTATTACAGATCATACTTTATGGTTTGTTGGTTTGACTGATTCTTGGGTGTGTGCGTAGATAGATTTGAGACGGTGATATGTCATTGTTGAGTTACGCCGTTATGTAGTGTATAGATTGATGTAGCTGTAATTGATCTTTGTGTATAATGCGCGATTGATTAAACGCCAACTAAGTATGGGTTATACATAATCGGGCGCATCCAATAAGATCAGTGAAGATGCATATAAGCCGTTTCCGGGTCGACATAAGGGGAGATAAGTTTCGTGACACATGGGGCATGAGCATCGTGTGGGTACCAGATGAGAATTTGTTCAGACCTGTGACAGTGGCGGTAAAGCTAACATCGTTTGATAGTAGTGCGCTGAGTCAGGTGATGGGGGGTATGTCCATGCACACGGCTCAACAGTCGATGGTTGCACCCGCACTTATGCTTGTCAGGACTTGCGGAGTGATTGTGAATGAGCGATAGAGTAGACGAGGACGCTCCTGGGTTATCATCGTAGAATGAACGGGTTTGCTGGTAGAGAGTGGTCGGGGATGGTGTTCAGTTGGTGCAGTGTATGTGGGGACGTTGTGCACAGTGTTTGTTTTCATATCTCGGTGACATCTATGGGCAGTCAGATCGAGAGATTCGCTGTGTAGCCAGGAAGGTGCGGCCGGTGGATGGTTGATGGATAGGTATTTAGAGCTAGAGTTGTCGTGAAGGGTGTCTGGTCCTGGCATTGTGGATCAAGTGTAATTGCGTCCCGTATAGATGTTGTTATTCGATAGGTATAGACGTCACTGAGTAGCATTAGTAACAGTTATGAAAGACAATGTCAGTAGGACGGCTAGAGATCGCTAAGCTGAGGAGGTTTAGGTCTAGTGAATGCGGGGTTGTAAGTAGAGGATAGGGATAATAGTGAGTAACATAGTATAAAGAGTGATTAAGGAGTGATAAGAGTGAGTACGCATGCAGGGCAGCGTCTCGCAAAGTGAGATTGACGTTAGTAGTAAGCGCGGGATCTAAAGTAACTGATTATTGCGATAATGGTTAGTATATGATGAAAGGTCCAAGTGAGTGGGTTTGAGAGATGACATAATTGTGCAATGATAACGGTGAGATATTGAATGAGCTACTCGCGCGTAGAGAGGGTAAACGTTTAGGATCGAGTGAGGGTAGATGTTAGAGAGGATTAATGCAAGCAGATAGACATGGATCGTGAAGATGGTTAGTAGGTCTATGAGTGGTAGAGGTGGTGTCGATGGAGGCTGAAGAGTAAGGGACATGTTAAGAAGGTAGATGTGTGTAGATGCGAGAGCAAGATAGGTGAGGGGCTAGACACGTATTCTGTAGATATAGGCTGACATGAGTAGATGAGTGCTAAGAACTGATAGGCACGCAATGTATGACATAGAGTAAGGTACATATGACAAGAAAGGTACAGTACATAAGTATAATGAGTCAGATAGTAAGTAACATATGTAATGTAGTACATTATGAACATCAAAGTGAATATCAGACGGTAAAGGTAAGATAATGGAAACGAAAGGTATAGGTAAGTCGTATAGTGAGGTAAACTGAAAGTATGTAACATCGAGACAAATAGATATCATGGGTGTAACATCGAGTTAAGAGGTACGGTATCATGAATAAGGGCGTAAGAAGTTAGCAATGATAAATCTGATAGAGTAAGTGTAGTGTAAAATAAACACAAAGTAACATAGGATCTCAAGTTTCTATAGTGAGAAGCAAGGTCGAGCTATAAGGCATTATATGTAAGGGTAAGCTTTGAAGTTATAGATAACAGTGAGTGTGTGTTGATGCTCGGTATGTCGTGTGGTTGAGCAAAGAAGGTGTAGAGTTATCTGATTAGTTAAAGGTGAACAGGGGACTGGAACGACATAGAGTAGTACGATAGTCAAGTAACAATGAGATACAGGCGAGGCAGATAGGTAAGTATTCTAGTAGATAGTAGAGCATATGAGAAAGACATAAAGTAACGTAGATAAGGGTATAGGCTGTTTGTGAACGATTAGTGAATGAGCAAGCTAAAGTTATATATATAGGATGAGACTAAAGTAATTTAACAGAATAATTCGAGACGGATCATATAAGGTGAGAGGAGGACGGGTTATCTAGAGTAAAGATGACCATAGGAGATATCTCAGTACGCAGAGAGTTAAGTAACATAGTAAGTAAACAATCTGAAACACAAAAGTAAGGTAACATAGTAAGTACAATATGAAACCAAAGGGTAAGTAACATAGTAACATAATCGAAACACAAGAGTAGTCATACGTAAAGTATCTGAGGTGAAAATCAAAGTGTGGAGAGACATAGTAATGTCATGATGGGAACACGAAATATGGGTGCGTATGGAGCATATAAGTAAATGTTAACTCGAATGTACGGTAACGGATCGCACAGAAGTAACGATGGATCAGGAGTGTAGACAGTTACTGAATAGTGCCGAGAGACTAATAGGTGCAGTAAAGGATATGGATAACTGTTAGTCATATGGACTAGTATAATACAGTCTCAAGTATTAGATAGGATTGCAGAGTAAAGTATACCATATTGAGAACACAAAGTTCAGTAGATAGAGATTAGACACGAAGATGAGGAATATGAGCTCCAAAGTAGAAAGACTGTTATAGGGCAAGGTGAACATATATAAAGAGACATACAGAAAGCTATAGTGTACGCAGTTGAGTTGTAAGAGTTCAACAGATTAGTGAAGACGCAAGAAGTGAAGATAGTAATGAGAGTGTCAAAGTGGAAAGTATTTAGGTGGTGATCATATGATAGGGAACAATAGTCATAGTGAATCAGGATAGTGTAACTAAAGTTTGGAGATTATCACAAAAAAGTATCATATAGGCAAGAGTAATGGGTGCGAAGATCATAGGATAAGATACTAACAAAAGTAAGGCTATAGTATAGTAAGGTAATGTAGAATAGAATCACAAGAAGGGTTAATATTAGGATATATAACTCACAATAAAGATAATACATCACAATACGTTTGAGTGTATGGTGAAATTGAGAGTGATTAGTTACGTATATAATAATGATGTAGTAGTTGTGTGAGTAATGATGCGTTGATGGTAGATGTGATGAAGTGAGTGTGTATTTGGAGGTTGAGGGTTTATTTTATAGGTCGTAACTTAGGATGAATAGGGGGAGTGGCGAGATATTAATAAAGTAAATAGTATATATTATATAAATATATATATATATTTATATATATATATAATATTATATACTAAGAGTAAGGAATGAACTCCGTCGGTAGATGTATGAGATAAGAATGATTGAAAACAAACAATGTTGTTTTAAAATGAAATATTTTATATATAAGATTTCATTGCTAATAAAATAAAATAAAGAAAAAATTGTCAATATTACCAATGAAAATGATATAAAAATATATTTCAGGAGTAATGTAATGCAGAAGCATTAGATGGATGTATTTTCACCGATGAGGTGCGGACTTGTCATTGAGTCTAAGATCTAAGTAACGTATAGATGGTCTCATACTGCCACTGGCAAGACGCGTCTTTGTGCTATCAGTCGCAGTCTCTGTCGGATCTCGCCGTGTGCAGTCGTGAGTGTATACTAACGCTGAGATTAGGTAAGTGGATGGGTTGTAAGGTGGAATTAAGAGCGACTATATATATATTATTATATATAATCAATAGGTTCAGTTATGCATATTATGTGGTACGCGGTGACCGCTGTTAAATGATATTAACTGACTTTGGTATTGCCTAGTGCGTCTTAATCGGTATATTTAGGGAGTATTCCAAATTATAGCTTGGTTACCCTGCGAGAAGAGAAGCAAGGGTCCTTGCGCGTTTGAGCCGCCTCGGATTTGTAGTTTTGTACCCTAAAATGTCCCCATTTCTTTTTCCACTTTTTCTCATCCCTGTAATTCCTCAATTTCCCATTAATCGTTTTTTACTTTTTCTCTGATTTTGTGTTGTCTCTCTGACTTCTTTCTCATTCCCTATCAGTATTCCTTAATTATGATATGGAGTGCATTAGATCAGAAGCGCAGTATTCTGATTATATATCTGTGTGTTCTGCCGCTGCGGTCCTTTGCTTGCGCTAAGAAGTCGGTCTAATATTGAGGTATATGTATTAGACTGGCTTGAGCGGTATGAATGGATCTGCTCGGGCCTAGTTGGAAGTGTTTAGGTGTGCTGTGCCATTGTCTAGTATACTAGTTTTACTCGCATTTCCTCTCACTTGATATCATGTAGAATTACCTTTTATAATCTCTGCTCTGACTTGCCTTGCTATTTTTGCTCTGCCTTGATACTCTTCTCATAGTTCCGTGGTATATGACTGTGGCCCAAGAGTGGTTCGGCCCATTTCGCCTGGTTTCCCTTTCTTTCTCATTCCTTGGTATTCCTAAACCTTTCCTTTTAACACCTCTCTTACTACTCTTACGCTCCCTGGTGTTCCTAAAATCCTTTACGTCCGGTCGTGGACCCCGGTACACCGTTGGTTCTCTATGAGAACTGGATCTTTACCTCGAAACTATTGCAAATATCTTTCGATGAAGAATAGGGATTGCAAACGTCCGTAAAGATTTGTGCCGACTTAATCCAAGCGGAATACAACTAATTACATTAATGACTGAGTCTGATTCAGCAGACTCCCTTTGGCACAGACCGAATTCAAGATGTATCCGTGAGAGAACATTTGGCAATAGTTCCATTACAAACTGACTTTAGTCCCAAAGTCTTTGAGTTACCTCCCCTTTACCCCCCTTTTCTCGCTCGCTTCTCACAAGACGTCGAAGACTCAATATCGGCAACGAGCCAATCACTGGGACAAAGGCCATTTGATTATCATGAAATTCAATCCAAGCTCTATTAAGTTCATTGAGCAAAGCATAAAAGTAAACGGCTCACAATGCATGGATTGGCCGCTCAAACTGAATTCCGTTCGTTCACTTACAGAAATATGGGCGCCCCAGGCCGAAGATAACGCTGCCAAGTTTTACATAAATATCTTATAAGACATGAGCGTGTAACGGTATTTAGTTATACTCAAAAAGTTTTGGAATTTTG
>CM042159.1:34728146-34733146 GCA_023376005.1 Doryteuthis pealeii | reverse complement strand
GGAGAAGATAACGAAATATATAACAAGGTTCCTTATCAGATCAAAATATAAAGATGCGTAGGAGTATCTATCGCTATAAAGGCCAGACGGTTCGAGCCGACAGTGAGTCAGAGACAGACCCCAGCGAACAGCGATAGCATCACCTCGGTCTCCCGCCAACCCTCGGGCATTTTCCACTGTGAACACTCGGCGCCGCTCTTCGCCAGCCGCCGGCATTTTCATTGTGAAGCTCTGTGCCTTCACCACCCAAACACCGAAGAAAATGAAGAAGGGTCCTCTCTTTGTACATACGTATCTGTTGTTTATTGAAGTCCAGTAGTCGGTAGTAACTGACTACTACATACTTCGCTACGTGACCCTATATACCCGCAACGACTACTTACTTACACGATTTAGAGTAGTGAAGAAGGTCGCTACGTAACAGTTGTTGCACAACCTCAAAGCCAAATTTTAGTGACATGGTAATGGGGCTTTACCCTTCCTCTTAATAACGCAAACAGGTGTAGTGAATGTCTTCCTTTGTAGGATGAGGTTGTGATTGGAAAAGGGTTGCCTTCCCTTGTCGCCAGGGTTTGCAACTAGATGGTGTTACGCCCCGGCTGTTTAAACACAGTCCGGGAAAAACTTACTCTTTTTCTCATCTGGGATCTCCAGACATACACTAAGTGTATCTCCGTCCGTTTGTACTTTGGGTGTTTTGCGCCCCCCCCCCAACTAAAAGTCGTATGTTGTGTTACGTAATCGCCGCCCATTACCTATGTTTGTGGCCTTGTGCCAGACTTGGAAAAGAACCTTTGGAAAAATGTACTACCGATTATCTTAGATTACTGGGTGGTCTTTGTGGAATCACCGAAAAAGTAGTTAGGAAAGATAACATCTTTTTAACGAGAGAAAGGAGGATAAGTCTAGATTTAACGAAAAAATAGGATGAGTGACTCCAAGAAATCTTTGATCTTTAGGTTGGAGAACTCTGGTTGACCAGTGAGAATAGAACGAATCGAACATTCGATTCGTTCGAGAAAGAGCTCGAAATTTCTAAAAGTAGAATCTTCTGGAAGATTATTTAGAAATGCTATTTAAGAGAGCCGTGAATAGAATCACGATCAGTTAGAATCGGTGGCAGGAGAGAGTCAGAGCCAGTCAGGGCAGTCGGTCAGAGAGGCAGTGATCGGGGCCAGTCATACGGAGTTTTAGTTAAGCTGTTGTCGCTGGAGACGATAAGGAAAGGCCTGTTTCTGCTAAGAAAAGCTTGTTCACCGAGAAGTTTACTAAGGACTAAAAACTCGAAGTTGAATCCAGTTAGTGTACAATTAAGTAATTATTAAGCGCAGATAATATTAGGGTCTCTCTCTTTCAATAACGTCCATTAAGTAAATAAATTCATGAAAAGCAAGAAATACTGTCCACATCTTTATTTACTACACGCCAAAGAAATCGTACGGGAACACATGAATGAAAGCCATTAAAGCGTATACTTGTCAACAAGTCAATTGGCCGTAACGAAGGAGCACGCGGCGTGCGTAAAGTGATATCTTCCCTTGACCAAAAGAAGTGGAGAAGGATTTTGGGGCTAGCTAAGACTGACTGATAGATCTGGGTCTGTGTATGTAAACAAACACCGTACGTACGAAAAGATACGAATTGTAGTGCCGTGAAAGGAAAGGCGCTACATTAAATATTCCTAATCGGTACCGTATATACGAAAAACTCGTAACGTTACAGTTGCATACTAGCATCAAATGTCTATAAATTATATAGCGGCTTTTTCAAATTCACGCTAATAAATCGTGTATCTTCATATGTAGCGGGTATTGTCACTAACTCTAGACGATATATGTAGTTGTCGTTTAATGAAATCTACAATACATACGTATAGTAGGAGTTGACTTTATTTCTCCCCCTCGGTTGGTGGGTGGCGAGCGTTCACAATCACTACTACTCTTAGGATGACTAGCGTTGGTGAGGTGGAAGGGGTGGACGAACCTCACTGCCCGCTGGCAGCGATAAACCGTGTCGACGGTCCCTCCTTGTGCTCTGTTCGCCGTCCGCTGTCTGAATCGCTCACTGCCCTGGGATCCCTGACTTCCTTTTATATATATCAAACGTCTACGCGTTTTCTTTTGTTATCTTTATCAGCGGACAAATCTATTACCGAACTTATTGTTACCCATTCTTCTTTGTTCGCTTTACCCGGAAAAAGTCCTTTGTTACTGTTTTCGTCTTCTCCTTGCCTCGATCCAATCGGAAGACCCTATTTCCGTTTTCACCGTCTTTTAAATATCTTCAATATACAACACGTATACGTGTGATTTTATACGGCTTCTATTATTCTCTTTTCTCATAGAGGTGTTAGACTCACCCATAGCGATAGCCGTGAACACTCACCTAATAACACACCCATATCTTCATGGGGAGACCCTTACCACGCGGTTCCTGTACGAAGTAAGTGATAACCTTTTATGTAAGATCTTCGTCTGTCGTTAAACTCTTAACTCTACATGAACTCTTCCTTCCTTTCTTAGGACATTCATCCTAACTGTTTTGGGTAATTTTCACCTTTAGTTGTTAAAATTCCTAGCATAAAATTGTGCGTGCGCATTATCTGAAATGAACTTAATTGTTAATAAGAACACATTTCAAGACATGCAGTTGTATTGCTTTCGAAACGATTCTAAGATTTGTATATTTAGCACGGACACATTCAAAATGGCTACCGTCTTGTTTCAAAGTGAAAGTCAGTTGGCTAAATTCCTAGCATAAAATTATCTGAAATGAACTAAATTGTCATTAAGAACACATTTTATGATATTTTTGTGTTAAAGCATGGAGTTGTATTGTTTTCGAAAAGATTTGTTTATTTCGCACGGAGACTTTCAAAATAGCTACCGGCTTAGTTCAAAGTGAAAGTCAAGGGAGGTTACTCTAATTGCCTTATTTGCTAGGAATTTTGACAACTAAAGGTGAAAACTATCCTGTTTTTTTATTTGTATTGCATGTATAATGTTCCGCAGACAATACAATTTGTATTTTCTTATGTACTTCTTTGTTGTAAGTTGTTGTGTATATTCAACCACGCTAGGAGGCTTCTCTGACAGTTTCTTATCCATTTGTGAAAGTTGATCACAAAGCTCCATTGACTTCATGGTTTCTCTCTACACACGAACACACATACACATACACACAAACAAACACACACACACAGTGACACACACACGTACTCGCACACATATACACACACACACACACACACACACACACATATATATATATATATATATATATTATATATATAATTAATATACCAAGCGTGTTGGTAAATCCTTGCGGTTAGAAAAAATCCAGCAAATAGTTTGATTGTAAAAATATACTACCAAACATCAACCGGGGAGAAAAAAAATTTTGAAAGAAAAGACCAAGATAGTCGTACCAACAAATAATAATCTATTGGTACAGTATTTGGCCAAAAGAAAAAACAATTTATATGTATATATATGTATATAATATATATATATATATATATATATATATATATATATATATATATATTCATATAACCGCTAGGAGAATAGCTAATAAGTAAAAAATGCTCAATACCTAAGTAGAGCAAATAATAAAGATAAATCTAATGAGTCAGACGAACCTACTATTAGTTTCGCTTAATGCTCTTCAGGGCTAAGATCTTAGCCCTGAAGAGCATTAAGCGAAACTAATAGTTGGTTCGTCTGACTCATTATATATATATATATATATATATATATATATATATATATATATAATGTAAGCTTAAAGTTTTTAGGCGCTCTACACCAGTTCAGACTGACGAAGAATTCGTGACTTATTGCCAATAGTGACTTTCAAATCAAAGCAAAATAAAACTAGAAATCAAATTTTATAGATCTCTTTTTCTCGTAACTTCTGAAAAGGTTGCTTGTTAACCACTGGGCCTTGCAACGTCATGTTCCGCCAGTGGTCCGCTTTGCGGCAGCCGAACCCATATGTCTCTCGGAAGAAGATCTATACTGTTTACTCGCTATTCGACATCCTGTTGGATTTCGTAAATCAAAGCGGGTTAATCGATTTTATAGTGTTGTACGTGTTTCAACTGGTAGATTCCACGTTCATTGTTTTTGTTTTTTTAATGTTTTATTTATTTTATTTTTTTTGCTATTTTGATTTTAAATTTATTTGAAGCTCTGGTATTGCACGTCAATCTTTTTTATTTACTTTTTTTCCATCTTTGAAATAAAAGATTTTACCGTGGGAAATCACGCTTAACTGTTTTCGGAAATTCTTTTTTAGACTAATGTAAGTAAGTAAAGTTGTCGGGGCTGCCTAATGTCGGTATCAGCCAGACAGCCATTTTCACTAGCGCTAGACCAAGAAGATTATTTTAGCGTCTGTGGTGGAGCGCCATACCTACCATCAGCTCCTCACTTTACCGCACATATCTCTGTGCAACTCATGCACTGAGTTGGTAAGGGCCGGTATTGAACCAGGAATCTTGTAATTCCTAACCGAACAATCTACTGACTGCTACTCAACGTGTAGACACACTCCCTCCTCACATATATGATTTTCATCAAATACACACACACACACACACACAAACACACACACACGCGCGCGCGCGCACACACACGCGCTCACACACACACACACACACATATACAGTCGGTTATGATACATTTTAGCCACCCTTGATTACAACAATTTTGGTTTGTGTATGATATATTACGCAAATGTTGCTCAACGTGTAGACACACTCCCTCCTCACATATATGATTTTTTTAAATATTTTGATATAGTTATTTACTTGGGCACCCAATGAGAATCGAACTCACTAACAAGGGTCTGCTAATCTAGCTTGCTAGCCATTACACCACGTGAGGTGCCGAAATATTTCTGATATAGTTATTTACTAAGCTTCGCTTAGATGTGGCACAAGGCCAGAAGTGTGGGGCACCCAGTGAGAATCGAACTCACTAACAATGGTCTGCTAA
>CM042159.1:34705646-34720646 GCA_023376005.1 Doryteuthis pealeii | reverse complement strand
GTGGAGATCCTTGGTGTTCCTTAATGTTAAGTAGAATCCTTTGGTTTTTCCTCGGTGTCCCTTAGTGTTCGGTAGAATCCTTTGGTTGAGCAGATCTGTTCGTCCGTGTCGAATACTTACAAATGAACGGCTTTCAAGAGGGGTGATTAAATAGTTAACTAACCACGTATTCAAGCGTGTTGATTGGGTGACTTTAATTCACAGGCCCATGCAGAGTTTATACGTTATGGTTTTATCATTTTTATCACCAAAATATTCCAACAGCACTTACACTGTATTTGTTAACGAGGTTTTTACTTGCTTCTGGTGAAAGGCCCATGTTAAATTACGAATTTAAAAAAAAAAGAAAAAAATCCCTATTAAATATTAATTCTATAGCTTCATGCCTTTGGTCATGTTTCCCCCTGTCAATGGCCTTTGAGTTCTGTTTTACCGATATCTCTTATATAATGATTAGCATGAAAATAATGACCTGACTGTGGTAAGTTTGTTTTCTCATTTTAAGACAGTGAATTTTCATAATTTTGTTTATATATCCATTAAGCAATATCACATCGTAAAACAAATGTTTGTTATAATTTAAGGCCATTACTATTTATATAAAAGTCTCTAAAATACGAGACAAACACAAAACAGAGATATAACTTTTCAAACAATAACCGACAGACATCTACAGATATACAGACAAAACAGAAATGATTTTTATAAAACAGATCTTTCGTGAAAGTATTCGTTATACAATGCAGCTATTAATGTCAATATTTATTCTTTATTTTATTTCCGGAAAATTTATGCCTTTCAAAGAATTGAAATTTTTAATTTGCACATCGCGTGTTTATTATAACAGTAGAACAATGAAACAGGTAAGCAATGAAAAGGGAAAGTTTCTTAAAATAAATATCAATTGTTTATATACAAACATACATAGAATATAATATATTCTGTCTTCTTTTCCCTCGGTTGCTTTCAGTGCAATCATTTTTGCCCCCAGCGGATTATTCATCGTAGTGTCAGATTCTTGCATATTCAAAATGTCCTACTTATCAGTTTGGTATATTTTACAGAATATGTTTCCTGTTATTCTAAAAAAAAAAAAAATACATTTTTGTGGTTATTCTATTTGGAATGGAATGTTTTAATCTTAATTATGAGGAAAAGTTCAGTTTTAACATTCCTGAATATATAAAACATATTTTTATTTTATTTACTCATTTTTAATTATGTATGCTTATATCATTTACTAAGTCCATTTAATTTTATAAGTTTATTTAATCTAATAAATTACTAATTTTATTTAGTTTAATAGGTTTATCTAATTTACGATGTTTTTCCCATTTGATATATTAATTAAAATTAATAAGCTTATTTAATTTACTGAGTATGTGACATAATACACACACACACACACACACACACACACACACACACACACACACACACACACATATATATATATATATATATATATATATATATATATATATATATATATATATTATTGAACAATACAGCCATTTTTTGTCTGCAAATTTTGTTCCTAGTCCTTTCAAATTGCCGGATTGTTCTAATTATATCTGGCGAAAATTATCTGATATATTTGCCATAGGTAATTTTCCAAGTACTTTCTGCCTAATCGTGGGCCATCTTCAGGGGTAGTTCGTAAACCATACACCAATGGGTTGTTCCATTCCACTATTTATATATTTTCGCCTGATATAATTAGAACAATCCGGCAATTTGAAAGGACAAGGAACAAAATTTGCAGACAAAAAATGGCTGCATTATTCAATAATATATGCCTTAAAGAAGAAATGCTGCCTAAATATATATATATATATATATATATATATATATATATATAATCAAAAAGTCCAGAGAAGAAATCTTCCTTACGACACAAGATATTTATTTAAAAAACCTGTCGCAATTTGAGAGCTCAATGTGTGCTCTTAATGTTAGAGTCACAGAGCAAATATATAAGTAAAGAAATAACAAAAGACTTTGAGATTTAGCATTATAGTGCTAAATCTCAAAGTCTTTTGTTATTTCCTTACTTATATTATATATATATATATATATATATATATATATATATATATGTCCGCAACAATCAACCGACGTAATTCGCCATCCATAAACATAACAACACAAAATCTCTTCAAAGAAACACAAGGAGATTGAGCAATCTGACGATGGTGAAATAACCTGAAACCTGGGTAGTTGCCTATGAAAAACTTTTATATTTAAAAAATTCAGCAAATAAATAAAGCTCCTACAAATTTGTGGTTGAGCACTGTGATTTCTTGTTTCATCCCAAAACAAGTTTTTGAATATACATCTATATATATATATATATATATATATATATATATATATATATATATATATGTGTGTGTGTGTGTGTGTGTGTGGAGAGAGAGAGAGAAGAGAGAGAGAGAGAGAGAGAGAGAGAGAGAGAGAGAGAGAGAGAGAGAGAGAGAGAGAATGAAAAGCGCCAGTAGGTTAACATGGAGTTTTCTGAGGATGACTCATATTCACGTCCCGTGGCATTTTTTTTTCTACTGGTCGATAAGTGTCACGTGACCAAGCGGGAAAGAGGAAGAGTGAGAGGTGAGAATGTTATCTGAGTTTGGGACAATGCGTTGAATGAACGAGACGTGGGTAGTGTGGAAAAATAACAGGAAAAAAGATGTCGCCTTGTGTCATTATTAAAACTATAAATGGCACAAGCCAAAATGTCCTCCAGAATCCCAAGTTAGTTTCCAGAGTCAAAAGATCAAGGAATTATCAGTCAACTCACCATCAACCCAGCAACCAGATTCAAGCCACTCAAATTGGTACCGGTTCAGAGATAAGTATTCGAATATTATTTCTACTTGACGCATTATCACTTCATTCCAAAATTTAAAACCGTGACGTTACAAGTATTACATTGTATAAGCAAACTAAAGTCGGTATCAGCTATCAGCGAGGGAGTCTATCCCCTTTTCACTTGCGCTGGACCAATGAGATTATTTTAGCGTCTGAGGTGGAGCGCCACACCTACCATCAGCTCCTTACTTTACCGCACTGATCCCTGTGCTACTCATACGCTGAGTTGGCGGGGACCGGTATCGAACTAGGAACCTTGTGGTTTCTAGCCGAACGCTCTACCGACTGAGCTAACCCAGACCCCTTTGTATAAGTTTAGTTAATTTATAAGTTTATTTAACTTATTAGATTTAAGAAACCTATTGGTTAATTTAATTTTCTATTTATTTAGTTTAATAGATTTATTTAATCTAATGAGTTTATAATCCCTAATAATACTAACATATTGTTAAAACCAATTACTAAAACGTATAAATATAACACGATAATTATTACATCCTAACCGTTATGCATGACATAACCCCAGACGGGTTGATAGGCCATTAAAATCAATAAACAAACAATCTAATGAGTGTTTTACATTTACTCAGTTTATTACATTTGCCAACTATCTATTTATCCCGCCCTGTCGGCTGGGGCCTTAGAATACACCGACTGCACCTCTGCAGAGGGGTAAGACTCCCCCAATGGGGCCACCTGTTGGCCGGGGTGGCGACTCATGATGCATAAGGATGCAACCCAGATGGATGTGCAGTCCATGACATACAACACTCCACTTAAACCCTTACCTGGGTTAGACAGGCGGTCGGATAGACACCCCGATCAATTGGCTGGTCACGTCAAGCCTAGCACCTATATGATTGCCCCAACCCTATTGCCATTATGGCAACCCCCCAATCCTTCTTATCATATGGGTGGTAGAAGGCGGTTGCTGAGGGTTTCATGTCCTGGGAATGATGTTAAACTCTATCTGATGGTGAGGTTCCAGTTTTGGAGGTTTGGGGAATGTGGAGCACCCTTCATATCCATTGCTCCCTGGTGACTCTTTTGCCGGCATTAAATGACCCAGTGAGGTTAGTAGGCCGTAAAACAAACCATACTATCTATTATCTATCTGTGTGTCTGTCTGTCTATGTAATTAAGTACGTAAGAAATTCATTCAGTGTGCCTATCGTTAAACTTTGCAAGCAGGAACAATATTTTATCTCGCCACATTTTTTGTGTATTTTTCCTTTTTCTTTCCCATTCATTCTTTCTTTCGTGCTTTCTTCCTTTCCTCATTTTATTTGTCTTTTCATATATCGCATAGCTTATTCACTTTTTGATATTATGTTTATTTTGATTGGGTAAGTTTAATTCACAATGCTTTTAACAGTAATATTCTCTCTGCAATTGTAAAAAAAAATAAAATAGAATAAATAATCGTAATTATGATAGTTGTAAACAGGCGGAGACTTTCCTCGGGTTCATCAAGGGTTTGATTATATGTTGTGCTATTTAATGACAAAACAAATAAAGATGTTTACTTCTTTAATATTTATGAAGCAAAGCAATGAGAACATGTTTACAAATGGGAATTTTTATAAAGTGCATTCAGTGTAAAAAGAATGATTACTCTGTGAAATACCATTTATTCAAAAGGAAAGGATCATTCAATAAAGTGTATTCGTTACAGGAGTCGGCATTAAGAAGCACTTTTTACATTTTGAATAGCCTCAAAACAAATATTTTAGACATCTATATATCAATACTCAATACTTGGAAGCGTGTGGTGTAATTGTTAAATTTATGGGAAATGGACTCCTCACCCCGAGTTCAAATCCTGGATGTGTTAATTGCGTTTCACTTAGCGCTAATACCCTTGGGAAAGGTATGAATCCTACTCTCCCTCCAGCTATGGATAAATAGTAGGGCAGACTGGGATCTTTAACCTTGGTTAGGCAAACGGTCTAGGAGAAGGAAACTCTGAATTCAAACCTGCTGAACTCCGCTTAAGAAATTGAGCTTGTGTCACATCCTGCTCGTGCGGAGGAGTTGGTAAATATATACATATTAATACTCATATTCCATAAAAGTGTTTTAAAAAATTGAATACATATCATGATTAAAGAAACAAGAAAGAAAACGTATTCGGCAGAATATAGCCCAACAAGGGTTGACATCCCGTAAAATCCAACTAACCAGCCAAAAAAAACAAAAAAACAATTACTTTCTTCTTTCTAATTGATGATATGTGTCGTTTTTGTCATTGGTTTCGTGATCCGTTTTTATCTAAAAGCTTTGGATAATTTAATACATTTCATTTTCAATTATAGTTTCTGTTTCTTGCACAGTTCTCGATGTATAAACTTCCTCACCCAGTCCTGCTTACTGTGTATTCCTTTTGTTCTTGTTTGTTGTATTCTCTTATATGAATACCTATTTAATCTCTTCATGTCACTAGTCATTTTCCCCACCTATCATAATATTTTGCTTAGACATAATTGGTTTTCATGGCATTACATTGTGATGCAATTAAAAGAGCCTTGGTTTCTCTCTTCACATTTCCTCTTCACGTCTATATTATCACGTGGGCAATTTCCTGTCTTTCTTTATAATAAAAATAGAATAGCCCCTTATTTAGCTGAGATGTCGATACTCATAAAAATAAGAAATTTCGCGGATAAGCAACACCAGATAATCAGGCTTTACATTTTTGTATTTCATCTTGGAAGATTTGGAGGATCACTTTTTTTAATCAGGTGTTGCAAGATGATAACCTTCGTACTTTTAAGGAACACGAGTATTAATATATAGATTACCTTTTTTTTTATCTCTGTCACTAGTCATTTTTCTACTCACCATAAATTGTGGTTCAATTAAAAGTGCTGGTTTCTCTTTTCAGGTTTCCTCTTCACAGACACGTCCATATTATCTGATTTTTAACGTGAATGTGTTACAAAATTATAACGGTCGTACACTTAAGGAACACGAGTAATAATATATAGATTAACTGTTTCATCTCTGTCACCAGTTTTTATTTTTTTATTTTTTTTTTTTGCTTATCATACATTTTTGCTTCGACATAATTTATTCTGATAGTCCCTAAGGTGGCGTGACGCTGAAATCCACTGCTACCCATCAACTCCTGCGACACTACCGTTGCCAAATTTCATTAGTACCTTACCTTTCCTTTGATCACAGCGGCAGTGTGGAGAGGGGGGATTTGCTGCATGAGCAACAGCTCATCCTCCATATCAACCCGCCCAGGCTACGTAGTTCGAAACAAAAAATTGGGACACAACTCCATCGTCTCTTGTAAACGGAAGGGTGCCAAAGTATTGAAGGATATTAACTTATAAATGTATCAACATATATTAATCACGGCAGTGTGGAGAGGAGGGATTTGCTGCATGGGCAACAACTTATCCTCCATATGAACCCGCCGGCTACGTAGTTCAAAGAGAAAAAAGCTACAAAATAATTTTCTTTTAAATAATAAAATCAAAAAAAAAATAAAATAAATAAATACATTAAAAAATTGACACTACTCCCTCGTCTCTCGTAGATGGAAGGCTGCCAACCATATTGCGGTTCAATTAATAGAGCGTCAGTTTCTCACTTCAGATTTCCTCTTCGTCGTCACGTCCATATTATCACGTGTGCAATTTCCTGTCCTGTTGTTTGTCATTGTTCTTCTACTTTTTTCCCCGTTATAAGACTAATTTATTTGAGAAAATCATTATTTCTTACAGCGTCGGTTATTTGAAGCGTGCTATATTTGTCAGTTAAGCATCATATTTTTCTCCTTCTTTTGATATACGAAAGCGGCGTTTGCTCATTTTGTTTTGTTTTTTTGTGTTGTTGAGATTGGGAGCGTTAAAGTAGTCCTTCAGGTCATTGTTGATTGGTTATTCAAATTTCCCGAGAGTAGAGCAAATGCAAATTAATCACGTGACGATTTTAATCGTCGCGCTAGGGATGAGAGCTCGCATTTCGTGCAGGAAAGAACAATTTAACCTGGAAGAAGAACAGGAAGTTGAAAACGATTCATGTGACAATAAATAAGATATTCAGAGATGAGGGGGGGAGATATTACAGAGAGAGGGGGAGAAAGAAAAAGAGAGAGAAAAGAGAGAGAAAGAGGAGAAGGGAAGGAGTGAGAGAGAAAGAAAGAAAGAAAGAAAGAAAGAAAGACAGAGAAGGATCGAATGAAGTAATTGTGATAGGAGAGAGAGAGAGAGAGAGAGAGAGAGAGAGAGAGAGAGAGAGAGAGAGTAGAAGATATGGAGGCTAAGCAAAAAAAGATAGAAATAGAGTATAAAAAACATAAAGAGAGGGAAGTATCAACAAGAAAATGGGGGACTAAAAGGGAGATAATTCTTCTTTTTTTTTTTTGGCTTTCTTTAATGCTTAGATCGGGAAAGCACGCATGAGGAGAGAGAGAGAGAGAGATAGAAAGAAGTAGATAGAGCGAATGAAGGAATTGTCATATGTGTGTGTGTGTGAGAGAGAGAGAGAGAGTGAGAGAGAGAGGAGAGGCAGAGAGACGGAGTGAGAGTGAAGAGAGAGAGAGAGAGGGGGTGAGAGTAAGAGTGAGAGTGAGAAGAGAGTGAAAGATAGGGAGACTTAGCAAAGAAAAGGTACTTAAGTCTAAGATGGATAGAGAGAGAAGAATCAACAAGAGTAAGATGAACTAAACAGGGGATTCTTTTAGGCTCTCTTAGAGAGTAAAAAGATAGGGAAAGCAAGCAACAGAAAGAGAGAGAGAGAGAGAGAGAGAGAGAGAGAGAGAGAGAGAGAGAGAGAGAGAGAGAGAGAGAACGAGAAAAGAAAGATAAAAAAGTAACAAGAGTAAGATGAACTAAACAGGGAATTCTTTTTAGGCCCTCTTAGAGAGTAAAAAAAAGGGAAGCAAGCAACAGAGAGCGAGAGAGAGAGAGAGAAAGAGAGACCGAGAGAGAGAGAGAGAGAGAGGGAGAGAGAGAGAGAGAGAACGAGAGAGAACGAGAGAAAGAAAGAGAAAAAATGATAGAAACAAAGAGAAAGGGCGAGTGAAGGGATTGTGATATGAGAGAGGGGGAGAAGCAGAGAAAAAGAATAGAAGATAGAGTAGAAAGACAGAAAGAGAGGGAAGAATCAACAAGAGAAAGAGGGTCTAAAAAGGAGATATTTCGTCTTAGGCTCTCTTTAACGCTTAGAGAGTTAAAAAGGTAAGACACCGAAAGAGTAAGAGAGAGAGAGAAGAGAGAGAGAGAGAGAGAGAGAGAGAGAGAGAGAGAGAGAGAGAGAGAGAATTAAAAGAGGACATATAACAATGCGAAGGGGTTAAAAAATAAATAGATATTGGTTTAGAGAGTAGCAGATAGGGAGGCTAAGCAAAAAGCTAAAAAGTAGAAAGAGAGATAGATAGTTACTTAAAGACTAAAAAGATAGAGAAAGTAAGAAACAGTAAGATAGAAAGAAAGAGAAAGAACAAGTGAAGAAATTATATGAGACAGAGGGAGAGAGAGAGAGGGGGGAGGAGAGGGAGAGAGAGAGAAAGAAAGAAAAAGAGTGTGTGAAGAAATGGTAAAAGTTTTTAAACAGATAAATAGTTAGATAGATAAAGAAAAAAAGAAAAAGAAAGAGAAACAGTCAGTGAAGAATTGGTGAATTCTGATAGATAGATAGATAGATAGATAGATAGATAGATAGATAGAGAGAGAGAGAGAGAGAGAGAGAGAGAGAGAGAAAGGAAGAGAAAGCAAACGAGGAAATGGTGAAATGTGATAGACAGATTGACATATAGAAAGAAAGAAAGAGAAAGAAAGAAAGAAAAACAACGAGTGAGCAATTAGTAAACTCTGATAGATAGATAGATAGATAGATACCGAAATAAAAAAAATAAAGAAATAGAAAGAGTGAAAAAAAGAGAAAAAATGGTGATATATATATATATATATATATCCCTCTATCTATTTATCAATTTAAATCAAATCTTGTTTCTGCCGTGTGTATATATTTATGTATATATATATATATATATATATAATATATATATATATTATATATATATATATATATATATATATGTGTATGTATATATTTATATATATATATATATATATATATATATATAGATAGATAGATAGATAGATAGATATATAGATAAAAATTAGAGAGAAAGAGAAAGAAAGAGAAATATATTTTGATAAAAAATTAGAATTAAAACAAGAATATCAAGTGATGTGCGTGGTTGGGGTTGGGGGATTCACAGAATATAAAACAAAAGAACAACAAAAACAAAAGATAAAATGAAAATTACAAATCAAAATATCTCGTGAGCGATAAATTAAACATGCAGTAAGCAAAACAACAACAACAACAGCAATAACAACAACAGCAACACCAGCACCAACAATAACATAAAAAGAAAAACACTTAAATGGGAATAGAGAAATGTTGTGATAGAATGAGGTGGGAAAATGATAACAAAGAAATAGATAATGTGTTTTAAAGAATAATCAACAGTAAGATTGAAAATTAAATCTCAAAACAAAAACATAAATAATTGAAACAATTATTACGGCAATAAACACTGAAATTTATAAAATTGCAATTTCCAATGCATTTTTATTGTAAAAATCATTGCCAATGCATTTTTATGGTAAAAATCATTTCCAATGCATTTTTATGGTAAAAATCATTTCCAATGCATATTTCCAATCATTTCCAATGCATTTTTATGGTAAAAATCATTTCCAATGCATTTTTATAGTAAAAAATTTCCAATGCATTTTTATAGGAAAAATCATTGATACGTTTTTCTAGAAAGATAATCATCCAATGCATTTTTAGAGTAAAAATCATTTCCAATGCATTTTCACAATAAAAATTATTTTCAATGCATTTTTGTAATAAAAATTACTTCCTATGAATTTTAAATGTAAATCAATTCTTTCTAATGTATTCTTATAGTAAAAGTCATTTCCCATGCATTTTTATTCGGAAAATCATTCGTAGACATTTTTATGGATGTAATCATTTTCACAGCATTTTTATTGTGAAAATTATTGTCAAGTGCATTTTTATGATAAAAAATCTGTCAATACATTTTCATTGTTCAAATAACTGGAAATGTATTTTTATAGTAAAAATCATTGTCCAATGACTTTTAATAGTAAAAATTATTTCCAGTAAATCTCTAAAATGAAACTCATTTACAATGTGTGTGAGTAATTCGTAAGAGAGGCTTCCCGACCTACTTTGTGAGTTCCGTACACGTGAGAGTGCTCAGAGGCAGGCAGTGTGACGTAAGTGGCTATCACGTGTCTTCTTTGCTCAGATATCGGAGGGTACAGAAAGCAATACGAAAACTTTCGAATTTTTCAGTGTTTTCCATTCCGAGCATCCGGGTTTATTATTAGCTTTTGGGTTGTTCGCTTAAAGAGAGAAAGACTGGATACTTTTCTATTATTAATCTTCTCTATTCTAACTATCCCGCACCTTACGGGGGCTGACTGTCAACTCGACCTCGATTCCGAGTGGGATGCCGCCTAGACCTGACTTCTTTTCTCGTGGGCCGCCCAAATCCTTCTGGACAAAAACAAATCACTCCCTTGGTTCTTCCTTTTATATCGGGGGATGAAATCTCGGTTTCCGGTGTCTCTACACTCGCACAGGAGTTTTATCTATTTATTTCAATTACCAGTATACATTCATGCGTAACTGGCTGACCTAGAACGGATGCTGTGATCCGACTCACTGAAGGGTCAATTTTCAACTGGTTGCTCGTAGTCTCTTTATCTGCTGAAACATTTTTTCCATCTCATTTTTTCTCTTTTTCCAGAAATTAAATTACCGTTTTCTTTTTTTATTTGAATTTTCCATGAGCCGTTCGATTTCCTTACAGCTGTAAAGAAATTTAGAATATGTGTTCTTGTGCCAGGCATTGTGAATTTAAAAAATAATTATTTTGATAGCCTATCCATGGTAGAAATAGTTTTCTATTACTAAAAAAGTGACCTGATTTCAGTGTTTGTTTACTGTTGTAGGCTAACAAGGAATTATCTTGATTTGTAGGTGTGTTCTTTGATCTCATGACACATAGCCTATCTCATCTTGAAACCAATGATACGATACTCATTTCTCATCCTCTCATTGGTCATGTCTTTCAGCTCTGGGTTAATACTAGGACAGACTTGGCTCCTTAATCTTGGTTAGGTAGCCAGTCTAGGAGAAGAAAAACTCTGAATTCAAACCCGTTAACAACTGCTTAAAAAGTTACCTGGCATCACATCGTGCAGAGGGGTCCGTAAATATTAACACACACACTTACACACACACACACACACACACACACACACACACACACACACACATATATATATATATATATATATATATATATACAAGATCTGTCAAAAAAGTATCGAGATTTTTTAAACTTTTGGACACACCTAATAACGATCCATTCCTTATTATTTTTCATGAAACAAGGTGTGTCCAAATAGTACCAAGTTTAAAGCTGTATTTACCAAGATAGAAATGAAGAATGAATGGAACTTTTTTTTTCTGAATACATGTTGTGTCAAAAAGTACAAAAAATCTCGATACTTTTTTTACACACCGTGTGTGTATGTGTGTGTGTGTGTGTGTGTGTGTGTTGTGTGTGTGTGTGTGTGTGTGTGTGTGTGTGTGTTTATTTGACTTTTAATGCCATCTGTATTTCCTCTTCGAGACCCGTTGTCAATAAACTTAAATCTTGGCTTAGCTCCCCTTCTAACAAGATCAGGCCCGGACATCAAAAATGGATGAATATCCAGCTGTTCTGTGTCACTGCAAAATAGTCCCCCTTTGCCGCGAAATGCAATGTCTTGCTTCAGAAAATAACGTCTCCGTTGAGTTTGGAACAATATCAAATTTTGATCAACGAGTTGGAAAGTGGGAAAAATGAGCGTGAAGTAGAAACGGCACAAGTAACTCAATGTACCAATCGCAGGAAGCATAGTAAAGTATCAGTAAGAATTTTCTGTACGTTATTTAAAGGAAATTAACTTTTCCTAACAGACCGACAAAAATACAGAAGCAGACCTACAGACAGACAAGCATACAGAAGTAGACCTACAGACACACAGTACACAGCAGACCTACAGACACACAAGTATACAGAAGCAGACCTACAGACACACAAGTATACAGAAGCAGACACAGACCTACAGACACACAGTACAGGCATAAAGAAGTAGACCTACAGACACACAATCATACACTAGGAGATCTACAGACATAGGAGAATAGAGAAGAAGACCTACAGACACACAAGTATACAGAAGCAGATCTACAGCATACAGCATAAAGAAGTAGACCTACAGACACACAAGAATACATTACAAGCAGATCTACAGACACAGAGCAGACATACAGACATAAAGAAGAGACCTACAGACACACAAGTATACAGAAGCAGATCTACAGGCATAAAGAAGTAGACCTACAGACACACTACACAGATCTACAGGTATACAGAAGCATACAGCATAAAGAAGTAGACCTACAGACACACAATCATACACTAGCAGACCTACAGCACAGAAGAATAGAGAAGAAGACCTACAGACACACAAGTATACAAAAGCAGACCTACAGACATACAGACATAAAGAAGTAGAACTACAGACACACAAGAATACAGAAGCAAACATACAGGCATAAAGAAGTAGACCTACAGACACACAACAATGCAGAAGTAGGCCTACAGACATACAAGAATACACTGAAAGATCTACAGACACACAAGTATAGAGAAGCACACCTACAGAGATATAGATAGATGGACACACACACATATAATATAATATAATATGATATGATATAATAAAGGATAACTAATAAGAAAAGTATTTGCATAGAAAGTGTTTAATGCTATATTAGTAGAGCTGGTATATATATATATATATATATATATATATATATATATATATATATATATATATATTGCGTATCAACTTTGTTCTCGTGAAAGTATTTTTTGGATACAATGAAGCATAGGAAATATATATATATATATATATATATATATATATATATATATATATATATATATATATGTGTGTGTGTGTGTGTGCGTGTGTATGCTTGTGTGTGTGTCTGTGTATGTGTCTGTGTTATCTACGACGATAACAGTTACGTTGTGCTCTCCTGTTTGATTATTGATTTATCAAATCAAAGATATACGTTCGTCATTCAGATTTTAACAATCTAACAATGTAAAGTTATAAAATGCCTTACGTTGAACATTCATTTACAATTCTTTCAAAATCTCTACGACTCAGAATTTCAAACAATAGTGTAAGTGATTCCATCATGCCTCTATTTGAAACGATGGGAATCATGCAGAAAATCATTGTCAGTGCCTGCAACTTTGAAAATAATTTTAGCTGTTTGAACTGGAAGCACTGACCAGAAAATTGCTACAGTAAATGGCTCTCTTAACACTATTAACTATGCCTCGTTGCTCCCCTAACAACCGAAGGGTGTCTTAATTCACTTCTAAAATTGCACATCCTCAGTGAAGAGGGAGCATTTAACTCTTTCACAACACCATCGAGTGATTGTTATTCAAAAGCCTAAAGAAGGAAAGTACTCAATTTAAGATTGAAATTTTTAAACTTGCGGGTACAGCCCCGGCTTTTCGATAGTTCAACGGTTAATAAGGGATAATACGCATTCTGCTTCAGTGTGCTCGAAAGATTCCATTACATTTTAGCAGGTATTGAGCGGAAGCAATAACTTGGCAAATGGTGTGTGTGGCAAAGACATTTAACATTTCAAGACATTTCAAGACATACAGAAAGTAAACTAATTGTCGAGATGAAGTAATTCCTCGTAGGCCGTGTATATGGTACTGTACGAAAATGAAATTTAGCATTCAGAAAGAAACCCAATGTAAAAAGAAATTCCAGTAACGAATTGTCAGCCAATCTCAAGAACCAACCCCCCTACGACAGGCACTCAAAAGTGATACCATGTTATAGCTGTTACACACTCATCGTAATTCTATTCAGTCTAATTTATCTATAAGATTTATTCCATGTTACAAACTCATAGTAATTCTATTCAGTCTAATTTATATATTAGATTTAATCCATGTTATAGCTATGTTACAAACTCATAGTAATTCTATTCAGTCTAATTTATATATCAGATTTAATACATGTTATAGCTATGTTACAAACTCATAGTAATTCTATTCAGTCTAATTTATATATTAGATTTAATCCATATTATTGCTATGTTACACACTCATAGCAATTCTATTCAGTCTAATTTATCTATTATATTTAATACATGTTATAGCTATGTTACACACTCATAGTAATTCTATTCAGTCTAATTTGTCTATTACATTTAATACATGTTATTGCTATGTTACAAACTCATAGTAATTCTATTCAGTCTAATTTATCTATAAGATGTAATCCATGTTATAGCTATGTTATAAACTCATAGTAATTATATTCAGTCTAATTTATATATTAGATTTAATCCATGTTATAGCTATGTTACACACTCATAGTAATTCTATTCAGTCTAATTTATATATTAGATTTAATTCAACCGTCATTCGCGCTATTACATTCACTTTTAGATTATCAGCTTTGGAAAATGTTTGAACCCTCCTATTCCCAGACTGTGGTTATATCAGTACTGCTGTATGTCTGCACCACTTGGACCCTACCAAAACGCCTTGAGAATAAGCTAGATGGGAGTTGCACAAGAATGCTACGTGCAGTCTTGAACAAGTCGTGGAAACAGCACCTCACAAGGAAGCAGCTGTATGGCCAATTGCCTCCCATTTCACAGACCATCCGAGTGAGACTGACTGGGTATGCAAGACACTGTTGGAAAAGCAAGGACGAGCTTGTAAGTGACGTTCTCCTGTGGAAGCCAACACATGGACATGCTAATGTCGGCCGCCCAGCAAGGACCTACATTGACCAACTATGCGAGGATACTGGTTGCTGCACAGAATACCTCCCAGAGGCAATGAATAATAGGTAAGGTTGGCGAGATATTGTCATGGATATCCGTGCTGTCTGCGCGACATGATGATGATGATAGGTTAAATAGTAGTACTACTATTGTTCTACGAGGATGGATTAGTTA
>CM042159.1:34700646-34703146 GCA_023376005.1 Doryteuthis pealeii | reverse complement strand
TCAAATTCTACGAAAATAATTGATTAACTCGTCATAAATATTTTTCTGTATGTTTGAAAGCGGAAACTAATAGTCTGTAATGTTATTTTACGTCTAGTTACCATTCATGTTGATGTTTCTTATCTTCTTCTTCTTCTTCTTCTTCTTCTTCTTCTTCTTCTTCTTCTTCTTCTTTGCATTCTTTGCATACTTTGCATTCTTCTTCTTCTTCTTTCTTCTTCTTCTTCTTCTTCTTCTTCTTCTTCTTCTTCTTCTTCTTCTTCTTCTTCTTCTCTTCTTTTCTTCTTCTTCTTCTTCAATTAAGACTATTTTTTTCTTTTACTTTTTTCTTTGTTAATTTTACTCATTTTATTCAACAACTTGATTTTATGATTCGGTTCATCTTAATAGAAGAAAGACAGAAAATCGAAGTGGAAATCTTTATTGTTTCTATCACTAACTCTCATCCCACCTTGACCTTAACAACAATAAATAAATAAATTATGATCTACTGGTGGCCATTATTAGAATTAAAAATGTAAACCCAACAATACAATTAAAAAAATGTTTGTGGGCTGGGTATAACTTTAATCTGCATAAAGTGTTGAGGTTACAGTTCGGTAATGTGGGATACCCCTTCATTGCCATTACTCCCAAGTCCACTCTTACCCAGATTGGCAGTACCTGTGAGGTTTCTATCTATGGGTTAAATAGACCAACACATGAGTTTAAATTATGAGTTTTAAAAAGATTGAAGACCAAATAAGAATGAATAAAATAAAAACAGCTCAGGAATGAAATAACCGGATTTTTTTTTCTTTTTTCTGGACAGTAAGAACGAGTCAAAATAGTTAGGACTGTATAAACTGTGGTCGACGTAATTTCTATCTGTTTAACTTTCAGGGAGACTCACTGTCCCGATCAACATTCAGACTCATTATATAGCATTCCACAAATTCCATGTGGCCACACCTCATCCGTGCCGACACCCACACCCATTTCATGACCACATCTCCATCTGGTCAGAAATCACTCGACTACATAATCACGCCTTTCCTTCTGGCCGATTACCCTGCATTGTTATCCTTCCGTTTCCGGATTTTTGTTTTGCTAAAATTCCTTGGATCTTAACGGACATCTTTATCCGTTTCAATGTGTGAAGGATCTTCCTCCAACTTGTCTGGAATTTTTAGTAATCTGTGTGTTGTTTCTGTATTTACCGCCGCTGTGTTCTGTTGTTGTTCTTGTTCATTTAAAAAATCATTTATTACATTCCTCCGATAATCTTTAGGCTTCAAGTGAGAGCACTTTACAGTGGAGATCCCTTGTGTTAAGCAGATCCTTAGGGAAGAATCCTTTGGTTGTTTCTCGGTGTCCCTTAGTGTTGAGTAAAATCCTCGCGTTGCGCAAAGTCCGCGGTTGCAGGTCCGTTTTTCAATTGTGAATACGAGCAAAGAAGCGGCTTTCCTGATCGGCGATTAAATAGTTAACTAACCCCGTATTCGAGCTGTCGATTGGCTGGGTTTAATGTACGTGCCCACGCAGAGTCTATAAGTTTAAGTGGTGGACTTCAGTACGCCTTGCCTTATATGTCAAAACAATCCAACAATGCAAGAGATAGAGGTACTATTACCTATTGCTTAAGTTCACTTGCACTACAGCGGGGACAGTTTAAATTGCGGGGCGTATTTATTCCTTATCCTGTATAGACATATTTTACTAATGATACTTACTTACACTTCATTAATAGAATCGTGTTATTTCACATTTCATCGTGGTGAAGTTTATGCAGTGATCACCTGAGTTCCCGCCTTTTTGCACAGTTATTTTGGTCTATCAACAGAAACGCTGTTTGGTACACAGTGAGACTTTCACAATCGACTGAGTAAATAAAGAGACACAATTCCACCAATTTACTGAATTGTAAATAAACAAACTCAAATTCTTAGTCAAGTTTCCGAAATTAGCCGATTGTTGGAACCGGAAGTTGTCTCGCCCCCTTGAGCAATGGACATATAAAAAGCAGTCTAATCATTCCAAAAGCTCACACTTTCATTCCAGTATCCTTTCAATGTGTCACGGCTTTTGTTCACTTTTTACCAATGTTTGTTAGAATACGTACTTTTTATTTTATTTTATGCCATTGCACGAGGGGCATTCAATAAATAAGGGGATTTTTTTTTTAGAAAAAATCAAAGCTGATTTTCTCATACTTATCTCAGTCGGTAGAACATCGGGCAAGGAATCACAAGGTTACGGTTTCGATATCGGTCCCCGTGAACTCAGCGCATGATGTTTGAGATACGCCTGTGCTATTAAACAGCGCTAGGTAGCGTCGTCAGTTTTGTTCTGGTTCACTGGGGGAGCGGTCTTTCAACATAAAAACCGCCATCGCCAGTTAGATCCCATTAGAGATGATCAAACCCTAGTGCGCCACCCGTTTTGTTCAACGCTAGCAGATAAACTGGCTTTAAATAGAGTTCTGCCAAATTTGCTTTAAATAATGTTCTACTTTAAATGA
>CM042159.1:34678146-34695646 GCA_023376005.1 Doryteuthis pealeii | reverse complement strand
GGATTCATACCTTTCCCAATGGTATTAGCGCTAAGTGAAATGCAATTACCACGTCCAGGATTTGAACTCGGGGCGACGAATCCATTTCCCATGACTTTAACCATTACACCACGCACCCAGTCATATAAGTAGTTTAATAATGCCAGCTCGTAAACCGGCAAACACGTAAGTTGGGACACTATTAAGTCAAGATAAATCTGTACTTGGTGAACTATTAAATTATTATGTAAATTACACTTTCTTACACAATGAAAAGTAATTGTTACGAGACGTTTAAAAATGTTTATTTTTAACTAAAGAAATAAAATGAAATTGAAAACCTCCTGTAGATATTACTTTAAGCGCCCAGTTGTTGAATAGTTTAATAATGCCAACTTGTAACTCTGAAAAGTCGTAAGTTTGGGAACTCGTAAGTCAAGTACTTTGTTAGCTGTCACGTTTTATGTAGATTACAATTTCTTATACAATAAAAGCTAATGGTTGCAAAAGGTATAAAAAGCTTTATTTTTAAGCATATAAATAAAATGAATTGCAGAAATCTTATAATTTTATTGGATCCTTTCCGTCCACTATGGACGATGACGTAGTGTCCAAAATAAAAAATAAAAAGAATATTTTTTTTTATCTGCATCTGTGCAAGTAACTCTGCGGGCCAATTCTTGAGTGACAGTCTTTGGTTCACTGAATGCACACAAACTGTGATGCTTTCTGGGGCTGATGGCTTTTCTTTCTCATTCTGGCTCTCAAAGATTCTTAGAAATCTTATAACTATAATTTTAAGAGCCCAGTCATATAAGTAGTTTAATAATGCCAGCTCGTAACCCGGAAAACTCGTAAGTTGTGTCACTCGTAAGTGTCGGAAATTCCATAACCAGTTATCTCCCCCTGTCGTTAGGGGTCGAATACCAACAGCGTATGTTGGCGCCAAATACCAAAAACGTTACTTATCAAGGATCTGTTACTGGAGAGAGACGTCAAAACAAGCGCTCTCTCACTTAGCCCCAAGACAGGGCTACTTATCAGGGAACCGTTACTAGAGAGAGACGTCAAAAGAAATGCTCCCATCACTTAGCCCAAAAACAGGGTTACTTATCGAAGAACCGTTACTGGAGAGAGATGTCAAAGAAACGCTCTCACTTACTTAGCCCAAAACCAGGGCCCACTTACCACAAGAACCTTACAATCAGATTCCGTCTAAGGCATCGTATCAGCATACCACAGAAAGGCCGGTACGACCGCACACTGACCAAAAGAAGAACAAATACCGAAGCGAAGCGTCTTAACTACATTTCCCACAGACGAGAAGAAAACTGTGTTATCTCCAGTACTACAAGAAATCCCTCCACAGATAAGTCTTGTAGCAATACCATTAAATTTGCAACAATTTATGTAATTTTATGTCAATACAGGTGTCTGCATTTACTTTTGTGTTGTTCCTTCTTTGTCCGACAATTTGCCTTCAACTACGGAGAAATAAGGGCTCCTTCAAATCCGTAAATACTCTTATAAGCCAATGTACCTTTGTACGTGGTTAATAGTAAAGGGTATGTAAATTGCTATTCTGACACAAAGAAAACTAATTGATGCAGGAGGTTTAAAAAGGTTTATTTTTTTTAAGTATAGAAGTAAAATGAAATTGAAAAAAGAACATTATAAATATCACTTAAAGCGTCAATTCGTTAAATAGTGTCAGCTTGTCACTCGGAAAAGTCATGAGTACTCGTACACCAACCTACCTACCTCTGTACTTGGTTAACTGTCAAATGTTATGTAAATTACAATTTCTTACACAATGAAAACTAATTGTTCCGAGAGGTTTAAAAAGGTTTATTTTTACCCATAGAAATAAAATAAAATTGAAGAAATCTTATAGATATCACTTTAAGCGCCCAGTCATAGAAATAGTTTAAAACGAGCGAGGCAACAAATTCTATGCTAAACCAAATAAAACATTCTTATTATCGACGGCTCAAGTCGGAAATGGATGAAGATGATTTCAATCCGTGACGCACGCAGATCGTCTTTTTCCACGTCTAGCGATCTCTTTATTGACTTGTTGAATCAGCAACAACAACAACAACAACAACAAAATTCCTCAACTATTAGACTCTTTTAAAATGGAATAAACAAGCATAGTCATATTGAAGAAAAATACAGTTTAAAATAACATACATATTTTTCTTTACCTATTTTCTTTTTTTTTTTTTTTTACTAAAAGTCTCGCAACTAATGGAATGTTTTATAAATAAACAAAAACTAAACTAAACTAAAATATATATATATATATACAAATTTGTTTAAAATGTGGCGATTCGTTTTGATGGCGAGACACTGTTGAATTTCAGCCTGTGCTCTAATGGAGTTTTCAGTCTGTGGCTCGGGGGGATGTCTGGAGGGGGGATATTGGGGATGGAGATAGAAAAGAAAAACAGAAAATAAAACGATGGACATAAAACCGAAACGGTTCGATATTGAATGCCGTAAGTTTGTAAGTTACGTTTAGGGAAGACTTAGAGTTTTGCAGAGAGGCTTTGTGTTTCCATCGAGCAGACATTTCAGACAACGAGGAGAGTTGAGTGTCAGGAATAAAAGGAAACGGATGCTCCGCGCAATTCGGCGAATACTAATGCTCTTCTTACTTAAAGACCGGTCGCCTTCCATTTTGTTTGGATGCAGACAATATATTCATAAGCAGTTATGAATACCTACCTAAAATAAATGGTGAAACGCATACCCTGAAATAAAAGAGATAAGCTCTGACTTATATATATATATATATATATATATATATATATATATATATATATATATATATATAGTGCAGATGTGGAGGTGTATGGTGTAATGATTAGAGTCAGAGGAAATGGATTAGTGAACTGAAGTTCGAATCCTCGACGAGGCTGTTTGCATTTCACTTAGCGCTAATACCCTTGGGAAAGGTGTGCATCCAAGTACTCTCCCTACATATATGGTTAAATAGTAGGGTTGTCTGAGCTTTTTAACCTTCGATAGGTAACCACTCGAGGAGAAGGAAAACGCTGACTTTAAACCTATTAAATTCTCCTTAAGGCATTGAGCACATGTGTATTCTGAAAAAAATTAACGTTCCCTTCATTGTTCATTTATATCGTGGTAAAGCGAGCTTCAAACTCGGCAAATTTATGACACACCTTTTATTCTGAAAAAAAAATAACGTCCCATTCATTATTCATTTCTATCTTGGTAAATACAACTTTAATCTTGATACTTTTGTGACACACCTTGTGTGTGTGTATATATATATATATATATATAATATATATATATATATATATATATATATATAATATATAAGGTATGTCACAAAAGTATCGAGATTGAAGCTGTATTTAAAGTCAAAAAGTATGATAATCTTGATTTATTTCTCTCTCACGCTTTCTTTCATTTTCCTTCTTTTCATCTTTTGAGAGAAATATTAAATGGAAAAACATAAAAGAAAGATGTTAAATAGTGGATTTTTTCCACTCCAGCGGACCACAGAGTTTAACGTGACTGAGGGGTCCATTTAAGGAGGATATATATTCTGTGAATACTATTAGTATACTTATCAACTTCTCCTTGTTCTACTTTTCTTCTGAGCTGGATAATTGGGTCTGTTCTCCGGATATCAAATTACTTGGGTCCTCTTGGGTTAGGTTTTTCTCTGTGTCCGTTGATAGTTTTTAGTAACAAAAACTTGATAGTGATTTTTCTTTAGAGCTCATTTATTTTCTTTAAGCCATGTAAATATCATCGGAGGACAGACCGCAACTTCCGTCTGTCGCCCTAAAACACTCGTCCGAGACTCTCTCCGTCCAACTCGTTCGAACACCTCAGCCAGACTCTTCACTTTCTCCACTATCTTTCGCTCTCACTCTCCTTCTCGTCTTGTTTTGTCTAATCAGAAACCAACGTCAGTTATTTCCATATCATAACACATACATTCTGGTTAATTACCATTATTACACTTTTCAACTTTTCCACATTCGTACCACGTCAATCCACCGTTGACGACACACTGATTTCCACGTCTCTTGCAAGTGAAAATAAATGTAAACGAAAAATAAGACAAATATTTTAATTATGCAAGAGAGCTAAAACGGCTGGGAAACATGGAGATGTAGGTGATACTAAGTGTAGATTGTGTCTTATCATTTACGGCATATCAACCTTGGTGGGTCATTTAATGCCGATAAAGTTTTGAAATAAATTCATTCTTAATGGGTACTCAAATCTTTTACAAACATGTTTCGATTTAACCGTTATTGACCCGTGCTATAAACTTCTTAGCTGTTTGAAGGCGTTTTTCCCGAAAAGTTAATGTTATATGAAAACGATATTTTACTAATATTTTACTCCTTTCTCTTTAGAATATTTTAGCGGTTTGGAGGCGTTTTTATCGGCAAATAACTTTTTTAATGGTTTGAAGGTGTTCAAAGTAAGCCAACCTCAGTTTTTTTTTTATATATTAAGTAAATGTAAATATTTTACAACCCCCTTTAAAATATCTTTATTTTTTCGGTATTTTCATTTTATTATAATTCAAAACAACTGTCACGCGTGAAAAACGTCTTCAAACAGCTTGGGAGTTCATAGCACGGGGCGGATTTTCAGCAGGCACCACTTAGTGTTTTTTCATGGCAGGGGTCCAGGATACATTCATGGGATAATACCCTAACATTGTATTTAGAAACCAACAAACTATCAAAATAACAATCAAGATTTAGATACAAAAGAAGCCCCATTGATAACATAATTTAAGGCCTTTGAAGGAAATGGAAAGTTATGGGACGCAGCATTGTTCAGATACGCTGGAATACTCAGGAGAGTCCTGGAGACCGGAATAGATTGCTGTCACTCACAGGTCTGGTGGTAATTGTACTTAAACTATTAGTGATTGGAGGGTAATAGAGTGCAAAAATAAATCTATTGTGCCTTTCGTTTATTGAAGTGTATTTATGTTAGCCATCACTAAAAATATCTCACACATTATTCGGGATATTATTTACACTTTACAATAAATTTACGTCGTACCAATTATATGTTATTCAAACTGATAAGTGCATTGATATAAATACACTTATTCAATTCTAGAAACACACTTGTTCAAGATAAAATAACATTTTTGGAAATACAAGTTTTCGTAATGTTGTTGATGATATATTAATGCAACATATTTTGGCAATTTAAATTCAATTGGTTTTGATATTTTGAAAGTACTTTCTTCTCAAAGTAGAACACTCAACGACAGTAAATAAAATAAAAGTCAATACAACTTTGTTGTATATACATTGTATATCCCTCCCAGACATGGTAATTGTTATTGTTGACAAATCAACTACATAAATGATAGTTTCTGTCTGTCAGTGTATATATAGCTGACGCCTACATTAGTGATCTGATCATGTTGAAACTTTAAACATATGTTATGCTCATATCCAGGAAAAGAGCAGGCCAATTTGGATTTAATTGACAAATCAACTACAAAAATAATAGTTTCTGTCTGTCAGTGTATACCTAGGTGACGCCTACATTAGTGATCTGATCACGATGAAACATTAAACATATGTTAAGCTCATATCCAGGAAAAGAACAGGCCAATTTGGATTTAATTGACAAATCAACTACATAAATAATAGTTTCTGTCTGTCAGTGTATGACTAGCTGACGCCTACATTAGTGATCTGATCATGATGAAACTTTAAACATATGTTAAGCTCATATTCAGGAAAAGAACAGGCCAATTGACAAATCAACTACATAAATAATAGTTTTTGTCTGTCAGTGTATGACTAGCTGACGGCTACATTAGTGATCTGATCATGTTGAAACTTTAAACATATGTTCAGCTCATATCCAGGAAAAGAACAGGCCAATGAGATTTAATTGACAAATCAACTACATAAATAATAGTTTCTGCCTGTCAGTGTATAACTAGCTGACGCCTACATTAGTGATCTGATCATGATACTTTAAACATATGTTAAGCTCATATCCAGGAAAAGGACAGACCAATTTGGATTTAATTGACAAATCAACTACAAAAAAATAATAGTTTCTGTCAGTGTATAACTAGCTGACGCCTACATTAGTGATCTGATCATGATGAAACTTTAAACATATGTTAAGCTCATATCCAGGAAAAGAACAGGCCAATTGAGATTTAATTGATAAATCAACTACATAAACAATAGTTTCTGCTTGTCAGTGTATAACTAGCTGACGCCTAAATTAGTGATCTGATCATGATGAAACTTTAAACATATGTTAAGCTCATATCCAGGAAAAGAACAGGCCAATTGAGATTTAATAGAAATCAATAATAAAAGCCGTGTGGATATATTTATGATGGAGGAAGAAAGATAAATATTTCAGTGAGAGAAGAGGAAAAGTAGTAGTAGCAGTAGTAGCAGCAGTAGTAGTACTAGTAGTAGTAGTAATTCCGCTTCCCCATTTCTCACAGTTAACCGCAATTTTTGATTATTTTATTTACTTCTACTTTTAATATATTTGTTTTAAAAATACTCTTATTATATAAAATAACAGTTTATCCTAAAAAGATAATATAATAATGTTGTTGCTAACTTTGTTCAGAATAGACGGGCAATATTCAAAGGAATTATGCTAAAATTAATAATACTTAAAAATACTTAAGGAAAACTTAATTAAAATTTAAAAACATGTTTTCGTGAAATAACATCTCTTGACTTCAATTAAGCACATATTCTCACAAACATTGTCGGTTAAAAAAAGCCATATCAAACACATTGTTTGTTTGTTTACTTCTCATACTGTCGTGTAGTAAAGTCACCATAAGTGATATATAACCTACTTCAAAACAGACGAAAAATCTGGGAAGGGCCAGCTGGTGTAATTGTTAGAGTCCCTGCCTGTCAGCTTGACAGTCGGGGTTCGAATCACGCTGTCTATAGCCCTGCTGATGAGGCCTAATAGGCTAAAATGTACATACAGAGATTTATTTTCTCGATTTGTTTAGCCTTACATTTGAATAGGTATGCCCGCCTAATTCATTAATTATTAATTGATTAATTTTCAAATTAGGTACGAACTTTAATTAAGCACATATTCTCTCAAAAATTTTCGGCTATAAAAAAGTCATATCAAACAAATTGTTGTTTATTTATTTCTCATATATATATATATATATATATATATATATATATATATATATATATGTGTGTGTGTGTGTGTGTGTGTGTGTGTGTGTGTGTGAAAGAGGAATGACCTATCGGTAAAAAAAATATTGGTTGGTATAAGTGTTATTCGGATAAGTCAGCGTTATAACAAATATAAAGTGCTCAATACGTAAATAGAACGGATTTAGCTGTTAGTTGTAGATTTAACCCTGAAGATCCTAATTGAGAAACTGGAGTAGGTTATTTCTGAACACACTATAATATATATATATATATATATATATATATAATTATATTCGAAGTAGTTCTAAGTAGTCGTACCTCTTCATCTCATCGATTTCATGATGGATGAAATGTAGTTAGATAAATAACGGTGGTAAAAAGAAAGTTACCGTCAGCCGTGGGAGTTATTGACGGCAGACAACCTTTACTTGACCCCTCCCGACTCTCGCCAAGGAAAGGCGTGTGAAAAGAAATTAAGTTAGTTAAGCTGATACCGGCAGTTAGTCAGTAGGAGCAGATGTTAAGTATCGTCGCTCCTAAGATGACAGCCTCTCACCGCACGGTTAGAAAACCTTTTGAGCTGTGGGTTTTGTAATAGAGTGTATAAAAACCAACACAACGTTGCGTGATTATTAACAAAGAAATGAGCAATCACCCAACCCAAAGAAGAAATCAGCCCAGAGGAAGATGGCGACCCACGATATAGAACAAGCAGAAAGTAAGAACACATCTCATCTTCTCTCCTCTCTATTCTCTCGCTATATATATATATATATATATATATATATATATATATATATTTATATTTTTGCTTGAAGGCAATTATAAATGCATGTATCGCATAAAAAAATTATAGAAAATAGTCTTGACAAGTAAATCCCGCAAAGGATGGTTCGCTATGCAGAACACCGTACAGACTGTTTTCGACTTTATTAAGTCTCTTCAGCGATGTATACTAACGACTCCCCTCCGACAGGAATCGAAACCGGGACTTCACAGGCATAGTCAGAGACCATATCGTTCGGCCGCCGCCGGTACATAGCGAACAATCCCTGCGAAATTAACCTTGTTAATGATACTATTACACGCCCCTGCCATAGTAGGTAAGTGGACGTTTATTTAGTAAACAAGATTATTTTCTATAATTATCGAATTTTATGCGATACATGCATTTATAATTGCCTTCAAGCAAAAATATAAATAATAATTTATTCAACAATGCTTCTATAAAAACAAACATCCAAAAATCTTATATATATATATATATATATATTATCTTTTTCAACCCCTCCGCAAGAGCAAGACGGGAAATATGTTCAATTTCTTAAGCGGAGTTTAACAGGTTTGATTTCAGAGTTTTCCTTCTCATAGACTGGTTACCTAACCAGTCTGGCCTACTCTTTGCCCATAGCCGGAGGGTATATAGTAGGATGCATACCCTTCTCAATGGTATGTGAAATGCAAACCGCCTCGCCCTTGATTTTAACTCTGGTTGACGAGTCTATTTATGGCCACTCTCACCATTATACCACGCACTCCCACGCTATTTATATACCCGATATCCAAAGGGTTATATAACAATTTGCCACAGTATGATATGTCCTCAACGCAAAAACCCTAGGTTCTGATCTCATTCAAAAGAACCATTTTCCTTGTGATGTTATACGCAAACGAAACGAAAATTGAAGAACAGTGACTGGTTCTGCCAGATAGAGTTAAGGAATTATCCATGCCGATATTATCGTTGCGTGAGCACGTCCCGTGGCGTCGGTAGATTCCCAGTTAACAGGTGAACCCGTGCAGTTGTCTTATCCAGGGGTATATGAAAAACCGGAAATGATCACTCGATGATCTCTATGGGAAGTTGAAATTGAAAAAGCGATTCCAGCCAATATTAGGAAGAAGTGAAAAATCAATATTATATATATATATATATATATATATATATATATTATATGGAAGTGATTTCGATGACCACCAACAATTAAGCTCAAATCGCAACGCTTTCCTATAAAAATGGATGAATCACTCTCTGGCGGCCTTTACAGAATAGAGACGTGTATATATATATATATATATATATATATATATATATATACTCTATATATTTGAGCACTCTTCTAATAATTCTGTACGTTAGATCACTACTTGCCTCTTCAAATGTAATTGTGCAAAACCATACACATTTGATAACTAGAAAATAATAAAGAGGAACGAATGTCATGTCCAATATAGCTCTGGTAATGTAAAAAAAATACACACCACACACACACACACATACATATATATTATATATATTATATTATATATAATATATATATATATATGAGAGTACGCAAACAGTTTGTTTGAGATGGCGATAGCCGACAATATTTGGGAGAATATGTGCTTAATTGAAGTCATACCTAATTTAGTATGTCTTCAATTAAGCACATATTCTCCCCAAAATTTTCGGCTGTCGCCATCTCAAAAAAACTGTTTGCGTACTTTCATACTGTCGTGCAGTAAGTCTCCAAAAAATGTATGATATATCAGTTTAAAAACAAATGAGAAATCTGGAAAAAAACAGCTAGTGTAATGGTTAGAATCCCCGCCTGTCAGCCTGGCAGTTAGGGTTCGAATCACACACAAAGCGGCTTCCTGTCTATAACTCTACTGGTGAGGCATAATAGGCCGAAATGTACATACGGAGATTGACTTTTTCTCGACTATTTTACGCCTTACATTTGAACAGATATTTTCGCCTAATTCATTAATTACCAACTAATTAATTTTCAAAATTAGGTATGACTTCAATTAAGCACATATTCTCTCAAATATTGTCGGCTATCGCCATCTCAAACAAACTGTTTGCGTACTCTCATACAGTCGTGAAAAAATCCCCCACAAATTTAAGATATATCAGTTTATAAACAAAACGTGAAATCTGGTAAAACCAGCTAGTGTAATGGTTAGAATCCTCGCCTGTCAGCCTGGCAGTTAGGGTTCGAATCACACACAAAGCGGCTTCATGTCTATAACTCTACTGATGAGGCATAATAAGCCGAAATGTACATACAGAGATTGAATTTTTCTCTATTTTTTACGCCTTACATTTAAACAAATATATTCGCCTAATTCATTATCAATTAATTAATTTTCAAAATTAGGTATGACTTCCATTAAGCACATATTCTCCTAAACACACACACACACACACACACACACACACACTATTATATATATATATATATATATATTAAATAATATGGGTGCAATATCTATAAGTAGACAGTGCGTTATATCATTTATAGATCATTTATAGATCATTTAACTGAGAGTTTCTGGCCTATCGGATCTTCAGGGCCTAACGTCGTTGATTGAATAACGGTTCGAAGTTCTGTCAAGGCTCCCAATCATCACATGAAGGCTTCCGAGTTCGAAAAGTAAGTTCCCGAATTCGAATATCCTGTCTAGTATTCTTGTTGTATAGCGGCTTCAAATTCACGACGCTAAATTCGTATACGTTAGTACTGGGGATTTCACTGTACCCAAAGCGCTGTATGTTAGTAGTCAGCTACTACCGACTACTGGAATTCAATAAACAACAGATACGTATGTACAAAGAGAGGACCCTTCTTTATTTTCTTCGGTGTGTGCCCGAGGGGTATTTTCTTCGGTGAGTGCCCGAGGGGTGTTTTCTGACGCGAGACGTGAAGTGTACTTTCGGCTCCCGGCTGGTGACACTGGGGTCTGACGCCTACACATCTTTATCTTTTGAATCTGATAAGGACGTTGTTATATATTTCTTTATCTTCTCTCTGCTTCCTGGACCGGAAAGCCTTGCTTTCGTTTTCCCCTTAAATATATATTTTTTATTTTTCTTTGTTCTTTTGCCGGAAGCTTTCGTTTCGGCCGAGAACAATACAACATTCTTTCTAATGTACTTTGCTTAGACAATAAAGTCTAGTTGTTATTAACTCTTTGTTGAGATGTGTACTATGTATATGTTACCACTTTTTGAAACCTAACACATTATAAGAATTGGTGTTAGCTACTGAGTTAACACCTCCCTAATTCTATCATATATTATAATACTATATATAATAATAATATATTACCAAACCCTTCCGCAGGAGAAGGATGTGACACAGGGTCAATTTCTTAAGCGGAGTAGAGGCTTGAATTCAGAGTTTCATTCTCCTAGACTGGTTACATAGACATGGTTAAAAGAACCATTCTGCCCTATTTACCCTAGCTGAGGTAATAATTGGATTCATACCTTTCCAGGTGTATTAGCGCCACGTGAAATGCAACAGCTTCGTCCTGAATTGAACTCGGGTCGACGAGTTCATTTCCTACGTCTATAACCATTACACCACGCACCTTCCTAATTCTTATGTAGTCTTCAGAGAACATACCTCAAAACCATACCTCTGATATGCATCAACATCCAAAAGTTACAGCAAAAGCTGAATCCCAGAAGCTATATAATTATTTCACTGTTATCGAAATATAAAAATGTTATCCGATGTCCGCCACGTTTACCGCCAAAATTTCTTACTTTCCCGCCAAATGTGTCCGTTCTTCTTAAATGATATTCATTGGCCGGTCGAAACTATCCGATCGTAAATGACATTGACCGTCATGCCAATCTCTGAAACCGGTGCCAAATTTGCAGCCCTTTTTTGTCTGCTCGCCCGCCGTGCATTCTCGGCACGAAGCCCGAATCCCAATACTACTCTAGACGTCTTGCCTCTCCGTCTCAAGCCTCTCCTCCATCATGTTCCTTCAGAATAAGTATGCTGAAGATTTTTATTGTCCGGTGGACATTGTCTAGCTATAAGGTGCTTTGAGTGAACTGCGGAATGTTTGAACGACGGCCATCGTATTATTTTTCCTGAATATATTTTTATTTTTTTTCTATAAAAATCTAACGACGAATTCATTCGTGCGTTGCTTCATTATTCACAATTATTTATTCAGTCAGCTGTTTAATCGATTGTTTTCGCTTTCTTTCTACTTTTCCTTAACGCCTCCTTCGTTTTGCCATTCTGTGCGATTATTCTTATGTATTTTCCTATATATTTTCTCTCCTCCAATTTTTTTTTTTCATAATTCCTTCTGAGATTTTTCTTCGTGTTACTATAAAACATATTTTCAATTAATGTTCATTCGTATAGGCGCGTCACATAATGATTAGAATTCGTACGAAATGGACTCGCCGACCGAGTTTCAAATTCTAGACAAGGCTGTTTTGCATTTTTCACATAGCCGCTAATAACAATGAGAAGGGTATGCATCCTACTATATTACCCTCCTTGGGAAAGATATGAATTCAATTATACTCTCTCCAGCTATGGATAAAATAGTAGGCAGACTGGGCTCTTCAACCCTGGTTAGGCAACCTTTCTATGGAGAAGGAAAACTCTGAATTCTACCTGTTAAACTCAACTTAAGAAATTGACCTTCTGTCGCATCCTGCTCGTGTGGAGGGGTTGGGAAATATATTCATATAGCAACCATGCATATTACTGTCACTCAGACTTCAGTTGCAACTAAGGACAAAACCGGATGAAAAATCTACAAGGAACATAATAATAATAATATAATAATAATAATAATAATATATAAATAATGCCATGAGAACAAATATACAAACAAAATTAAATACCAAAACAATAATGTAGACAGTGCAATATCAGAGACGAGACTTGTAACCATGTACTTAGCGAATGTAGCAAACTATCACAACGGGTATACAAAGCTAGGCACGACTGGGTTGGGACGGTGAATGGGAATTATGCCAAAATTACATTTTGACCATACAACAAAATGGTGTATGCATAAATCAGAATCTGTCTTGAGAACGAAACGCATACAATTCTCTAGGACTTTGAAATAAAGACGAATCACCCTATCCCATTCAGGAGACCAGACCTAGTGTTGATTAACAAGAAAAAGAGAACGTGTCAAGTGGTGGAATTTGCGGTTCCTGTAGATCAAAGGGTGAGGCTGAAGGAAAATGAAAAGATGAATAAATATCTGGACCTTGCCAGAGAATTAAAAAACGCTGTGGAATATGAGAATGAAAGTGATACCAATTCTAGCTGGTGCACTTGGAACGGTCCCAATGAACTTCGAAAAAAGACTGCACTGCTGCAATCGGTTAGAATACTCAGAAGAGTCCGGGAGAGCTGAGGATACTTGTTGTCACTCAGTCTCCAATGAAATACCATCAGCTAACGCTGATTTGAAAGACTGAAAAGGAGTGAAAATAATAATATATAATAATAATAATAATAATAATAATAATCTAATAATAATTAATAATAATAAAATCGAGACCATCCAAAATACAATACTGTTAAGATCGGTTAGAATACTCAGAAAGCCTTAGTAAGGAAACTTACTTTCATTTAGTCCCAGTGAACCACTGTCTACAGCAGTATTATAAAAAACGGATGTGCAGAGAACTGAGAAAAATGTGGAACATTAAGGTGAATGTCGTAGCAATTATAATTGGTGCCCCTGGAACGGCCACCAAAGCCCTAGAAAAGAATTTGGTTGAATTTGAAATCAGAAGAAGAACCGAGACCATCCAAAATACAGCACTGTTAAGATCGGCAAGAAAACTCAGAAGAGTCTTGGACCCTAAGGAGGCTTACTGTCACTTAGCCTCTAGTGAACCACCGGTTGTGGTAGGTGTAAAAAAAAACTCGATAATAATAATAATAATAATAATAATTAATAATATAATGATTAATATAATAATAATTCGCGCCCCAGTGAACGGTCCCAAGGATTAGAAAAAGAGTCCTGGAAAGTGGGACATCGCAAGAAGGATTGAGACCATAAAAACAACACGCAAAGTTAACATCCAGTTGGAATACTCTTGTGTAGTCGTGGAGATCCCCGGAGATTCGCTGTACCTCGGCCTTCAGTGAAATCACCAGCTTACAGGTTAAAAACCACATATACCAACAACAACAACAACAACAACTAACAATAATTAATAATAATTATAATAAGTAAATACCTTATTGTATGATTCTGGACTATTTCTTCCCACCAGCTATGGATAAATAGTAGGGTGGAATGGAAATCTTTTAGCCTTGGTTTGGCAACACTCTCTAAGGAGAAAAAAACTGTAATTAAAAACCTGTTAAACTCCGCATAGAGAAATCGACCTGATCACATCCTTACTTCTGTTTGATTAAATATATAATCAGCAAAAATTGCAAGAAAGATGCTCATAATTCCATCCCTAATTAATCCTTATATAAAAAACTGTTCGACTTCTCCAAATAAGGCTGCGGTCCCTCTCTCAATGCACTAAAATAGGCTCAGTGACATAATCTCTATGAAGGACCATTTCAAAGCCCGAGAGAAGTATGTTGTCCTTTATACACGGGTAATATTTTATAAATGACCATGTTTCTCTAAGGCGGAAGGTGTGTAGGTACCTATACTCATTAATACAAACAAAGTAGAGATAGATAGATAGAGATAGGAGATAGCAGATAGGAGAAAGATAGATAGATAGATAGAGAGAGAGAGGATGCAGAGATGAGAGAAATAATTGAATTGGTAAAGAAAGAGACAGACAGACAGGACAAACAGACCGACGACAGATAGACGCATAGGAGAATGATGGGACAGAGATATATATATTTGACCACTTGTAGATTATTATCAATCAGCTTATTGCTTTAGTTATTGATCTTTGTTTTCGCTTTCACCCACATCTTTTCCGTCACCAAAGTAGCGGACCCCACCTCGTGGCTTCTCCCCCCCCCGCCCATCTTTTGTACTCTAATAACTGCTCATTCCCTGATTTCGCTTGTTTTAACTGATACAGTTGATACGGCTTATCGCAAGAGACGCCGAGGCCCCGACTCTCTGACGTGGTCTCGGAAAAATAAGACGATGATCGTGTGCCAAATCGCAGAGCTTTCGCCCGTTCTATGCGTGTGTTTCGGCGCGAATTTGTTCAGAACTTTTTTTTTTTTTTGAATCCACAGAATTAGCATTTATGGTTAATGAGACTGAAAGGCATAATTAGACTATTTTTTAAAATCAAAGATTAAAGGAAAACTGAAATAAATAATGGCTTAACAGGCACCTGCTACTATATTTCATTACTACCAACATTTATAATTTGTGTTCTTTAATTCGACTGTATCATATTGCCAAACCAAACTTCTGGCTAAAATGAAATTCTTACGATAAAATGCAATATATAATATCCTGTATTCTGGTGTGCTTATCTACCGAATACCTTTTACTATATGAGATTAAAAAAATGTGATATTGTATGTTTATTATTAAAGAAGGAAACGGGATAAAAGGAAAATGTTACGGTGTCTAACATATACATGTAATGTAATGGGACTTTCGTTCTTATAAACTGGGTTCATTTCTTTGCGTGAACGACACTTAATAAAGGTCTATATCAACACTTATTTACAGTAGTGTAGAAACCAAATTGGCTGTTAATAAGTTTGCAGGCCGGCGGTCTTGAAGTATTGAGTGACTCGGTTTGACCTCAGTTCTGACCTCCCTCTGGGGGACAGTAGAATCGGTGGAGAAGATCCTCTTTCCGGTTTTAAATTAGAAAGATTTTAAGTTTCAGTATCGTCCAACACGAAAGTGTAAAACCGTCATATTTAAGCGCACGTCGCACGATTCAATCTGCTCAGTAGTCTGGATGGGATTTTCGGATAAAAATATATCTAAAGCAAATCGAATATTGTGTTATTATCTACAAAAACTCATCAATGGACACAGGGCTCTGGATAAAGAGAAATCTCCAATGGAAGACCAGGCACGAAGTCCTAAGACGAAGTCCAGGACGCTATAAGAACGTAAGATACCAAAGATGAGCAGAATTAATAATAGAAAAAAGAGAGTATACAACACCGGGTAAACCCGTGCGGTTTTATTATTAAACCAAACTCGATGCAAATCTTTTTCGTCAACAAACTTATTTGGCTGGTCGTTCGTACAGTAGTAGTCCACTGCGAGAGAGAGAGAGAGGAAGTAGAGAGAGAGATGAGAGAGAGAGAGAGGAGAGAGAGAGAGAGAGAGAGAGAGGTGAAGAAATAGTGATGTTAAAACAGATAGATAAATAAGATTAATATAATCAGAAAAAATGTATAAAAAGAAAGAGAAAACAGTCAGTGAAAATTGGTGAACTCTGATTATACATAGATAAATAAGACAGATAGATGATATTAGAAAGAGAAAGGAAGAGAATGATGCGAACGAAAAGGTGAAATGGATAGACAGATTGACACATAAAGAAAGAAAATAAAGAAAAGAAAGAAAGAAGAGGAAATAAAAAGAAACAGCTAGTGAGCAATTAGTAAACTCTGATTTATTAATTATATAGATAGATAGAGGATAAGAAGGATAATAGGAGCTGAAAATACAAAAGAGGAAAGAGTAGAGAGAGATGTCTATAATAACAGAATCGATATAATTAGAGCTTATTTACTAAAACTAAATTTAGAAATGAATTTCAGCCAGATTTTTCCTTTGAAATTTTTTTTTTTCAAAAATATTTCTTTCTTTCACTCAATTTACTTTTATTATAAAACTGATTCTTTTGCAACTTTTATTAGCCAAACTCTAGTTATGTAACATATGTATGGAGTCCCTTCTGTCTACTATTAACCAATCTCAGGTGGAAGAACATTTCTAATCTTCCCAACCTGGTATTGGCGCTATATAAATGCCAAATACCCCGGTCAGTATTGTTTGTATATTTTGCGCCGATTGTTCATTCTTCATTGTTATCTGCTATAGAACGTTTCAGCCATGTGCCCTCTAATTGGTTCCCATAGCCAAGTGGATAAAGGAGTTAGGTTATACAGTTCTAATGTGACAGTTATCTGCAGGTTCTAATCCTGGCAGGTGGCAGCGAGTAACATAGAATAATAATTAACACAGCTTAACATTTGACGCAAGCTATGGTAGTTGGAAGAGAAACGGATCAACTGTTGTACCGGCCGTTCTACAGATGTGAGAATACTACACCTGGTTCTCACTATAAATGTTGAGACAACCCGGTTCTGGAAAAAGATTGTTACCTGTTACCGTTTGGCGGCAAGCTAGCCGTCTGTACCTTATAAAAAAGAACATACATAATTTACCCTACCTCGACTTGACTCTTTTACTGTTGAACTAACATCACAACAATAACTCCGTGATTAATTAAAGTAGTAGTTCCGTGAATGGTTCCGGCTCGAAAAGAAGGTTCCCGAGTCCGAGAGTTCCCCAGACCGAGAAGGTTCCCGATTCCTCTAGAATACATGAAGAAGCCCGCTATCTTCTTCTTT
>CM042159.1:34640102-34678046 GCA_023376005.1 Doryteuthis pealeii | reverse complement strand
ACCTACCAAAACGCAGCGTATGAGATTCAAGCATAACGAATCGCGGAGTATGCACAAGAATGCTACGTTGCAGCTTTGAACAAGTCGTGGAAACAGCACTCACAAGGAAGCAGCTGTTATGGCCAATTGCCTCCCATTTCACAGACCATCCGAGTGAGACTGACTGGGTATGCAAGACACTGTTGGAAAGGCAAGGACGAGCTTGTAAGTGACGTTCTCCTGTGAAGCCAACACATGGACATGCTAATGTCGGCCGCCCAGCAAGGACCTACATTGACCAACTATGCGAGGATACTGGTTGCTGCACAGAATACCTCCCAGAGGCAATGAATAATAGGTAAGGTTGGCGAGATATTGTCATGGATATCCGTGCTGTCTGCGCACATGATTGATGATGATATGGTTAAATATTAGTACTACTATGTTCTACGAGGATGGATTAGTTATTAAATAACTCAGTAAGATTGATATGCCATTTACCAAAGAGATCAAATCAAATCAAATACTTTCACCTTTTCTGAGAACGAAAAGAAAACCTGTGGAACATTAGGGTTTTGTCGTTGATACGTTGGGACCGTTCTAAAGAGTTGAGAAAGAAACCAGAGGAATCGGAAATCAGAGGAAGAAACGAAACCGTCCAAAAACAGCACCATCAAGATCGACTATAATAGTCTGAAAATCCTGGAGACTTGAAAAGATTGTGGCCCTCAGACATAGTGAAATATTCACTGCTGCAATCGGCTAGAATACTCAGAAGAGTCCTGGAGATCTGAGGAGACTTGTTGTCACTCAGAATCCAGTGAAATACCATCAGCTAATGCTTATGTGAAAAACTTAAAAGGAGTGAAAATAATCCTGTCAAAAAATTTGGTTAATTTGAAATTCAGAGGAAGAATCGGGACCATCCAAACTACCGCACTGTTAAGATCGGCTAGACTACCCAGAAGAATCCTAGAGAGCTGAGGAGACTTACTGTTACTCAGCCTCCGGTGAATCACCGCCTACGGCAGGTATGAAATCCCCAATAATAATAATTATAATAATAATAATGAAATATCATTTTGCCATATACAGCAGTAGTATTTTTATTAAATATACAACCCTACACTAAAATTAAAAGGCATTTCATAAAATGAAAGTATATTTGTTGTTTATGTTCTACCCACAATGTTTTTGTTTGTTTCATATATAAGCTTCTTCTAGTTTAAAAATACAGATAGTGGTATTAAGAAGTCTATAAATGATTAAAAAAAAAGAAAATATATAATGTACGATATTTAAAAAAAATTAATCAAATTTGTTAAATAACAAAATTTCCAATGAACTATCCGAGTGAGAGGGGCAGGCATGCAGTACAAATTTGGAGAATCAAGGACGAGCTCATAAGCGACGTTCTCCTGTGGAAGCCAATACATGGACATGCAGGTGTGGGGCGCCCGGTAAGGACCTACATTGACCAAATATGCGAGGATGCTGGTTGCTCCGCAGAGGACCTCCCGTGTGCAATGAATGATGATATATATATATATATATAATATATATATATTATATATAATAGAGACAAATACAGGACTTTCAACGATTCCTGTAAGTTGGTATTTTAAAAAAACTGAAACATATACAATGTTCCCCATTGACATTTTCACTTTTTTAAAATACCAACTTACAGGAATCTATTCTGTTTAACCAAATATCTATATATCTATCTATCTATCTATCTAACTTATATGTTCAAACAAATTTGGTTTTCTAACATTTTTTAATGTTATCATCAGGAAAGGCGTTTATATATATATATATATATATATATATATATATATATATATATATATATATACATTATCCGGGAAGATAATCCTAATCTTTGTTTTGTGGATCGGAGTTATACATTGAAACTTGTTAATTACAGTTGTCCTTATTTACACTGAATTTCAAATTAACTTGTTCATTGCACGGCGATTGCGATTGAAACCTTTGATGAAGCGAAGTGGATAATCAAATAGTTTCTTTTAAAATATTAAATATTTGATATTTTTTTAATTAGAATATCATTTCATTCGAAAAAATTAAACTTATTTCGGCTTATGCTTCAAAAGAACAGATAAATATTCCCCAGTGACATTTAATCTCTCTCTCTCTCTCTCTCTCTCTCTCTCTCTCTCTCTCTCTCTCTCTCTCTCTCTCTCTCTCTCTCTCTATGTATATATATATATATATATATATGTGTGTGTGTGTGTGTTGTGTTGTAATATAGTGATTATATATATATATATATATATATATATATATAAAATAATAAAAACTAAAAAAAGAAAAGAATATATATATATAATATATATATATATATTTCTTTTCTTTTTTTAGTTTTTATTATTTTATATATATATATTGTATATATATATATATATATATATATATATATATCCAAACAAAAATTTGGTTAAACAAATAGAATTCTATTTTTCAATTTTTTTACTTTTTTCTTTCAAGTTTGCTCACAATTCTTTTATGATATCATCATGAAAGGCGTTACACAATTGTCCTAAAAAGTTATAATAGGTAAACCAAGTACTTTCGGTTCTTCCTGAATAATGTCTTTCAAGATGATAACATAAAAAAGTTAGAAAACTTGAAAGGATAAAGATAAAAACTTGAGAACAATAATAATTCTATTTTGTTTAACCAAATTTGTTTGAATGAAAAGTTACTGCCCATATATTATATATATATATATATATATATATATATATATATATATATATGGGCAGTAGCTTTGGTTATATATATATATATATATATATATATATATATCAGTAGCTTTGGTTATATTATAATATATATATATAATCCAAAGTCCAGAGAAGAAATCTTCCTTACGACATAAGTTTTTTTTTTTTTTTTTTTTTTTTAAACAACTTGTCGCAGTTTGAGAGCTCAATGTGTGCTCTTATTGTTAGAGTCACAGAGCAAATTTATATTTAAATAAATAACAAAAGACTTATAGATCTTGCATTATAGACTATTTCAGGGAGCTTAGACAAAAATGTCTAATTCTCCCGACTCATCAGATGCGAATGATGAATTCTTTATTTTTAAGGCATTTGAAAACATATATATATATATATGGGCAGTAGCTTTGGTTATATATATATATATATATATATATATATATATATATATATAAATGTCTGCCGTCCATTTACTGGAAAATGCTTTCATTTTACGTCTAATATGATGTAGAGGTGAAAGAGTCCGCATGCTTCTAAAATAGACACTTCAGACAATCAAGTGATTTCAATTTAAAAGCCTGGTAATTATAAAAACGATGCAATAAAATTAGCGATTTTATTTTGCTTCTTTCAAATTCTACGAAAATAATTGATTAACTCGTCATAAATATTTTTCTGTATGTTTGAAAGCGGAAACTAATAGTCTGTAATGTTATTTTACGTCTAGTTACCATTCATGCTGATGTTTCTTCTTCTTCTTCTTCTTCTTCTTCTTCTTCTTCTTCTTCTTCTTCTTCTTCTTCTTCTTCTTCTTTGCATTCTTTGCATACTTTGCATTCTTCTTCTTCTTCTTCTTCTTCTTCTTCTTCTTCTTCTTCTTCTTCTTCTTCTTCTTCTTCTTCTTCTTCTTCTTCTTCTTCTTTAATTAAGATTATTTAAGTTTTTATTTTTTCTTTGTTTATTTTACTCCTTTTATTCAACAACGTGATTTTATGATTTGGTTCATCTTAATAGAAGAAAGACAGAAAATCGAAGTGGAAATCTTTATTGTTTCTATCACCAACTCTCATCCTGCCTTGACCTTAACAACAATACATAAATAAATTATGATCTACTGGTGGCCATTATTAGAATTAAAAATGTAAACCCAACAATACAATTTTAAAAAATGTTTGTGGGCTGGCTATGACTTTAATCTGCATAAAGTGTTGAGGTTACAGTTCGGTAATGTGGGATACCCCTTCATTGCCATTACTCCCAAGTCCACTCTTACCCAGATTGGCAGTACCTGTGAGGTTCCTATCTATGGGTTAAATAGACCAAAATATCGGTTTAAATTATGAGTTTTAAAAAGATTGAAGACCAAATAAGAATGAATAAAATAAAAACAGGTCAGGAATGAAATAACCGGGTTTTTTTTTCTTTTTTCTGGACAGTAAGAAAGAGTCAAAATCGTTAGGACTGTATAAACTGTGGTCGACGTAATTGCTATCTGTTTAACTTTCAGTGAGACTCACTGTCCCGATCAACATTCAGACTCGTTATATAGCATTCCACAAATTCCATGTGGCCACACCTCATCCGTGCCGACACCCACACCCATTTCATGACCACATCTCCATCTGGTCAGAAATCACATGACTACATAATCACGCCTTTCCTTCTGGCCGATTACCCTGCATTGTTATGCTTCCGTTTCCGGATTTTTGTTTTGCTAAAATTCCTTGGATCTTAACGGTCATCTTTATCCGTTTCAATGCGTGACGGATCTTCCTCCAACTTGTCTGGAATTTTTTGTAGTTTTCCGCTTATCTGTGTGTTGTTTCCATTTATTTATGTATTTGTTGACCGTGCTTTAAGATTTTCTGTTGCTTGTTCATTTAAAAAATCATTTATTACATTCCTCCGATAATCTTTAGGCTTCAAGTGAGAGCACTTTACAGTGGAGATCCCCTGTATTAAGCAGATCCTTAGGGAAGTGTTTCTCGGTGTCCCTTAATGTTGAGTAAAATCCTCGCGTTGCGCAAAGTCCGCGGTTGCAGGTCCGTTTTTCAATTGTGAATACGAGCAAAGAAGCGGCTTTCCTGATCGGCGATTAAATAGTTAACTAACCCCGTATTCGAGCTGTCGATTGGCTGGGTTTAATGTACGTGCCCACGCAGAGTCTATAAGTTTAAGTGGTGGACTTCAGTACGCCTTGCCTTATATGTCAAAACAATCCAACAATGCAAGAGATAGAGGTACTATTACCTATTGCTTAAGTTCACTTGCACTACAGCGGTGACAGTTTAAATTGCGGGGCGTATTTATTTCTTATCCTGTATAGACGTATTTTTACTAATGATACGTACTTACACTTCATTAATAGAATCGTGTTATTTCACATTTCATCGTGGTGAAGTTTATGCAGTGATCACCTGAGTTCCCGCCTTTTTTGCACAGTTATTTTGGTCTATCAACAGAAACGCTGTTCGGTACACAGTGAGACTCTCACAAAATCGACTGAGTAAATAAAGAGACACAATTCCACCAATTTACTGAATTGTAAATAAACAAACTCAAATCTTAGTCAAGTTTCCGAAATTAGCCGATTGTTGGAACCGGAAGTTGTCTCGCCCCTTGAGCAATGGACATATAAAAAGCAGTCTAATCATTCCAAAAGCTCACACTTTCATTCCAGTATCCTTTCAATGTGTCACGGCTTTTGTTCACTTTTTACCAATGTTTGTTAGAAATACGTACTTTTTTTTTATTTTATGCCATTGCACGAGGGGCATTCAATAAATAAGGGGATTTCTTTTTAGAAAAAATCAAAGCTGATTTTTTCATACTAATCTCAGTCGGTAGAGCATCGGACTAGGAATCACAAGTTTACGGTTTCGATACCGGTCCCCGTGAACTCAGCGCATGATGTCTGAGATACGCCTGTGCTATTAAACAGCGCTAGGTAGCGTCGTCAGTTTTGTTCTGGTTCACTGGGGGAGCGGTCTTTCAACATAAAAACCGCCATCGCCAGTTAGATCCCATTAGAGATGATCACCCATTTTGTTCAACGCTAGCAGATAAATTGGCTTTAAATAGAGTTCTGACAAATTTGCTTTAAATAGAGTTCTACTTTAAATGAATAAAAGAGCTTGTGTAATCTGTTCAGTGCAGTACAGCATCTGGAAGCCGGCGTAGATGTGTTGCATACAACTCGGATAATCCGGCAAATTGGGACACCGTAGTAAGCGAGTTCAAACTCTAATCGTGGTATTGCATTCACTTTCGGATTAATACCATTGAGAAAGGTATGCAGCCCGTCATCTCTTCTACAATGGGTTAAATAGTTGTTCTACAATGAGAGATTTGACATTAAATAACCCAAGAATGTTGATGTGTCTTTAAACAAATAAACCAACCCAAATATTATTTCTTAAATAAACCTCTTAATCTGTTCTTCTTTTCTTTAGTTATTAAATGTTATTGTTCTTTAAGATACATGTCGTGTATTTTATCTTATATATCACTAAGAAATAAAGGTTTACATAATTTGAATACTGGTTTTAACAAAACAGGGATTAATAAAAAAAATTAGTTGGTGTTATTGATTTCTAATATTGTTTCATTCTCCAACGTATTAAAATCAATCCCATGAATGTTTTTTTTATATAGAAACCAATTAAAAAAGAGTAATATTTTTATATGCGTTCTTATTCAATTTCATTAGTATTTGTGTATACCCATATATAATGGACATTCAGTATTTTATGTCTGTAACCGAAACTACGTCACTGCTTACGTCAGATGTAAAAAAAAAAAATTTAAGAAAATCATACTAAGGATACCATAGTCTGGATCAGACAGTAAAATGTATTAGTATGTAGATGAACTGAGATAATAAAAAGTGCATGTGTTTTAATCAAGAAGGTGTCATTACCTCATTGAATAGCAAGTCTCTGAAATCCGGTTCATTATTCCTGTGTTTAATTGTCATGAACTGTCCCATGGTTGTTATCTTAATAATCAACTAAGCCAAGATTGATACTTAAGTTGAATATTCTTCTTCTTTTGTGTATTTTCTATTCATCTTCTTTTTCCAATCTTCCTTTTTACTTTCTTCTCAATTTCCTGCTTCAATTTTTCTTTTTATTATTAGCTCTACTTTTTGTACTGAGCACTTTAGTATATTTAACATAGGCAACTCTTAGAGTATTTTTTAAAAATTTTGGCCATTTTATAGTACCATCTAATTTTATCAGGATCTGTAGATGATTTGGTCTTAAAAAAATGTTTATATATTTTTTTATCAAATCAAAAGTTTGTATTGTGTAATAACAAACTATACATTCATGAGATTTTTTTATACTGTCGGAGTTTAGAAATAAGAAGTAACACGCACATACACACACACGCACGTACACGCACACACACACGTACACGCACACGTAAAAACACACATACAACCCCCATATATATATATATATATATATATATATATATATATATATATGGAAGTACGCAAACAGTTTGTTTGATATGGCTATGCCGACAATTTTGGGGAGAATATGTGCTTCATTGAAGTCATACCTAATTTGAAAATTAATCAGTTGATAATTCATGAATTAGGCGAATATATCTGTTTAAATGTGAAGCGTAAACAAATCGAGGAAAAGTCATTCTCTGTATGTATATTTCGACCTCTTATGCCTCATCAGCAGAGATATAGACTCGAAGCCGCTTTGTGTGTGATTCGAACCCTAACTGCCTAACTGACGGTCGGGAATTGTAACCGTTACACTAGCTGGTCTTCCCAGATTTCTTGTTTTGTTTATAAACTCATATATCCGACAATTTTTGGAGATTTGCTGCACGACAGTATATATATATATATTATATATATATATATATATATATATATATATATATATCCGTAGATGGGTTACTAAGTTTTATTCCTTGTAAATTTCCAGGAAATAAAAAAGGTCTAAACTTTATCTGCTTGTGAAGGTCCATTTTTGTATTTCTGGGGAGTGTCTAGTACTCGTTCATTGCAACTATTCCCAGATTAAGTCGTATTCGAACTAATAATATCCGTTTTTATCGTTTTATCGGTATGAAAATCCTTCGTATTTCATAAAACAATCTGAAAAAAATGCAGACTGTTTAAGAAATGTAAATATTTATGTACAATAGATACAATTATATAACCTCAAGGCATGAATATCTAAATGTGAATGTATACTGAACGCAATTCTTTAACCTCTAGATATCCAATGTCTCTAAACTGATCATCTTAGCATTAAAACCAATCAGTCAACAGAGAAAACAGAAAGAGAAGAGAAATAGTGAAAATTATAGGAAAAGAGAGAAAGAGAAATAGAGAAAAAGAAAGAAAGAAAGAGAAAAAGAGAAAGAAAAGGAGAGAGAGAAAAAAAGAGAAAGGGAATGAGAAAGAGAAAGAGAGAGAAATAGAAAGAGAGAAAGAAGGAAAGAGAGAAAGATGGAGAGTAAGATAAGGAGAAAGAATGAGGGAGAGAGAGAGGGTGAGGGGAGAGAGCAAAAACAAACAAAAAACAACAAAAAACACTCAAATTGACAAAAATATTCTTCCTATATATTCCACAGCGATGATATTAAAGAGCAGCCTTTTTTTCTGTAATTCACATTCGTTCTTTTTTTCCAATAAAGAGAGAGAGAGAGAGAGAGAGAGAGAGAGAGAGAGAGAGAGAGAGAGAGAGAGAGAGAGAGAGAGAGAGAGAGAGAGAGAGAGAGAAAACACTCAAATTGACAAACATTTCCTTCCTATATATTTCCACATCGATGATATAAAGGACCAGCAATTCTTTCTGTAATTCACACTCGTATTTTTCTTTTTTCGTTTTTTTTTTTTTCAATCCGATCAAAAATTAAAAACCAATTTTGGACATCTTGATAATTTCTTTTTATTTCATTATCCTTACGAACTGGGAATCACATCGTTTGAAAACAAACCATCTTCTTTGATCAAATGACATTTTCAAATTAGACAACACCGTAATTAATAGAAAGAAAATTCAATTAATTTTCATTCACGATAAACACCAATTTCATACTGATTTTTTTAATTTTCATATTGCAAGAATGATGCATTTTTTGCGCGTATTTTTTATGCGTTTAAAAAGCCATCTTTTGTAACTACGAAAATAGCTGAATGCTTTTGCCTACGAGCAAACTTTTCGTTGTTTTTCTTATTTTAATATTTCAGCCGATAGAATCTGTAGACATTCTTCTAATTTGGTTACATTCAATACGTTTTTCAATGAGAAAGGAATATGGTTAGTAGAATTCTAAATAAAATTGAAGAAAATTATAGATACTAGATAAGAACGAATATGAAAATATTACACTTGTTTTAATAAATTATATATAAGATTGCTTTTATTACGTTTGAAAATAACATGATAGTATTAGAAATCTGTAACAATAAATAATTATTTGTTAATCCCAGTTTTGTTAAAATCAGTATGCATATTATTCACCCCATATACAATGTAAATCTTTATTTCCTAGAGATATATAACCCATATTTCAGGATTTTAAAGGCATTACTAATATTAGCAGGTTTGCGGTAATTCTAACTAAGCTAGACTTTTATTATTATTAATAAATACGATGCTAATTAACATTAAATAATGACTATTTAATAATCGTTGGGAATATAACTTAAATAAGGAAATAATGACATCAGTGGTGGCGTAGTTTCGGTTACAGAGAGACAGTTACATAATCTCCATTATAATAAGATATCACTTTAAGCGCCCAGTCAAAGAAATAGTTTAATAATACCAGCTCGTAACCCGGGACACTCGTATGTCAAGATACATTTCTAATTGGTTAATAGTAAATATCATGTAAATTTCTATTCTGACACAATAATGCTATTTTATTTCGTTTTTATAGTTAAAAATAAACCTTTTCAACCAAAAAGGTTTAATGTTAACTGAAAATTGTCCACCAGCTTCTCTTCTTCTTCCTCATCTTCCTCTTCTTCCTCTTCTTCCTCTTCTTTCTCTTCTTTCTCTTTCTCGACACTCTGTTACTGAAGAACAGAAATGCAATGCACCGTTCAGGCAAAAATGGGTCGCTTTTATAGCCAAATAAAAGTTGCAATGCACCATGGGTAGTAACCCATAATGCTTTGAGTCAGGTAAGTTCGACTCGTCACTGCATTAACCAAATAAATAAAAATGAAATTGAAGACATCTTAGAGATATCAGTTTAAGCGCCCAGTCATATATATATATTTACCAACTCCTCCGCACGAGCAGGATACGACACAAGATCAATTTCTTAAGCGGAGTTCAACAGGTTTGAATTCAGAGTTTTCCTTCTCCTAGACTGGTTACCTAGCCATGGTTAAAGAACCCAGTCTGTCCTACTATTTACCCATAGCTGGAGGGAGAGTAGGATTCATACCTTTCCCAAGGGTATTAGCGCTAAGTGAAATGCAATTACCACGTCCAGGATTTGAACTCGGGGCGACGAGTCCATTTCCCATGACTTTAACCATTACACCACGCCCCCAGTCATATAAGTAGTTTAATAATGCCAGCTCGTAAACCGGCAAACACGTAAGTTGGGACACTATTAAGTCAAGATAAATCTGTACTTGGTGAACTGTTAAATTATTATGTAAATTACACTTTCTTACACAATGAAAAGTAATTGTTACGAGACGTTTAAAAATGTTTATCTTTAACTAAAGAAATAAAATGAAATTGAAAACCTCCTGTAGATATTACTTTAAGCGCCCAGTCGTTGAATAGTTTAATAATGCCAACTTGTAACTCTGAAAAGTCGTAAGTCGGGGAACTCGTAAGTCAAATACTTTGTTAGCTGTCACGTTTTATGTAGATTACAATTTCTGATACAATGACAACTAATGGTTGCAAAAGGTATAAAAAAGCTTTATTTTTAAGCATAGAAATAAAATGAAATTTCAGAAATCTTATATTTTTATTGGATCCTTTCCATCCACTAAGGATGATGTCGTAGTGTACAAAATAAAAAAATAAAAAAAATAATTTATTTTTATCTGCATCTGTGCAAGTAACTCTGCAGGCCAATTCTTGAGTGACAGTCTTTGGTTCACCGAATGCACACAAACTGTGATGCTTTCTGGAGCTGATGGCTTTTCTTTCTCATTCTGGCTCTCAAAGATTCTTATAAATCTTATAAATATCATTTTAAAAGCCCAGTCATATATATATATATATATATATATATATATATATATATATACCAACCCCTTCGCACGAGCAGGATGTGACACAAGGTCAATTTCAACAGGTTTGAATTCAGAGTTTTCATTCTACTAGACCGGTTGCCTAACCAAGGTTAAAGAGCCCAGTCTGCCCTGCTATTTAACCATAGCTGGAGGATGAGCCCAGTCATATAAGTAGTTTAATAATGCCAGCTCGTAACCCGGATAACTCGTAAGTTGCGTCACTCGTAGACCAATGTACCTTTGTACGTGGTTAATAGTAAATGGTATATAAATTTCTATTCTGACACAAAGAAAACTAATTGATGCAGGAGGTTCAAAAAGGTTTATTTTTTAAGTATAGAAGTAAAAGAAAATTGAAAAAAGAAAATTATAGATATCACTTAAAGCGTCAATTCGTTAAATAATTTCAGCTTGTCACTCGGAAAAGTCATGAGTTGGGGTACTCGTACACCAACCTACCTACCTCTGTACTTGGTTAACTGTCAAATGTTATGTAAATTACAATTTCTTACACAATGAAAACTAATTGTTCCGAGAGGTTTAAAAAGGTTTATTTTTACCCATAGAAATAAAATAAAATTGAAGAAATCTTTATAGATATCACTTTAAGCGCCCAGTCATAGAAATAGTTTAAAACGAGCGAGGCAACAAATTCTATGCTAAACCAAATAAAACCATTCTTATTATCGACGGCTCAAGTCGGAAATGGGTGAAGATGATTTCAATCCGTGACGCACGCAGATCGTCTTTTTCCACGTCTAGCGATCTCTTTATTGACTTGTTGAATCAGCAACAACCACAACAACAACAACAACAACAACAACAAAATTCCTCAACTATTAGACTCTTTTAAAATGGAATAAACAAGCATAGTCATATTGAAGAAAAATACAGTTTAAAATAACATACATATTTTTCTTTACCTATTTTTTTTTTTTTTACTAAAAGTCTCGCAACTAATGGAATGTTTTATAAATAAACAAAAACTAAACTAAACTAAAATATATATATACAAATTTGTTTAAAATGTGGCGATTCGTTTTGCTGGCGAGACACTGTTGAATTTCAGCCTGTGCTCTAATGGAGTTTTCAGTCTGTGGCTCGGGGGGATGTCTGGAGGGGGGATATTGGGGATGGAGATATAAAAGAAAAACAGAAATAAAACGATGGACATAAAACCGAAACGGTTCGATATTGAATGCCGTAAGTTTGTAAGTTACGTTTAGGGGAAGACTTAGAGTTTTGCAGAGAGGCTTTGTGTTTCCATCGAGCAGACATTTCAGACAACGAGGAGAGTTGAGTGTCAGGAATAAAAGGAAACGGATGCTCCGCGCAATTCGGCGAATACTAATGCTCTTCTTACTTAAAGACCGGTCGCCTTCCATTTTGTTTGGATGCAGACAATATATTCATAAGCAGTTATGAATACCTACCTAAAATAAATGGTGAAACGCATACCCTGAAATAAAAGAGATAAGCTCTGACTTATACATATATATATATATATATAGTGCAGATGTGGAGGAGTGTGGTGTAATGATTAGAATCGGAGGAAATGGATTAGTGGACTGATGTTCGAATCCTCAACGAGGCTGTTAGCATTTCACACAGCGTTAATACCCTTGGGAAAGGTGTGCATCCAGCTATTCTCCCAACAGATACGGATAAATACTAGGGCAGTGCAATGGTTAGAGTCGGGGGAAATGGATTCGTTGACCCGAGTTCAAATCCTAGAAGAGGCTGTTTGCATTTCACTTAGCGCTAATATCCTTGGGAAAGGTGTGCATCCAACTACTCTCCCTACAGATATGGTTAAATAGTAGGGGAGTCTGGGCTTTTAAACCTTCGATAGGTAACCACTCGAGGAGAAGGAAAACACTTATTTTAAACCTATTAAATTCTCCTTGAGACATTGAGCACATGTGTATTCTGAAAAAAATTAACGTTCCGTTCATTTTTCATTTCTATCGCGGTAAAGCGAGCTGCAAACTCGACACATTTATGACACACCTTTTATTCTGAAAAAAATTAACGTCCCATTCATTATTCATTTCTATCTTGGTTAATGCAACTTCAATCTCGATACTTTTGTGACACAACTTATATATATTATATATATATATATATATATATATATATATATATATATATAAAATCAAAAAGTATGATAATCTTGATTTAGTTCTCTCTCACGCTTTCTTTCATTTTCCTTCTTTTCATCTTTTGAGAGAAATATTAAATGGAAAAACATAAAAGAAAGATGTTAAATAGTGGATTTTTTCCACTCCAGCGGACCACAGAGTTTAACGTGACTGAGGGGTCCATTTAAGGAGAATATATATTCTGTGAATACTATTAGTATACTTATCAACTTCTCGTTCTACTTTTCTTCTGAGCTGGATAATTGGGTCTGTTCTCCGGATCTCAAATTACTTGGGTCCTCTTGGGTTAGGTTCTTCTTTGTATCCGTTCATAGTTTTTAGTAACAAAAACTTGATAGTGATTTTTCTTTAGAGCTCATTTATTTTCTTTAACCAATGTAAATATCATCAAAGGACAGACCGCAACTTCCGTCTGTCGCCCTAAAACACTCGTCCCAGACTCTCTCCGTCCAACTCGTTCGAACACCTCAGCCAGACTCTCCACTTACTTGCTATCTCTTCCTCTCTCACTCTGCTTCTCGTCTTGTTTTGTCTAATCAGAAACCAAGGTCAGTTATTCCCATATCATAACACATACATTCTGTTTAATTCCCATTATTACACTTTTCAACTTTTCCACACTCGTACTACGTCAACCCACCGTTGACGACACACTGATTTCCACGTCTCTTGCAAGTGAAAATAAATGTAAACGAAAAATAATACAAATATTTTAATTATGCAAGAGAGCTAAAACGGCTATAAAACATGGAGATGTAGGTGATACTAAGTGTAGATTGTGTCTTATCATTTACGTACGGCATATCAACCTTGGTGGGTCATTTAATGCCGATAAAGTTTTGAAATAAATTCATTCTTAATGGGTACTCAAATCTTTTTATAAACATGTTTCTATTTAACCCTTAGTGACCTGTGCTATAAACTCCTTAGCTGTTTGAAGGCGTTTTTCCCGAAAAGTTAATGTTATATGAAAACGATATTTTACTAATATTTTACTCCTTTCTCTTTAGAATATTTTAGCGGTTTGGAGGCGTTTTTATCGGCAAATAACTTTTTTAATGGTTTGAAGGTGTTCAAAGTAAGCCACCCCCACGTGTTTTATCGACAAGTAAATGTAAATATTTTACCGCCCCCTTTAAAATATCTGCTTTTTTTTTCGGTATTTTCATTTTATCATAATTCAAAACAACTGTCACGCGTGAAAAACGTCTTCAAACAGCTTGGGAGTTCATAGCACGGAACAGATTTTCAGCAGGCACCACTTAGTGTTTTTTCATGACAGGGGTCCAAGATACATTCATGGGATAATACCCTAACATTGTATTTAGAAACCAACAAACTATCAAAATAACAATCAAGATTTAGATACAAAAGAAGCCCCATTGATAACATAATTTAAGGCCTTTGAAGGAAATGGAAAGTTATGGGACGCAGCATTGTTCAGATACGCTGGAATACTCAGGAGAGTCCTGGAGACCGGAATAGATTGCTGTCACTCACAGGTCTGGTGGTAATTGTACTTAAACTATTAGTGATTGGAGGTAATAGAGTGCAAAAATAAATCTATTGTGCCTTTCGTTTATTGAAGTGTATTTATGTTAGCCATCACTAAAAATATCTCACACATTATTCGGGATATTATTTACACTTTACAATAAATTTACGTCGTACCAATTATAGGTTATTCAAACTGATAAGTGCATTGATATAAATACACTTATTCAATTCTAGAAACACACTTGTTCAAGATAAAATAATATTTTTGAAAATACAAGTTTTCGTAATGTTGTTGATGATATATTAATGCAACATATTTTGGCAATTTAAATTCAATTGGTTTTGATATTTTGAAAGTACTTTCTTCTCAAAGTAGAACACTCAACGACAGTAAATAAAATAAAAGTCAATACGACTTTGTTGTATATACGTTGTACATCCCTCCCAGATATGGTAATTGTTATTGTTGACAAATCAACTACATAAATGATAGTTTCTGTCTGTCAGTGTATGACTAGCTGACGCCTAAATTAGTGATCTGATCATGATGAAACTTTAAACATATGTTAAGCTCATATCCAGAAAAAGAACATGCCAATTTGGATTTAATTGACAAATCAACTACATAAATAATAGTTTATGTTTGTCAGTGTATGACTAGCTAACGCCTACATTAGTGATCTGATCATGATGAAACTTAAACCATATGTTAAGCTCATATCCAGGAAAAGAACAGGCCAATTTTAATTTAATTGAAAAATCAACTACATAAATAATAGTTTCTGTCTGGCAGTGTATGACTAGCTGACGCCTACATTAGTGATCTGATCATGATGAAACTTTAAACATATATTAAGCTCATATCCAGGAAAAGAACAGGCTAATTTGGATTAAATTGACAAATCAACTACATAAATAATAGTTTCTGTCTGTCAGTGCATAACTAGCTGACGCCTACATTAGTGATCTGATAATGATGAAACTTTAAACATATGTTAAGCTGATATCCAGGAAAAGAACAGACCAATTTGGATTTAATTGACAAATCAACTACAAAAAATAATAGTTTCTGTCAGTTTATAACTAGCTGACGCCTACATTAGTGATCTGATCATGATGAAACTTTAAACATATATTAAGCTCATATCAAGGAAAAGAACAGAACAATTTGGATTAAATTGACAAATCAACTACATAAATAATAGTTTCTGTCTGTCAGTGTATGACTAGCTGACGCCTACATTAGTGATCTGATCATGATGAGATTTTAAACATATGTTAAGCTCATATCCAGGAAAAGAACAGGTCAATTTGGATTTAATTGGCAAATCAACTACATAAATAATAGTTTCTGTCTGGCAGTGTATGACTAGCTGACGCCTACATTAGTGATCTGATCATGATGAGATTTTACACATATGTTAAGCTCATATCCAGGAAAAGAACAGGTCAATTTGGATTTAATTGACAAATCAACTACATAAATAATAGTTTCTGTCTGTCAGTGTATGACTAGCTGACGCCTACATTAGTGATCTGATCATGATGAAACTTTAGACATATGTTAAGCTCATATCCAGGAAAAGAACAGGCCAATTGAGATTTAATAAAAATCAATAATAAAGGCCGTGTGGATATATTTATGATGGAGGAAGAAAGATAAATATTTCAATGAGAGAAGAGGAAGAGTAGCAGTAGTAGTATTAATAGTAGTAGTAGTAATTCCGCTTCCCCATTTCTCACGGTTAACCGGAATTCTTGATTATTTTATTTACTACTATTTTTAATATATTTGTTTTAAAAATACTCTTATGATATAAAATAACAGTTTATCCTGAGAAGATAATATAATAATGTTGTTGCTTACTTTGTTCAGAATAGACGGGCAATATTTAAAGGAATTATGCTAAAATTGAAAATGTTTTTAGTGAAACGTCATATACGGGCAATACTTAAGGAAAACTGTTTTCGTGAAATAGCATCTCTTGACTTCAACACATATTCTCACAAACATTGTCGGCTAAAAAAAGCCATATCAAACACATTGTTTGTTTGTTTACTTCTCATACTGTCGTGTAGTAAAATCACCATAAGTGATATATAACCTACTTCAAAACAGACGAAAAATCTGGGAAGGGCCAGCTGGTGTAATTGTTAGAGTCCCTGCCTGTCAGCTTGACAGTCGGGGTTCGAATCACACTGTCTATAGCTCTGCTGATGAGGCCTAATAGGCTGAAATGTACATACAGAGATTGATTTTTCTCGATTTGTTTAGCCCTACATTTGATTTCATCTCTTCCTACAACTAATTAGGAAGAATGATGGATGAAATGTAGTTAGATAAATAATGGTGGTAAAAAGAAAGTTACCGTCAGCCGTGGGAGTTATTGACGGCAGATAACCTTTACTTGACCCCTCCCGACTCTCGCCAAGGAAAGGCGTGTGAAAAGAAATTAAGGTAGTTAAGCTGATTCCGGCAGTTAGTCAGTAGGAGCAGACGTTAAGTATCGTCGCTCCTAAGATGACAGCCTCTCGCCGCGCGGTTAGAAAACCTTTTGGGCTGTGGGTTTCGTAATAAAGTGTATAAAAACCAAAACAACGTTGCGTGATTATTAACAAAGAAATGAGCAATCACCCAGCCCAAAGAAGAAATCAGCCCAGAGAAAGATGGCGACCCACGATGTAGAACAAGCAGAAAGTAAGAACACATCTCATCTTCTCTCCTCTCTATTCTCTCGCCATATATATATATATATATATTATCTTTATCAACGCCTCCGCAAGAGCAGGATGGGAAACAAGCTCAATTTCTTAAGCGGAGTTTAACAGGTTTGATTTCAGAGTTTTCCTTCTCATAGACTGGTTACCTAACCAGTCTGGCCTAATCTTTGCCGATAGCTGGAGGGTATATAGTAGGATTCATACCCTTCTCAATGGTATTAGCGCTATGTGAAATGCAAACCGCCTCGTCCTTGATTTTAACTCGGGTTGACGAGTCTATTGAAGGCCACTCTCACCATTATACTAAGCACTTCCACGCTATTTATACACGCGATATCAAAAGGGTTATATAACAATTTGCCACAGTATGATATGTCCTCATGCAAAAACCCTAGGTTCTGATCTCATTCAAAAGAACCATTTTCCTTGTGATGTTATACGCAAACGAAACGAAAATTGAAGAACAGTGACTGGTTCTGCCAGATAGAGTTAAGGAATTATCCATGCCGATATTATCGTTGCGTGAGCACGTCCGGTGGCGTCGGTATATTCCCAGTTAACAGGTGAACCCGTGCAGTTGTCTTATCCAGGGGTATATGAAAAACCGGAAATGATCACTCGGATGATCTCTATGGGAAGTTGAAATTGAAAAGCGATTCCAGCCAATATTGGGAAGAAGGGAAAAATCAATATATATATTATATATATTATATATATAATATATATATATATATATGTATGGAAGTGATTTCGATGACAAATTAAGCTCAAATCGCAACGCTTTCCTATAAAATGGATGAATCACTCTCTGGCGGGCTTTACAGAAATAGAGACGTGAGTATATATCCACTGAAGAGACGGAATACGTCGAACACTGTGTCTCTGGATGACCATATATATATATATATATATATTATATATAATATAATATATATATATATATATATATTGAGCACTCTTCTAATAATACTGTACATTAGATCACTACTGCCTCTTCAAATGTAATTGTGCAAACCATACACATTGATAACTAGAAATATATAGAGAGGAACGAATGTCATGTCCAAATAGCTCTGGTAATGTTAAAAAAAATACACACACACACACACACACACACCACACACACATAATATATATATATATATATATATATATATATATGAGAGTACGCAAACAGTTTGTTTGAGATGGCGATAGCCGACAATATTTGGGGAATTATGTGCTTAATTGAAGTCATTACTAATTTAGTATGTCTTCAATTAAGCAACATATTCTCCCCAAAATTTTCGGCTGTCGCCATCTTCAAAAAACTGTTTGCGTACTTTCATACTGTCGTGCAGTAAGTCTCCAAAAATGTATGATATATCAGTTTAAAAACAAATGAGAAATCTGGAAAAAAAACAGCTAGTGTAATGGTTAGAATACCCGCCTGTCAACCTGGCAGTTAGGGTTCGAATCACACACAAAGCGGCTTCCTGTCTATAACTCTACTGATGAGGCATAATAGGCCGAAATGTACATACAGAGATTGACTTTTTCTCGACTATTTTACGCCTTACATTTGAACAGATATTTTCGCCTAATTCATTAATTACCAACTAATTAATTTTCAAAATTAGGTATGACTTCAATTAAGCACATATTCTCTCAAATATTGTCGGCTATCGCCATCTCAAACAAACTGTTTGCGTACTCTCATACAGTCGTGAAAAAATCCCCCACAAATGTAGGATATATCAGTTTATAAACAAAACGAGAAATCTGGTAAAACCAGCTAGTGTAATGGTTAGAATCCTCGCCTGTCAGCCTGGCAGTTAGGGTTCGAATCACACACAAAGCGGCTTCATGTCTATAACTCTACTGATGAGGCATAATAAGCCGAAATGTACATTCAGAGATTGAATTTTTCTCGATTTTTTTACGCCTTACATTTGAACAAATATATTCGCCTAATTCATTATCAACTAATTAATTTTCAAAATTAGGTATGACTTCCATTAAGCACATATTCTCCTAAACACACACACACACACACACACACATATATATATTAAATAATATGGGTGCAATATCTATAAGTAGACAGTGCGTTATATCATTTATAGATCATTTATAGTTTAATATACATGGAGTCAATACCTGCTTACTGAGAGTTTCTGGCCTATCGGATCTTCAGGGCCTAACGTCGTTGATTGAATAACGGTTCGAAGTTCTGTCAAGGCTCCCGATCATCACATGAAGGCTTCCGAGTTTGAAAAGTAAGTTCCCGAATTCGAATAGACGGTTTTTTTCTGATATCCTGTCTAGTATTCTTGTTGTATAGCGGCTTCAAATTCACGACGCTAAATTCGTGTACGTTAGTACTGGGGATTTCACTGTACCCAAAGCGATGTATGTTAGTAGTCAGCTACTACCGACTACTGGAATTCAATAAACAACAGATACGTATGTACAAAGAAAGGACCCTTCTTTATTTTCTTCGGTGTGTGGATGGTGAAGGCACAGAGCTTTCAATGAGTGCCCGAGGGGTGTTTTCTGACGCGAGACGTGAAGTGTACTTTCGGCTCCCGGCTGGCGTCACTGGGGTCTGACGCCTACACATCTTTATCTTTTGATCTGATAACGGACGTTTGTTATATATGTCTTTATCTTCTCTCTGCTTCCTGGACCGGAAAGCCTCGCTTTCGTTTTCCCCTTTTTTTAAATATATATTTTTATATTTTTCTTTGTCTTTTTGCCGGAAGCTTCGTTTTCCGGCCGAGAACAATACAACATTCTTTCTAATGTACTTTGCTTAGACAATAAAGTCTAGTTGTTATAACTCTTTGTTGAGATGTGTACTATGTATATGTTACCATCTTTTGGAAAACCTAACACATTATAAGAAATTGGTGTTAGCTACTGAGTTAACACCTCCCTAATTCTTATATATATATATTTACCAAACCTTCCACAGAAGAAGGATGTGACACAGGGTCAATTTCTTAAGCGGAGTAAAAGGCTTGAATTCAGAGTTTTCATTCTCCTAGACTGGTTACATAGGCATGGTTAAAGAACCCATTCTGCCCTTCTATTTACCCATAGCTGGAGGTAGAATTGGATTCATACCTTTCCCAGGTGTATTAGCGCCACGTGAAATGCAAACAGCTTCGTCCATGAATTGAACTCGGTCGACGAGTTCATTTCCTACGTCTATAACCATTACACCACGCACCTTCCTAATTCTTATATAGTCTTCAGAGAACATACCTCAAAGCCATACCTCTGATATGCATCAACATCCAAAAGTTACAGCAAAAGCTGAATCCCAGAAGCTATATAATTATTCACTGTATCGAAATAAAGAAAATGTTATCCGATGTCCGCCCACGTTTTACCGCCAAATTTCTTACTTTCCCGCCAAATGTGTCCGTTCTTCTAAATGATATTTCATTGGCCGGTCGAAACTATCCGATCGTAAATGACATTGACCGTCACTGCCACATCTCTGAAACCGGTGCCAAATTTGCAGCCCTTTTGTCTGCGCTTTGCCCGCCGTGCATTCTCGGCACGAAGCCCAGAATCCCAAGGTAACTACTCTAGACGTTCTTGCCTCTCCGTCTCAAGCCTCTCCTCCAATCATGTTCCTTCAGAATAAGTATGCTGAAGATTTTTATTGTTCCCCGGTGGACTATTGTCTAGCTATAAGGTGCTTAGTTGAGTGAACTGCGGAATGTTTGAACGACGGCCATCGTATATTTTTCGCTGATATATTTTTATCATTTTTTTTTTCTATAAAAATCTAACGACGAATTTATTCGTGCGTTGCTTCATTGATTTCCCAATTATTTATTCAGTCAGCTGTTTAATTCCGATTGTTTTCGCTTTCTTTCTACTTTTCCTTAACGCCTCCTTCGTTTTGCCATTCTGTTCGATTATTTCTTATGTATTTTCCTATATATTTTCTTCCAATAATTAAGATTTTTTTTTTTTCATAATTCCTTCTGAGATTTTTCTTCGTGTTACTATAAAACATATTTTCAATTAATGTTCATTCGTATAGGCGCGTCACATAATGGTTAGAATCGTACGAAATGGACTCGCCGACCCGAGTTCAAATTCTAGACCAGGCTGTTTGCATTTCACATAGCGCTAATACCAATGAGAAGGGTATGCATCCTACTATATACCCTCCTTGGGGAAAGATATGAATTCAATTATACTCTCTCCAGCTATGGATAAATAGTAGGGCAGACTGGACTCTTCAACCCTGGTGAGGCAACCTTTCTAGGAGAAGGAAAACTCTGAATTCAAACCTGTTAAACTCAACTTAAGAAATTGACCTTCTGTCGCATCCTGCTCGTGCGGAGGGGTTGGGAAATATATTCATATAGCAAATGCAAATTACTACAATATATAAGGGTGGGTTGAAAGGTTACACTCTCTCTCATATCACTCTCTCCTCTCTCTCTCTCTCTCTCTCTCTCTCTCTCTTCTCTTCTCTCTTCTGTCTCTCTCTCTTTTATATATACCCTGGATTTGGGAACTTTTTGGGTTGTCCTCGAAGCATTGAAAAATATGGTAAAGAGTAAAAACTAAATTTCAAGTGATGAATTTTGACAAAAGTTGCAATAGTAGGAGAATATTAAGCGCACAGCAATCATCACTATGATTTTTTTTTTGCCTACCTCTAAGACAATATCCACAAGATGACAGGAAAGCGAACACATTGACAAATACGTGGATCTTATTGGGGAGATGAACAACTGTGAAACATGAGGATAATGGTGATATAAGTTTTAATTGGTAAATGGTCCCCAATGGCTTAAAAATTCACTAGAGTAATTGTAGAGGAATAATCTATAACCTGCACACCACTGTACTTCTGGTATGAATTAGTCTGTTTAGTCTGGGATACCAGAGAATACATACTGTCACTCAGACTTCAGTCGACAACTAAGGACAAAAACCGGGATGAAAAATCTACAGGGAACATAATAATAATAATAATAATAATAATAATAATAATAATAATAATAATAATAATAATAATGCCATAAGAACAAATTATATCGAAACAAAAATTGATAAGACGCAGAAATAAATAAATAAATGTAGACGGTGCGTTGGCAGAGATGAGACTGTAAACCATGTACTTAGCGAATGTAGCAAACTATCACAACGGGAATACAAAGCTAGGCACGACTGGGTTGGGACGGTGATCCACTGGGAATTATGCCAAAAATTACATTTTGACCATACAACAAAATGGTATATGCATAAATCAGAATCTGTTCTTGAGAATGAAACGCATGCAATTCTCTGGGACTTTGAAATAAAGACGGATCACCCTATCCCAGTCAGGAGACCAGGCCTAGTGTTGATTAACAAGAAAAAGAGAACGTGTCAAGTGGTTGACTTTGCGGTTCCTGTAGTTCAAAGGGTGAAGCTGAAGGAAAATGAAAAGATGGATAAATACCTGGATCTTGCCAGAGAATTTAAAAAGCTGTGGAATTTGAGAGTGAAAATGATACCAATTGTAGTTGGTGCACTTGGAACGGTCCCAATGAACTTGGAAAAAAGACTGCACTACATTCAAGCAAAAAAATTAATAGTAATATTTAGTTTTAGACACTTGATAGTAGTTATGCTGGTAAGAGAGATTTTAAATGTCCCTAACTTTACTGACTTCCCTGAAAATTGGCGCAAGACAGTCTTTCCTATAGATAAAACCTGCCTCTCTTTAAAATCACCGATCATCTGGTCTTACATACTGTCCAGGTTCTTGTTGTCACTCAGCCTCCAATGAAATACAATCAGCTAACACTGATGTGAAAAACTGAAAAGGAGTGATAATAATAATAATAATAATAATAATAATAATAATAATAATAATAATACATCGAGACCATCCAAAATACAATACTGTTAAGATCGGTTAGAATACTCAGAAGAGCCCTGGATACCTAAGGAAACTTACTCTCATTTAGCCTCCAGTGACCCACTGCCTACAGCAAGTGTAAAAAACGGATCTTGTCAGAGAACTGAGAAAAATGTGGAACATGAAGGTGAAGGTGGTAGCAATTATAATTGGTGCCCCTGGAATGGCCACCAGAGACCTAGAAACGAATTTGGTTGAATTGGCAATCAGAAGAAGAATCGAGACCATCTATAATACAGCACTGTTAAGATCGGCTAGAAAACTCAGAAGAGTCTTGGACTCTAAGGAGGCTTACTGTCACCTAGTGAACCACCGGTTGTGGTAGGTGTAAAAAAACTCGATAATAATAATAATAATAATAATAATAATAATAATAATAATAATAATAATAATAATAATTCGGCCCCAGTGAACGGTTCCCAAGGGTTTAGAAAAGAGTCTGGAAGAGTGGGACATCGGAAGAAGAGTTGAGACCATAAAAACAACAGCAAAGTTAACATCAGTTTATATACTCTGTGTAGTCGTGGAGATCTGGGGAGATTCGCTGTACCTCAGCCTTCAGTGAATCACAAGCTTAAGCGGGTTTGAAAACCCACATAACAAAAACAACAACAACAACAACAATAATAATAATAATAATAATAATAATAATAATAATAATAATAATAATAATGGTATATGCATAAACCAGAATCTGTTCTTGAGAACGAAACGCACAAAATTTTCTGGGACTTTGAAATAAAAACGGATCACCTTATCCCAGCAAGAAGGCCAGACCTAGTGTTGATAAACAAAAAAGAAAGAACTTGTCAACTGGTGGATTTTGCAGTGCCAGCAGATCATAGGGTGTAGCTAAAGGAAAATGAAAAAATGGACAAATATCTGGATCTTGCCAGAGAACTGAAAAAGTTATGGAACATGAAAGTGAAAGTGATACCAATTGTAGTTGGAACAGTCCCAAAAGGATTAGAAAAGGGTTTGGAAAGTTTGGAAATCAGAGGAAGGATTGAAACCATTCAGAACACTGCACTGCTGCAATCTGCCAGAATACTCAGAAGTGTCCTGGAGACCTGAGGAGACTTGCTGTCACACAGACTCCAGTGAAAGACCATCAGCTAATGCTGATGTGAAAACTCAAAAAGAGTAAAATAATAATAATACCCTTGGAATAGGTATAATTCCGACTATTCTCCCACCAGCTATGGATAAATAGTAGGGTGGAATGGAATCTTTAGCCTTGGTTTGGCAAACACTCAAGGAGAAGAAAAACTGTAAATTAAAACCTGTTAAACTCCGCATAGGAAATCGACCTTGTATCACATCCTACTTCTGTTGATAAATATATAATCAGCAAAATTGCAAAAAAGATGCTCAAATATCCATCCCTAATTAATCCTTATACAAAAGACTGTTCGATTTCTCAAATAAGGCCGCGTCCCTCCAATGCACTAAAATAGGCTCAGGTCTATTCTCAGGTGCCTATGGAAGGACCATTTCAAAGCTGAGAGAAGTATTTTTGTCCCTTTTATACACGGGTAATTCACATTATAAATGACCATGTTTTACTCTAAGGCGGAAGGTGTGTAGTTACCTATACCATAATACAAACAAAGAGAGAAAGATAGATAGAGATAGAGATAGAGATAGAGAAAGATAGATAGATAGATAGATAGAGAAGAAATAACGATGAAAGAAAGAGACAGACAGACACCGACAGATAGACGCATAGAGAATGAGGGACAGAGATATAGAGAGCATTGACACTTGTAAATTTATCTTTATCAATCAGCTTATTGCTTTAGTTATTTGATCTTTGTTTCGCTTATCCACCCACATCTTTTCCGTCACAAAGTAGCGACCCCCACCCCGCTGGCTTCCCCCCCCCCCGCCCATCTTTTGTACTCTAAATAACTGCATCATTTCATCGCCTGATTTCGCTAGTTTTAACTGATACAGTTGATACGGTATCGCAAGAGACGCCGAGGGCCGACTCTCTGACGTGGTCTCGGAAAAAAGACGACTGATCGTGTGCCAAATCGCAGAGCTTCGCGCCGTTCCTATGCCGTGTGTTTCGGCGCGAAATTTTGTCAGAACATTTTTTTTTTTTTTTTTTTTTTTGAATCCACAGAATTTAGCATTTCTATGGTTATTATTAGGAGACTTTGAAAGGCGATAATAAACTATTTTAAAATCTAAGATTAAAGAAAACTGAAATAAAAATAATGGCTTAACAGGGCACCTGTACTATTTTCATTACAACCAACATATATTAATTCCCGTGTTCTTTAATTCGACTGTTATCATATTGCAACAAACTCTGGTTAAAAATGAAATTCTTCAAATCGTTTACGATAAAATGCAAATACATAAATCCTGATTATCTGGTGTTGCTTATCTACCGAATACCTTTTACTTATGAGATAAAAAAATGGGTTATTGAATGTTTATTATAAAGAAAGAAACGGATAAAAGGAAATGTTACAGTGTCTAACATATACATGTAATGTAATGGGACTTCGTTTCTTATAAATGGGTTCATTTATTTGCGTGAAAACGACCCTCAAATAAAGGTCCCGGTGTTACATAATTGTTAGTATCCTAACACTTATTTACAGTAGTGTAGAAACCAAAATGGCTGTTATAAGTTGCAGCCGGCGGCCTTGAAGGATTGAGTGACTCGGTTTGACCTCAGTTTGACCCTCCCTCTGGGGGACCGTGAGAATCGGTGGAGAAGACCCTCTTCCGGTTTAAATTAGAAAGAGAGTCTTAAGTTCAGTATCGGCCCAACCACGAAAGTGGTAAGTCATATTAAGCGCACGGACGACTCAATCTGCGCAGGTAGTCTGGTGGGGATTTCGGAATAAAATATGATCTAAAGCAAATCGAAGTATTGGGTTATTATCAATGACACAGGGCTTCTGATAAAGAGAAATCTCCAATGGAAGACCAGGCACGAAGTCCTTAAGACGAAGTCCAGACGCTAGAAGAAGAACGTAAGATACCAAAGATGAGCAGAAGTATAATAGAAAAAGAGAGAGTATACAACACCGGGTAACCCTGTGCTGGGTTTTAAAACCAAACTCGAATGCAAATCTTTTTCGTCAACAAACTTATTTGGCTGGTCGTTCGTCAGTAGTAGTCCACTGCAGAGAGAGAGAGAGAGAGAGAGAGAGAGAGAGAGAGAGAGAGAGAGAGAGAGAGAGAGAGAGAGAGAGAGAGAGAGAGCGTGAAGAAATAGTGAAATGTTTTAAACAGATAGATAAATAGATAGATGGATAGAAGAAAAAGAAAAGAAAAGAGAAACGGTCAGTGAAGAATTGGTGAATACTGATAGATAGATAGATAGATAGACAGATAGATAGATATAGAAAGAGAAAGGAAGAGAATGAGCGAACGAGGAAATGGTGAAATGTGATAGACAGATTGACACATAGAGAAAGAAAGAAAGAGAAAGAAAGAAAAAACAGCGAGTGAGCAATTAGTAAACTCTGATAGATAGATAGATAGATGAATATAGATAGATAGATAGATAGATAGATAGATAAATAAAGAAATAGAAGGAGTGAAAAAAAAGAGAAAGAGTGAGAGAGATGTTTATAATAACAGAATCGACATAATAAGAGCTTATTTACAAACTAAATTTAGAAATGAATTCCAGCCAGATTTTTCCTTTGAAATTTTTTTTTTTCAAAATATTTCTTTCTTTCATAATTTACTTTTATTAAAACTGATTCTTTTGCAACTTTTAATTATCCAAACTCATTAGTTATGTAACATATGTATGAGAGCCCAGTCTGTCCTACTATTAACCAATCTCAGGTGGAAGAACATTTCGATCTCCCAATGGTATTGGACGCTATATTAAATGCAAATAGCCTCGGTCAGTATTGTTTGTATTATTTGGCCGATTGTCCTCATCTTCATTGTTATCTGTACAACGTTTCGGCCGATGTGCCCTCTAATTGGTCCCATAGCCAAGTGGATAAAGGAGTTAGGTTAAGACAGTTCTAAGTGACAGTTATCTGCAGGTTCAATCCTGGTCAGGGGCAGCAGTAACATAGAATAATAATTAACACAGCTTAACATCTGTACACAAGCTATGGTTAGCTGAATGAGAACAGGATAACTGTTGTACCGGCCGTTCCTACAGTGGAGAATATACACCGGTTCTCACTATAAATAGTGAGACACCGAGTGAAAAGATTGTACCGTTACCGTTTGGCGGCAAGCTAGCCGTTCTTGTACCTTATTGTAAATACACTTGTCTCATTTTACCCGACCTCGACTTGACTTCTTTTTTACTGTTGAACTAACATGACAACAATAACCCAGTGGATTAATTAAAGGGTTAGGTTCTAAGTTCCGTGATGGTTCCCGAGCTATAAAAGAAGGTTCCCGAGTCCGAGAAGGTTCCCCAGACCGAGAAGGTTCCCGAGTTCGGCAAGAAATACATGAAGAAGGCCGTAGGGCACATAGGCCGAAACATTGTACAGATAACAATGAAGACGAGGACAATAGTCCGAATAATACAAATAATACTAATTATCAAGCCTCATCTCAAAAATTCAAATAAATAGCCTCGTTCTGGATTTGAACACATTTCTGGCCGTGCCCATTTCCTAAGACTGTAATCACTACAGCACACGCTTCCAGAGTTATACCGAGTATAGACGAATAATATAATGACTACTACCGTAACCAAAACTCTCCAAAGAATTGGTAAACAGATGTCTGCGACATATCGTGAAAGTCAATTGTCAATGCCACCCTATTCATGAGGCCTGAGGATGTGAAACGCAAAAGTGTCAATGGATTCAATGCACCTTACGTAAAACCAGTTAGCGTTATCGCAAGGCAGACTGTAAGTAGTAAGGGAATTCACGAGGGAAGAGATGATTTCCATATGCCAAAGGGAACGTTAACAATATCAGTTGAGATCGGGGTTAATGTGTACGCAATGACATGGACGCAGGTGTGGGAAGTGACAAAGAACTGAGTGAACTTGTCGCGTCTATATATATATATATATATATATATATATATATATATATCTTGCGTGTGTATGATATATATGTATATATATATGTGTGTGTGTGTTTGTAAATACATATCTGATGAGTCTATCTGTATGTATATATATAACTGTTACACCACGCGCATCCAATACACATGTATAAATATAACACACACACGCGCGCACACACACACACATATATACATGTGTGTGTGTGTGTGTATTTAGACATGTGTATAATACACATGTATAGGTATAACACACACACACACGCACACACATATATGTGTGTGTTATATTTAGACATGTGTATAATACACATGTATAAATATAACACACACACACATATATATACATATATATATTGTGTGTGTGTGTGTGTGTGTGTGTATGTATTATATACATGTGTATTGGATGCGCGTGGTGTAATGGTTAAAGTCATGGGAAATAGACTCGTCGCCTCGAGTTCAAATACTGGATGTGGTAATTGCATTTCACTTAGCGATAATACCCTTGGGAAAGGGATGGATCCTACTTTCAACCCATCTATCGATAGATGGTAGGGCAGACTGAGCTCTTTAAACATGGTTAGGCAACCAAGTCTTGGAGAAGGAAAACTCTGAATTGAAACCTGTTGATCTCCGCTTTAGAAATTGATCTTGTGTTACATCCTGCTCGTGCGGAAGGGTTATATATATTATATATATATATATATATATATATGTTGTGTGTGTGTGTGTGTGGTGTGTGCCGTGTGCGTGTGTGTGTGTGTGAAGAGCAAAATGGAAGTGAATCCGACCGTATGTGATATAGTGAAAACTTTGAAAAAACACGGTGCAATTAAATGAGTGATATTTATTCAGCAACGCAGCAGTGTTTCAGTCTGTTTAGTAGATCTTCTGCAGGGCTTTTGTTGATTTAATATATCTATATCATATTCAATTTTATCCATTTACTTTTCTTTTCTTTACATCATTTTTCCTCAATACTTGTCCGGATTCCAATTACTTTTTCCATTTTTACATATATATATTATCTATATTATATAATATATATATAATATATATCTTCTTATTAAATAATGGAGATTGTGTGTTTTTCTGTCTGTAACAGAAACTAGTATACTCTTCAAGTCACAATTCCCTGTTGTTATTGATCATCACAATCTCAATGTTTTATTTTTATTTAAATTCTCAATGATATAATAAATATTTGGTTTTTACATTATTAATGATGTTCGACCATCATTCCACATTATTAATAAACATGCAATTATATTTATATATAACAACAAAATAACAAGTTTACTGTGGCGAACGGGAAGGCCTAATTTTGCATATTGATATTTAAAATGTATTTTAATAAATATGGTGTTTAAGTACTATTGATTTCTAATTGGTTTTGTTTATTTAATGACATATAAAGCAAAAATCTCTTCAATTGAAATCTTAAATGAAATCCATTAAAACAAGAAAGAATAACTGTAAATTCGATTCTTTACCTTCCTTTTTTAACTAAAATAACTTAATAGAAAAAAAATAACAATGAAAGACGAGAGTGATGAAGTAAAGTTTCAGTTGTTTCTATTTTCGATTATACACTCCTGCTTCAAATCTTTTTATCTGCATTCCTTAATTTTAAGTTTCAATTTGACCTTTATCAATTTAATACAATAATTTTATTACATTAAAACTTAAATATGCACCGTAGGGTGCATATATTTGCTAGTATATATATATATATATTATATATATATATATATATATATCATATATTTATTGTAATAGTGTATACATTTTTATGGAATATTTTCTGAGGTGGTTAGAAGCATGAGAATGGGTGAATAAATGAATAACTGAGTTTCAATAATCATGTCTTAATTCTATTGATGGGGAGCTACGTCCATCTTTTATCAATGGCTAATTGAAATGTGATAGTAACACCTGTATTTTTAAACCTCTGTCAGTCATATTCCTTTTTTCAATATTCTTTTTTCCTTTCTTTTTAATAAAACACATTTTTAGATCTGTGTTCAATGACTTTTAGTTGGTGAAGAAAAAAAGAAATTAATGATAACAATCATTACTTTGTTCCGTTAATGTAAAATAAATATTTAAAGACTTAGTTATCATGTGCTGCCCTCATGATATACATTTGTAATCCATGTAGCACTAGGGTGCTATTCAGTTTGACATGCCCAGTCTAAAGGATCAGCTAGACATTCTAGTACTATGGTGATTCCAAATTATACCTGGGATATCTCTCCAACACCCACTAAACAAAAATCCCATTTGTGTTAGACAGACTCTTGTTTCTTGTGTCTAATCGTTTGAGTCACGTTGATGGCTTTTTGTGTAGCCCTATCTTTGCAGTTTGTTTCAGCTGCTGCCTACATCCTTCCTGTTGATTCATCAACCGCTGGATTTTTTCTTTTTTGTTATAAATTTCTTTTCGTGAATGATATTAATTACAGAAAAATTATAGCTCACGGGATTTATGGTTTTCAACAAAAATTATTTGGTACACACACCACACACACCCACACACACACATAATATATATATATACTATATATATATATATATTATATATATATATAGTGTATACTATATGTAATATATAAAAATTATAAGATTAATCCGCAAGATCGTGCTTCGAGGTTTCACTCTCATCAGTGTGGCCTAACGACGATAGCAGCTACCTTAGCCGGGATCGAGACCTGACTGATTTTCTTCTGTCAGTCTCTTACCCACATTACGGCCATCTATCCGAGGCTGTGCAAATTTAGGGAGAATATTTAATGAATACATTCCTAAAACGGTAATGAAATTCTAAGAGTTCCTCTAACTTTGGAAACAAAATGTATGTATATATACATATACATAATTATTAATATATATATATAACCTAGTAATAATATATACTATAAGAGATTTTTGGTATGTTTGTTTGCTTTATAGAGCATTGATGAATAATTATATTTATATTTTTTTGTTTGAAGGCAACTATAATGCAAGTATCGTATAAAAATTCGATAATTTATAGATAATTGACAAGGGACATCCCGCTACAACGGATGGGCTCGCTATGTGGCAGAACACGGTACAGACTGTTTTCGACTATATTAAGTCTCTTCATAGATGTATACTAAACGACTCCCTCCGACAGAATCGAACCGGGACTTCAATCAACAGGCATAGTCAGAGACGCATATCCGTTCGGCTGCCGGTACACAGCGAAAATCGCCCGCGAAATTAACCTTGTCAAATGAAACAACTACTACAGCCTCTACCAATAGTAGGTAAAGTGGATGTTTATTGTTAGTAAACAAACTCGGCGAAGCTCATTCGGCGATGAATAAGATTTTGGATGTTTGTTTGTTTATAAGCATTTGAATAAATTCATTATTTATATTTTTGCTTGGCCAATAATATGCAAGTATCGCTAAAAATTTCGAATGCGAGTATACGACTTGCATTATAGTGCCTTACAAGCAAAATATAATATATTAATATATATATTATATATATATATTATATATATAAATATATAATATATTATTATATATATTATAATTGCAACTCATAAAAACAAATATGATTGTATGTAAATATCAAAAAGTTGATATTAATAATCTGAATATGTGTGTATGTGTGTGTGCACACACACGCGCGTATGTCGGTGGTGTGTGTGTAAACAAAAAAAATTAGTTATACAAGTTATACGTAAAATTTCAATGATGAATATAAATTATTAATACAAGTGACGAATTTGGTTTGTAACATGGTAGTTACGTGTTTCGATTAATAGACAAGTAGAGAGCGAATCTCATTATAATAAATTTAAACTATATTTTATATAAAATACGTTTTCTCAATCTTATAATTAAGGTAAATTGATTTAAGAAATAGAAACGGATAAACATTTAAGGATATGTAAAGTGGACAGAATTGAATTGAGTTTCTTTCTCTTTCATCTGTCGCGATATATCTATATCCCCCATATATATATATATTTATATATTATATATATATATATATTTGTTTTGTTTAGATATGAATTAATCGGATCATGTACTCTTATTCTCTTTAAAGACATAAATAAGCAACGGGAATCCACACCAGTCGGATTGAACCTGCGGACGCTGAGAAATATGTTTAAATGATTGTATCCAAACAAGAGTCAATATCCTTATTTTTTATTAATACTCCGTATGATGTAAAAATATATACGCGAATCTTTATTGTACGTTTGGATTCTCAATTTTAGTCTGAATCCTATCAAGGAACACTTGATATTACATCACACACACACACACACACACACACATATACTATATATATAATTTATATATTATATTATTAGTCGTTACAGCATTTTATAACAATGAATATTTTTTTAAAATTTTGCCCCGACATATTTTTATTCAGAACGCATTGTGACTACTCGATACGCAATAATTATACATATATATATATATATATATTCATATATTATATATATACTATATATATATATATATATATATATATATATGAAATTTACACTTTTCAAAAAACATATGAAGTTTGTATTAATTGTGGACAGATCTGTCAATTACAGAACAAACATCATATGTTTTTCAAATAAACTTCATACGTCGGAATTAATTTCCATCTATTTTTCAATATAATATATATATATATACTATATATATATAATTATATTATATATATTATATCTATATATATATATATATAGATGATATGCCCAGTCCAGGTGAAGGAAGGGCACCAGTATATGCAGACATGGACGATTTGTTAAAGTATGAAAGGCGGAGTGTGGCTGACGGATGCCGACTGATTATTTAAGCTAGAACAAAAATCTTTTGTTTTTCTTAAAATGTTAAATTCATATATATATATAATATATTATGATATATATATATATATATATATGTGTTGTGTGTTTGTGTGTGTGTTGTGTTGTGTGTGTGTGTGTTGTGTGTGTGTGTGTGTGTGTTTGAGTGGGTACCTTCCTGTAAAATAAGAACAACAGTAAAGTCTATTTTATTTCAATCTAAAATAGCTATGTAATTACATAAAATCTTATAATACTTTAATGGTGTCTATTGTAGAGTTATTGTCTAAAAACCTTATAATCGTGTTTACTGTTTTGCTAGGCTCTAGGCTATGATAGTTCTTTATATATTGTATAATATATATTATATTATATTTATATAATATATATATATATGAAAAAAAATATAATGAAGAAAAAAAAAATTTTATGGGTACTCAGGAGTAGTATTGGAGTCACATTGGTTTTAAATAAAAATGTCGGTGCAAAATTGAAAAAATAATTTTATAATTTATATGACCGAACTGATAAGGGACTATTCACCTGTGGATACAGGACACACCACTTGTTGACCGACCATAACATCCTACATTCATCAGCGTTGCTCTTGATTCAGAATGTTTACGCAAGAATAACTACCAGACTGTGAGACCGAGTGCAAAGGTTTACACTGTGACAAAGCTGTTATGCGTTATCTGTAGAACACCACAAATGCATATATATATATATATATATATATATATATATATAATATGATAATATATATATATAATATATATATATATATATTATGGATTTAATATCCTGTAACTAAAGGTTGGTGTTTACTTGCAATCATCAGACGGTGAAATGTAAAAAACGGTCATTGTTTAGCTAGTTAATAAAATAACAGATAACAACACAGGAAGCCAAGAAGAATCACAGATCCAGCAGCATGTTGTACCCCTACTCATTCAACTTTTTACTGTGCAGATTCTGAAGATATTAACAATTTTATTTTATCTGAATAAAAAACTAAATTTTCAATAACATGAAACAAACATTCAAAATATCTCAATTTGAACTGGAGGTATAACTTATACAAAAATAGGGACATTCTTTGGACACCCTGTATATATATATATAATTGAATATAATTAAAAGGATTAAATATTATTAAGATAATTAGTTAAATCAATTTAATTATTAAATATGAATTATTAAAATAATTAGTTTAAATTAATTTAATTATTTAATTATTTAATTATTAAAATAATTGAAATAATTAAAAGATTAAAAATTAGTAAAAATAATTAAAAAATATTTTAATTATATATAGAAATGTTTATCTCGGAAAGCAATGCCATGAAATGACGACATCGGTATAGTTGTGTTTGAAATCTATTTAAACACGTATATATATATATATATATATATATATATATATATATATATATATATATATATATATATATATATATATATATATAATATATATATATAAATATATATATACGAATTATAGTGAGGGGTACCAAGATTATAGTGAGGGGTACCAAGGTATTTACAGATTCATTATATCACTCTCTCTCCCTCCCCCCTCCTCTTCTCTCTCACACACACACAAACGCACAACAACACACACACGCACACACATACAAACACACAACACACACCACACACACAACACACACACACACATATATATATATATATATAATATATATAGTTTAGTTAGTTTAGTTTAGTTTAGTTTAATATCCAGGATAAGATTTTCCTTGGTTAGGTCTAAGTCCTTTTTAGTGAAGACGTTATCTGCGGCTTGCTGATAGGCCGCGATGACAGGAGAGGGAAATATATAGTTAGAGAGATTAATAAATCTTCTATATCTTCTCAGCGCTCATTCACTAAAACGTGTTAAGTAAAAGAAGCCAACGAAAATATAGAAAGTCGAGGTGTTGAAGATTTTGAATGTTTTAATTAAGCTAATCGAATTTTATTATTGTCTTTCAACGACTTTGTATAACACATTTCTAAAAATCAGTGTCTTGTAGACAATTAATCATAAGATTGCTATAATAATTTGGTAAGAAACGGGTGTTTCTCTAAAATTTACAAAAGTGGCAAAAATAGTAGAAGTAACCTCACCACCACCACCACCACCATCATCATCATCATCATCATCATCATCATCTTCCACCTCCTCCTCATCATCATCATCGTCATAATCATCATCAGCAGCAGCATCAGATGATGACGGTGATGTCGTTGATATGGGTACCCTTGGCTCTGTATGTCTGTCTGTCTTTTTCTGTCTCTGTCTGTCTGTCCCCCCTTCTGTCTGTCTGTCTGTCCCCCGTTCTCTCTCTCTCTCTCTCTCTCTCTCTCTCTCTCTCTCTCTCTCTCTCTTCTTAAATTACTACAACAATTAAAATTGTAAAATCTTTATTTTATCAAAACTTGGAATAAAAGCAATTTACCTTATGTTGTATTTAATGCGGGGTTTCCTTCCGATCAATCGGCTGGTCATGTCAAGCCCTAGCACCTATATGATTATCCCTACCTTATTGCCCTTATGGCAAACCCCCAACCCTTTTTACCATATGAGTGCTAGAAGGTGGTGGCTGAGGGTCTTCGTGTCCTGCGTATGACGTTAAATCCTAACTCATAGTGAGGTTCCAGTTTTGGAGGTTTGGGGAATGTGTTGCACCCTTTTATCACCATTGCTCCCAGGTCCACTCTGACCCGGAGTGGTAGTAGCTGTTAGGGTCCCATCTATGTGTTAAATAGAAAAATGTGTTCATAAAAAAATTGAGTACCCATTAAGAATTAATTTATTTCAAATGACCCACTGAAGTTGATATACCGTAAAACAAAGCAAACCAAACCAAACCAATGCATGGTTTCCATGTTTTCTATCGTCCAATCAGTGTGGCTCAGAATACACTGACTGTAGACAATACAACTGCATGCTTTAACACAAACATTTCATAAAATGTGTTCTTAATAACAATTAAGTTCATTTCAGATAATGCGCACGCACAATTTTATGCTAGAAATTTAGTCAACTAAAGGTGAAAATTACCAAATTAATCATATTTTTAATAAACGGATTAAATATGAATGAATTTAAGTATAGATATTAATTAGTACTTTAAAAATGTTAGTTTGTTAAAATTTGTATCCCGCGAACAAATTATTTCAAATGTTTGTGTAATCTTAGAATCCTTATGGCAAAAATAATAATAATAATAATAATAATAATAAATAATAATAATAATAAATAATAATAATAATAACAACGAAATTATTGCGTACAGTGCTCAGGTGCACCCCAAATCATGTATATAGAATAATGTACTAATCCTGCCCAGGGATAATAACCTCCAATCACAAAAAAGGGGGTGATCTGGGTATGACACTACATTTGATGATGAATCTCTAGGTCTGGAGATCTGGAGGGTGGAGAACCCTTCCATTGGCATTATTCCAAGTGTTGGATTATTTTTGAATATAAGGTGTGCTAAAATACACCACTTAAATTTATAGACTAAGCGATGTCACGTTTTTTTAAACCTGAGCCAATCAACAGCCCGAATGCGTGGCTGAACCAGAAGAACTTCAGAAGTAATATCGAGAAATAAAAAAAAAAGTGTGTACACAAAATATGTCTCCTTGTTTCCTTGATCAAAGAATACCATTACAAGAACAAACCTGGCAAGCAGAAAGAGGGAGAAACCCAACCAGAAGTAAGCGACTCGACACAAAAGAGTAAGAGAACGTTGACCCAAAATAGAATTCATAACTCATTAGCCGAAAACACGCAACAAGAACTTAACAAGTAGTATGCAACATCAATATTGTCTTTGAAAATATACAATTAAAAATATAATCGAGCGATTATTTTTTTTCAAGTGGAATTGAGAGATTTTTATGTATGTTTCCAATTAATGATTGTGAAATACTTTCATAATCTTAACTCTTTGCCTAGAAAGTTTTCCTCATGGTGGTACCAAATTTCCCACCCTGTCGTACCTAGTCCTACACTTCCATTGTTCTAATTTGCATCTGTCCCTAATTATATGATTGACAGTTGCGTCTTATCTAGTTTGATCTAATGGCATTGTGTTGTGCTGCAATTATAATAGATTAAGTTTCTTAGCCATGTCCAGGTCTTCTAATCTGAATTTCGTCAAATTGTCACTTATTATCATCATTGTTATTTCACGCCTTGCTAGTTTTTCAGACCAGTTGTATTGGTTAGTCTTTCACTGAAGCCAGAGTGATAGTAGATCTCCCCCTCCTCCTCCTCCTCCCCTCCTCCTCCTCATTATTATTATTATTTCACTCCATTTGAGTTTTTCACACCTGCAGAAGCCGGTGGTTCACTGGAGGCTGAGTGATAGCAAGTCTCCTCAGGTCTCCAGGACTCTTCTGAGTATTCCAGCCGATCTCAATAATGCTGTAGTCTGTATGGTCTCGATTCTGCCTCCGATTTTTAATTCATCCAGACTCCTTTCAAACCCCTTGGGATCGTTCCAAGGGCCCCAATCACCATCGGCACGACAGTAACCCTCATGTTCCACAGTTTTCTTAGTTCTCTGGCAAGGTCTAAGTGTTTATCAATCTTTTCGTTTTCTTTCATTTTCACTTTGTGATCGGCCGGACGGCAAAGTCCACGAGATGACAAGTCTTCCTCTTCTTGTCAATCAAAACAAGACCTGGTCTCCTGGCTGGGATTAGGTGATCCGTCTGTACCTCAAAGTCCCAGAGAATTTTCTGTGTCTCATTCTCCAGGACAGATTCAGGTTTGTGCATATACCATTTAGTTGAAT
>CM042159.1:34617602-34635102 GCA_023376005.1 Doryteuthis pealeii | reverse complement strand
TATTTTATTCCAAATCCCCAACCCAGACAATCTGCGCAGATGAGACTTACATGTTGCTAGCTCAGCTTCTAACTTCTAACTGCTTTAAACTTACTATATCCTTAAACCGGAAGAGGGCCTTCTATGGGGGTTCCGGTTCTCATGATCCATCCCCGCAAGGCAAGGTGAGATTGAGGTCAAGCGCCGTCACTCACCCTCAAGGCCATCAGTTGCACTAATCGCCATTATGATTTCTACAATACCTTATAAAAGCATTAGGGATCCAATAATTATGTAACAATTACTTTTTTTATTCCGCCTCGTAGATATGTCCAAATGCTTATTAAAATCTGAAGGAACTGTAGCCGGAATTTGCAGATCTAGACTCTTCCTGACATTGTTCATGTCTTGGTAATTCTACCTGTCTTAAACAAAATGGCATTACTTTTTTTACTAACTCTCTTAAATGAGTGAATATGTCGGTCTTTTAGTGCCACCGTGTTCAAAGTTTATACAAATTTATTCAAACCAGAAAATCATTATGCAGTTATAATTCAATTAATGTATAAAATGAAATAAGAAACAAGAAGCAGAAAAACAAAACAAAATCAAAACGGAAACAGTGAAAATCAATTAATGTACATTAGAGATCAAAAAGAAGAAAGGGGAAAAAACAAGAAAATAAGACTTAGTCAAGCATTATTCATTGACAATAGCCAGGGTGTAATGGAGTTATTGTCGTCTACATCAAAAAATAAAAATGACACTTTATCAGATATGTTGACTAAAATTACCTTTAAATATCTTGAAATATGATGGATTTATTTGGTTTTGGTTTTGGTTTTGTTTTACGGTATATCAACCTCAGTGGCTCATTTGATGCCGCCGAAGTTTTGAAATAAATTAATTCTTAATGGATACCCATTTTTTTTTATAAACACATTTTTTATTTAACGCATAGATGGGACCCTAACAGGTAGTACCACTTGAGGACCTGGGAGCTATGGTGATAAAGGGTTGCTCGACATTCTCCAATCCTCCAAAACAGGAACCTCACCATCGTACAGAGTTTAATATAATTCCCAGAACATGAAGACCCTCAGCCACCACCTTCTAGTACCCATATGATAAAAAGGGTTAGGGCTTGGCAATAGGGTTGGGACAATCATATAGGTGGTAGGGCTTGAGGTGACTAGCCGATTGATCCGAGGGTGCCTCTGGTATTATTGCATAGATGCGTTCTGGCCTCCTGCCCTAAAAATGCTAAGCGGTGCCTGCTGGAAATCCAACTTGCGCTACTATTGAACACCGAGCTGATCGAAGGCGTTTTTTTTCGAAAAGTTAATGCGATATGAAAGCGATATTCCACCCCGTCTTTTCTCGTTAAATAAATGTAAATAGTCTAACCCCACCCTTTAAAATATTTTCTTAGCAGTTTTTAGGCGTTTTTATCGACAAATAACTTTTTTTAGTGGTTTGAAGGCGTTAAAAGTAAGCCACCATCCATTTTTTTCATCGACAAGTAAATGTAAATATTTTACCCCACCCCACCCCATAAAAAGATATCTTTTTTTAGGTATTTTCATTTCATTTTCATTTTTTTTAAAACTGTCACAAATTTTTAAATAAATACGACCGAGTTTCGAAAATAAAAACAATCAATACATTATTAAACCAATCAAATAAATTTACTTGTTAAGAAAAGACTTGGTGGGCGGGTAAGATATTGCTTTCATATCGCATTAACTTTTCGAGAAATATAGCTTCAAACAGCTACGGAGTTCAATAGTAGCGCGGGTTGGATTTTTCAGCAGACACCGCTTTGCGTTTTTAGGGATGAGGCCAGGATGCATTTATGCGATATGCACCGGGACCTCTACTACCGCCCAAGTATGATGGATTAAATCTATTTAAAAAAATCACCATTTGCTACAATCACGGCCCTCAGATGACTTCGGAATCTCCTTCAATACTTTCCGACGATTTCCTTGTTTAAACTTGTAATTGCTGCCATTATCACAGCCTTGCAATCTGCTTCTCTTTTTCTTGTTATTCAATATTAGGTCTGGTCTACTGTCTGGAATAAAGTGATCCGTATAAATCTCAAAGTCCCAGAGAATTTTGCACGTTTCATTCTGAAGAAAGGATTTTATTATATTTTTAGTTTTTCACACCAGCGTTAGCTGATGGTCGTTCCCTGGAGGTCGACTGACAACAAGTCGCCTCAGGTCTCAAGAACTCTACTGATTATTCCAGCTGATTTCAACAATGCTGTTGTCTGGATATTCTCAATTCATCCTCTGATTTACTGTACCTCTAGTCTTTTTGCTAAGCTTTTTGGGGATCGTTCCTAGTGCTCCAACGACTATTGGCAAAACTTTCACCCTCATATTCCACTTTTTTTTTTCATTTCTCCAGCGAGGTCCAGGTATTTGTCTACCTTTTCGTTTTCTTTCCTCTTCACCCTGTGAACTGCTGGAACTGCAACATCTACCAGTTGATAATTTCTCTTTTATTTTGTTAATCAATACTAGTTCTGGTCTTCTGGGTGGGATAATGCGATCCGTCTTTATCTTAAAGTCAAAGAGAATGTTCTGCGTTTCATTCTCAGTTATTATTATTATTATTATTATTATTAAGAGGTCTTCACACCTGCCGTAGGCGTCGTTCACTGGAGACTGAGTGACAGCAACTCTCCTCAGGTACCCTATTATTACTTATGTTATTATTATTATTATTATTATTATTATTATTATTATTATTTCCACTCCTTCAGAGTTTTTCACATCAACGTTAGCTGATGGTATTTCACTGGAGTCTGAGTGACAACAAGTCTCCTCAGGTCTCCATGATTCTTCTGGCAGATTGCAGCATTGCAGTATTCTGGATGGTGTCAATTCTTCCTCTGATTTCCAGATTTTCCAGTCTTTTTTAAAAGCTTTTTGGAACTGGTCTTCTTGCTGGGATAAGGGGATCCGTTTTTATTTCAATGTCCCAGAGAATTTTATGCGTTTCGTTCTCAAGAACAGATTCTGGTTTATGCATATACCATTTTGTTGTATGGTCAACATGTAATGCATAATTCACAGTGGATCGCCTTCCCAACCCAGCCGTGTCTAGTTTTGTACTCCCTTTGTGCTAGATTGCTACATTCGCATAGTACATGTCATTATTATTATTATTATTATTATTATTATTATTATTATTATTATTTAGTTATTTAGTTATTTTAGTTAGGTATTATTTTGCATTCAATTATTATTATTATTATTATTATTATTATTATTATTTAGTTATTTAGTTATTTTAGTTAGGTAGTATTTTGCATTCAATTATTATTATTATTATTATTATTATTATTATTATTATTATTATTATTATTATTATTATTTAGTTATTTGGTTATTTTAGTTAGGTAGTATTTTGCATTCAATTTAGCAAATTTAGTATTTTAGTGTACTAGCTAGATTTTTTTTTAGATAATAGTTATTTTTAATAATAATGGCCATACACCTAGATATTTTTTATACCGATTTGAAAATGAATCTATTCGGGGTTTTTTGTGTTCCCGTGTACTTGATAGTTACTTTTTGAAGATGTTCTTGTGTTATAGGAATGGAATTGTTGAATGAACGTAACTTGCTATGTAAATAGAGGACACAGTTTTCAACAAGAGGAGAAACTCTTCAGAACAGAGACACAGAAATAAACGGATAATTGTATATCTCAAGAAATCATAGAGACAGTTACCTCAACAGACAACGATAAGAAAATAACGATAAAGAAAAAAGAAAATATATAGATACTAAAAAAACAAACAATCGTTGTCGCTTGAAGAATCCATACAGTTATTTGTGTTCACGTTTTTTGTTTTGTTTTTTTTTCTTATATTGTGTTGTTTTCCTGTTTGTATTAAGTTATTTATGTGTGTATTGCTGTTACTGTCGGTTGTAATTAGTTCTTTGTTCCTTTGTGTGTCTTCCTCGGGTCCGTGAATTGTTGTGTACGCAATCCACAATGCTGGCGAGTCCTACTCTTCTTTCTTTTATTGACACAGAGTAGTACTATGTCATCTCTTGGTTGTAAAAGCGCGTGCATCGTGATTTGTAAAGGAAGATTTGCACACGTGTTGACCTCCTTTGTTTCTATTGTGAAAGATTATGGAGGGGCGTGGTTTAATGGTTAGAGTCGTAGGAAATGGACTCGTCGACCCGAGTTCAATTCCTGGACGAAGCTGCTGCATTTCACATGGCCAATACCCTTGGGAAAAGTATGCATTCAATTCTCCCTCCAGCTATGGGCAATTAGCAGGGCAGACTGGGCTATTTAACCTTATCTAGGTGACCAGTCTAGGAGAAGGAAAACTCTGAATTCAAACCTGTTAAATCCGCTTAAGAAAGTGGCCTTGTGTCGCATCCTGCTCCTACGGAGGGGTTGGTAAATATATATTGTGAAATATTATCTATACTCTCTTTTTTCTACGAAGTAACACGCACGCACACAAGCACACACTCACACATGCACACACAAACGCACACAAACACATAACCAGTCTCACACAGAGACACAGACACAAACACGCATTGTTTTTCTATTAAACAATAAAAGAAGTAAGAAACGTGCAGCCGCTACACACACACACACACACACACGTGTGCGTGCGTACGTAAAAACAGAGCTGCGATCACGCACAGAGACACACACAAACACACTCACGCATTCACACACACACACACACACACACCTCCACACAAACACACACATATACACACGCACAAGCACACATTCTCACACACAGACATATACACAGACACACACACAAGAACACACACACACACAGCCACACGCAGACACACACACAGACACACACGCAAACACATACACACTCTCCCACACACAGACACAGACACGTACACATACACGAACACAAACAAAAACACAACAATAAACACAGACACATAAAAACTCACATACGTACACAGGAATACACATAGATAAACACACGTATATGGAAGCACGTGGTATAATGGTTAAAGTCATGGAAAATTGACGCGTCGCCCGAGTTCAAATCCTGGAAGTGGTAATTGCATTTCACTTAGCGCTAATACTATTGGGAAAAGGTATGAATCCTAGTCTCCCCCCCCCAGCTACAGATATATAGTAGGGAAGGCTGGTCTCTTTAACCTTGTTTAGCCAACCGGTCTAAAAGAATGAACACTCTGAATTCAAACCTGTTGAACTCCGCTTAATAAATTGACCTTGTGTCACATCCTACTCGTGCGGGGGATTGGTAAATAAATATACACGCATATAAGGACACACAGATATGTACACCCATACCCACCCAGAGAGAGAGAGAGAGAGAGAGAGAGAGAGAGAATAGTGACAAAGCGAGGAAGAAAATTGGAATAAATGTTTATATTCGCGTCTGGAATTGGCTCGATGCTTTCAACTAAACGAACTGAGGATGACTTAATTCAAAGTAAGGGAATATTTTGTTTCGTTGGTTTAGCTCAGTCTGTAGAGAATCCGTCTAGAAACTACAAGGTTCCGGGTTCAAAAATGAACCTTGTCAACTCAGCCCAGGAATAGCGTAGTCTGGATCCGGTTTTAGGTGTGGCGCTCTATCTCAAACTCTTAACTGTTCTACCTCTCCGTTAGATTAAGACCAGTATGGTATCCCTTTTATTTGGATAATACCATGAAGGGTTAGATATTCCTGGATTTCTCTGGATACAACGGGTTGTCCATTGTTAATTTTTAGTTATTTCGGCTACCCATATGTTTTGAACGCTAATTCCAGGCCGTTCATTATACTTTTAGCGTTTATGTTTTGAATAGTCCCTGATGACAAGGAGATGGTTTCCTTCGGAGACACTCAGTAGATTTACTGCTACATAGTTCCAGGGTTTATCTGGTAGTTATGTGCTCCTTAACTCTTCTGGTGGGGCATTTTTCCTCCTACCTAACAGGGGTAGCATTTAGGGTCATCCTTTGAAGTTTCTTTCACTTCTCGAGGGATCGTTCTTTTATTTCAGCTGGATCAACCTCGTTAATTAGCTGTAGGCTCAAGGGATCAGCTTTGTTGGTATCCGTTTGGGATTTCTGCTCGATGTCGGCAATTATTTCAATTTTTAGAATTCCTAGGGCTTTACTTGTTCTACCACTAAGGGGTTATGCCTGTGCTTGAGGGATGACGTAGAACGAAGCAGTGACGGATCGTCCAGTGTTTGGTACCCGTACTTTCTGTTTGGCTTTCCCCAAAATGTTCAGAGGTTCTTTACTGGCATAAGGATACAGCTTTGTGGTCGCATGCTGAAGTTTAATCTCAGGTCTGGTCTTTCTTTGTTTTTCGAAGTCTTCCAGTGAAAGTGTGTTGTGATGAGCTGCTGAGTCTATCACAAAGGGTACACTTGTCTCATTAATAGACAGTTCTATGATATCTACTGCTTCCGAAAGCTTGAATAGATGGATGTCATTTGAGGTAGTGTTTTCCTTTTCCTCCACGCTACGCTGGGTTTCTTTTCCTTGACCTCTGAATGACCCACTGCTGCTTGGGCTGTGTCTTCTACCTCTGTTATAAATGATGCTTCTTTTTCCACGGGTTTCCTTTTATAGAAACAGAACTCGTTTAGATGTCCTTTTTTTCCGCAATGACTACATTTGTGGTTTTTGTTTTTCATGCAATAAATATGACCTTGCGTTCCGCACATAAGGGTGTCATTTTGGAACTTTTTTCGACTCCTTGCTGGAGATCTGGTTTGTGTTAGACTTTGGTTCTAAAATGAGTGCATCCTTCTCGTGGTATGTCCCAATTAAATCCCGTAAGTCTATCCAGTGTCAGACTGTTTCCTTCTCTAAATAGTCTGGCTTTTAAATCTTTATCTTTAATATGGAGGGGAACTTTGTCTTTATCTTTAATATGGAGGGGAACTTTGAAGTTGCATGGCTTGACCAAAACTTTTAAGCGGGTAATAAAGTTATTCACCGTCTCTCAAGTTTTTGGTTCCATTTTAAAAAAAATTAGCGCGGGCTTTTGGTATATTTTCTTTTAGGGCGAAATACTTGTCAAACAAACTAATTGCCACTTCGTAAGCGTCCTTTTTATTTATGCCGGGACTTGCTGCCTATTGTTCCCTCTTTTCCTGTTCCGTAAAATTTCGCCAAATTTCACGAACATCTGGTCCTCCTGTTACGAGTAGAACTCCTCTTTTTTGTTCGGCATTACATACACCAGTTGCTGTAATATAGATATCGAGATCTATTTTCCAATCTTCATATCTTCGGTGTAGAGTTTCTGGTTCACCTACGATATCGAGGTGTTTTAGTGCGTCTAATCCTCCCAATGGAATAATTTTAGACATTTTTTTTAATTCAACAAGGAACGAAAATTTGAACAACAAAAGTTTAAAACAAAGTAGTAAATTATTTTATTCCTGTGCTTTAGTTGTTTAATTCCAGTAATTAAACTTTTAACGTAGGCAGGAATTTAGCACTTTTTTTTTCCACGCGGTCAGTTAACGGACACTTTTTCTTTTGTTCAAAAATGTCCTAAAAGGATTTTTCTTTCGTAATTTCTGTCCTTGTTTGTCCGAATTATAGTAGTATCATCTTCGTCGCCAGTTGTAGAGGACTAACTCAGGGTTAACGTATGTCCACGTTAGTAGTAGTGAAGCCCTATTTCCGGGGTCTCGCTCTATCGGGATTTTCCCTTAATCTCGCTAGGTCGAGATGTTAGGACACTACACTTGCTCAGTAAGGAAAGAGTACAAAAATAGCTTAAAGATTCAATATAATTACCAGTAGTAGTTTCGAATAGCCGTGATAAGCAACGTCTTGCTTCGTCTTACTAAAACTGCCTTGTCTCAAGCAAGGGCTCGTTTAAATACCAGTAGCTCGCTAGTGATTGGTCAAACCGACTGACCAATCAACCTAAGCGACTGAGCATTAAAAGGGGCGGGGTTCGTCATCGGAACCTTTTTTTTTCGCTAATTCCCATTTCCCGAGACGTAGGTCATTTATATTTTCGAATACGTGAGGTTTGTGCTCTGTGTTACACATGTAGCTGGGATGGACTTGAGTTCAAAAAGGCTACCTTCCCTTGCCGCCAGTGTTTCGACACTAGGTGACACTACTAGCTGGGTACTTAAACTCAAACCTGGAAGCCCCCTCTCCCCCCTCTCTCTCTCGGTCTAGCATCCACAACAGATGGACTAGACGCGTAGTGGTTCTGTCCATTAAGTAGGGGGCTTTGCCCACCAACTATCAATGGCTTTCATATTCTTCATGATTTTTTTTTTCATAGGACTTTCGTCCTATCTGTGTGTATCTTGTAATTGTTGTCAAACTACACATGTTTAGACTATAAAGTCTGTATTGTTGTTATATTGTACTTCTTTGTACTTCGGATGTATATATTCACTTACTTTGGAAGGTTACTCTGGGCCTTCTGACGTATTATAAGAACCACACATTCAATTCTTATTCACTCTTTGGTCTTCTTGACAACGCATCGACCTATAAATAGAAATTAAAAAAAAAACAGAAATCAAATATAGGGACAACGGTACCGGCATTTCAGAAATCACGAACTTTCGATAAATTGGAAAGAACGTTACCATCGAAACTAAAACTATAGGTAAGAAACCGAATCAATATCAGTTGTATTCGTGAAGAATGCTCTAAGCATTGATTATATAGAGTCTAGGATAGATAAGACAGTAGACTAGCAAAAATATATAATTTCTGATAAAGAAGAAAAAAAATCAACATCTTGAAAGAAGTGATTTAGCTGAAGAGAAGAACGATAACAGTGATAGTTAGCGTTATGGTTTTTGTGACCGTTTTTAGGCTGCAGGCGAGAGCACTTTAGAGTGGAGATCCCTTGTGGCTTTAAGTTTGATACGTTTCAAGTGGAATTCTTGCGTTCCTCAATGTTAAGCCGAATCATTGGTTGTTGATCCGTTCGTCCGTGTTAAGCACGAGCAACTGAAGGTCTTTCAATGAAGGTTATTAAATAGTTAACCAACCATGTATTCGAGCGTGTTGATCGGCTGATTGAAACCACGCGGTCACGAAGAGTCTATAAATTTAAGGAGTGGGCTCCAGCACACCAAACATTAAAAGATTATTCCAACAGTTAGTTAAGAAAGGTGCTCCACTAAGAACTGTGCAATTGATTGTGGTTTCGATGTCTAGACAAAATGTATACACATAATATCCATTCAAAAGAATGAAACATACAATGCTATAAGTGGATCTCAATATTAAGACATTTGACCAATCCGCCGGGTCTGTAGAATAAACCGACAGCTCCTCTGTATATATGTAAGACAACAAATGGGGCCACCTGTTGACGATACGGGTCGATACGTGATGATTAAGGACGGATTCCTAGGCTGACTAGTCCACGACATGCAACACTCCACTTTGCTCCTTACTTCTGATGGACGGGCGTCAGGGGAAGCCCTCTCCCATCAATCAGCTGCTCACGTGAAGTCCTAGCACCTATATGATTGTCCTAACACTACATCCACCTATGGGTAAATAGTATGGCGGATTGGGCTCTTTAACATTGGTTAGGCAACTCGTCTAGAAGCAAACCTGTTAAACACCGATTAAGAAATTGACTTCGTTTCAAATTGTGCCCGGGCGGAGGGGTTGGTAAATATGTATATTATTGTCTGAATCCTATTGCCTTTATGAAAAGCCTTCAACCTTTTTTATCATGTATATACTAGAAGGCGATGGCTGAGGTTCTTAGTGCACTGAGTATGACGTTATACTGCATCTATTAGTGAAGGTCCAATTCTGGAGTTATGTGGAGTGTGGATTACAACTTCATTACCTCCAGTTCCACTCTGACCCGTACTGGTTATAGCTGTTAGGATCCCTTCAATGGGGTGAATAAAAACATGAGTTAAAAAAATGCGTTTACAATTTGATTTAAAAAGAAACGATTTTGAATACCGATCAAGCATGAATAGAAGAAAACATATTCGGCATAAAATAACCGATCAAGGGTTGACATGCCGTACAGTCCAACAAACCAAACTGAACAGACTTGGTTATTGTGAACAAGAAGAGCATGTCAGAGAGTTGACAGAATATAACAAGAGACAGGTTTCTCGACGGAAAAGAACGGGTCGTTTTTAATGTATAATAACTTAAAGTAACTAAGATCAAACATCAGTAGACAAGGATCTAATTCATTTATGGTATTAGAAGGTCAACGCCTTAAAAAGCGGTTTTCTTTTCCGGGAGTCAAGGCCGCATATATTCACAGAATCAGTTCAAGTCAAGTATTCTAATTAAACCTAGGTTGATTGATCGATGGACTCGGCTTGCTAGCCGATGTGGGGTACGGTGGCCATCTACCGTCCGCACAAATTTTTAACTTTGAGAATTCAGTAGCTTTTCAAGTATGATAGCCGGAAGCAGAGACAGTTCAAGAGAGCAGGGTTATGATTTTTCCAGCAGACGGAATGAGATAGAAAACTGACCACCACATAAGTCTTCATCCATTATCGATATTGCAATATTTTGTCTGAAGAACGATGTGTCATCATGTGACGTTATGGGATTTCTCGTTCTAATATATGTGGTCTCGTTTCTACTTGTGAGATAAAAGTCATTTCAGTTATGTCCGTTGTAATCCATGTTGATTAAAACTAATTTTTGCATTCTGCCTTTCGACAAACCCATTCACGTTAATAAATTAGTAAATATAAATATTTACGAAAAATAAACTTCTACACTTTCTTTTTTCGTTAAAAATTAGTTGACGCCAACAAAAGAACTCATGGTGCTATATAAATGAACAACAAGTTTATACACACTGTAACTTCTTTCATCCCAGATTGTAATATTATAACATTTCCTCATCATTTGTCGTGTAATGCTTATGGTGAACTCATTCTATTCAAATAAAAAAGTTGGCGAAGTGGCCTATTTTCGGTATCAGCCAGACAGCGAGGGAGTCTATACGCTTTTAGCTAGCGCTAGACCAAGGATAGTGTTTTTGCTAAGGTGGAGCGCCACATCTACCGTCATATTCCCACTTTACGGCACAGATCAGATTTCCCTATATGTGCTATTAATACGCTAATTTGGTGGGGACCGGTATAGAAGCAGGAACCTTGCGATTCGAAGGCGGGTGTGCTACCCACTGAGCTAAACTTTGAATTCTTATGCTCAGAAGGAACTAAACCTCAGCGATTTACAATAGGATCACAGTGGTTGGAACGGCGCTGTGAGCGGTTTAAAGTAGGAAAGTGTTGATAAATAACATTGTATTTATTGTCGGTATCAGCCGGACAGCGAGGGAGTATATACCCTTTTAGCTAACGCTAGACCAAGGATTGTTTTTTTGCTGAGGTGGAGCGCCACACCTACCATCCTATTGCCGTATGATTTGGCGGGCACTGGTATAGAAGCAGGAACCATGCGATTCCAAGGCGGGTGCTCTACTGACTGAGCTAAACACTGAGTCCTTCTGTTCAGTTAGAATGAACTAACTCTCGGTGGTTTACGGTAGGATCACAGTGGTGGGAACGCCGCTGTGAGCGGTTTAAAGTAGGCAAAGAGTTGATAAACAACATTGTGTTTATTGTCTGAATGTTTGCTTAAATAACTGTCCTTAGGTTTTGCATGGTTAACTTATTTCAATACGGAAGACAAGAAAAGAACAATATGAAAGCGATTTCTAGAAGAAGAAACATTGAAAAAAAAACAAAAACAAACAAAACAAAAAAACAACAAAGAAATAAACTTATATAAACAAGGACAGTATACATTGTCAGATAATTCTTCTGTTATCGATTCTGGCGAGGGGAAAAAAATGAGTTTTCAAATCAAATATACTGAGGAAAAAATATCGAAGAACAACATCGCAAAATGCATTACCAAAAACGCTTTTTTTGTCATTTACTTTCCTTAAACTAAATAATAACGATCTATGTTTTTTTGTTAATTCACTTTGTGCTCTCGGGTATAAACATTTTCTAGATAGATTTGAATGTTTCCAACTTTCTTTCAAATCAAAAACTCATCTCTGCTTTTTCTCAGCCTATCTTTTTTGGAATTTATTTATCTATCTATCTATCTATCTATCTATCTATCTATAAATATATATATATATATATATATATATATATATCTGTCTGTCTGTCTATCTATCAATCTATCTATTTAGTATGTTCATATCTTTTTCATTATATTAATATCTATATATCTATCTATTTATCTATCTAACTCTGTTCATATCTATTTCAGTCTGTTAATATCTATCTATCTATCTATCTATCTCTCTCTCTCTCTCTCTCTCTCTCTCTATATATATATATATATATATATATATATATATTATATATATTATTATAGTCTGTTCATATCCATTTCAGTCTGTTAATATCTATCTATCTATCTATCTATCTATCTATCTATCTAGTCTGTTCATATCTATTTCAGTATGTTAATATCTATCTATCTATCTATCTATATAGTCTGTTCATATCTATTTCAGTCTGTTAATATCTATTTCAGTCTGTTAATATCTATCAATCAGTCTATCTATCTTAGTCTGTAATTATATACTTATATCTAATTCAGTCTATATTGTTTATATTCTGTTTATATATATATATATATATATATATATATATATATATATATATATATATATATACGTGCATGTGTGTGTGTAGGGTTGGGGTGTATCTATATGTGTATGTCAGTGTATCTGTCTATCTATTTCATTCTGGAACGTCTGTTTTTAGGCGGATTCCCTAATACAGAACCTAAGAACAGACCGTGTTGTTGTGAACAAGAAGATTATGTCTGAGACATTCTGTTGGTGATACGGCCTACAATACAAAGAAATGGATGATTGAATATTTTTAGTTAGCTTGAAACTCTATCTATCTATCTATGTGATTTCTCTCTCACGCCCCCCTCTCCTCTCTCTATCTCTCTCTCTCTCTCTGTCTCTCTGTCTCTCTGTCTCTCTCTATATATATATATATATCTTCAGCCTTGGGTAGGTAACCAGTCTAGGAGAGGGATAACTCTGAATTCAAAATTCCCTCCAGCTATGGGTTAAATAGTAGGGCAGACTGGGCCCTTCAACCTTTGGTAGGTAACCAGTCTAGGAGAGGGATGAGTCTGAATTCAAAATTCCTGAGGTCGGTCGTTGATTGGGTTTGTGACAACCCTTGATGCACCAATTCTTTCCTACCGACTGTGCCAAAAAGTGTGGATGGTCCAACACAAGCCTTCACCACTATAAACAAATCACTGTGTGGGTGTTCATTGTGTGTGAACCCTCATGCGTCGAAAATCGACGAGAGAGTCCATCATATATATATATATATATATATATATATATATATATATATAATATATATATATATACGAGTGTGAGTCAACAAGTAATGCCATTTTGTTTAGGAAGAGTATATTACCAACACAGGAACATGTATCATACATCTAAATGAAGCTGGTTCTCTGTGGCTCACATCCATAATCCTCCACATAGTCAGCGTTTCTCTCAGTAGCAGTGCTCCACCTTTGAATGAGAGCATGTAACCCTGTCCCGTAAAATTTGTTTGACTGTTTTTGAGCCAATTCTTCACTAGAGATTTCACTTTTCATACTCACCAGAGTGTGCGCCTTCAGACTATCATATCCTTGACCCCATGAAAAAGGGTTTGAGAGGCAAAAAATATTCCAGTAAGGAGGGAGTGAATTGACTCCCACGCTGTTCGACTGATACCGACACTAGGCCTCTCCACAAACTTTACTTACTTCACACACACACACACGCGTGCGCGTATATATATATATATATATATATATATATATATATATATATATATATAATATATTATATATATATATGAGAAGTAAAACAGTCAGGGTTCGAATCACACACAAAGCAGTCTTCCTGTCTATAGCTCTGCTGATGAGGTCTAATAGGCTGAAATGTACATACAGAGATTGATTTTTCTCGATTTGTTTAGCCTTACATTTGAATGCCCGCCTAATTCATTAATTATCAATTGATTAATTTTCAAAATTAGGTACGACTTCAATTAAGCACATATTCTCCTAAATATATATATATATAATATATATATATATATGCACACAAACACACGCACAAACACACACACACACACACACACACACACACACACACACACACATATATATATATATTATATATATATATATATATACATATCTATATATATTATTTGGTTAAGATCTGTCAAATGTTTATATCAATTCAAAATTACCTCTATTCATATATACTTCTATTCATTCATATACTTTTTAATATTCATTAAATCAATGTATATATATATATATATATATATATATATATATATATATATATATATGTTATATATATATATATATATGTATATATATATGTATGTATATATATATATATATATATATATATATATATATATATATATATATATATATATATATGGGGGAAGTGATACATTTATAATGAAAGAACGCTCAATATCAATAAAAGTGCATATCAACCTTAGTCTAGCGAAGACTTAAAATCAACGGAGTTTGCTGACAGTTTCTTGACTATGCAATTTTTAAATATATATATATATATATATATATATATATATATATATAAGATTTTTGGATGTTTGTTTATTTTAGAAACGTTGCTGATAAAGTATATATTAAATTTTTACTTGAAGGCACTTACAACGCATGTATCGCATAAAATTCGATACTTTTTATTATAGAAAATGAACTTGACAAGTGTAATCCCGGTAAAGGATGGCTCGGTGTGTAGAATACCGTACAGACTGTTTCGACTTTATTAAGTCTCATCAGCGGTATATACTAACGATTTCCCTCCGACAGAAATCGAAACCGGGACTTCAGCAGACACAGTGAAACACCAGTGAAACACTTTTATCGCCTCAGCCACAGTACACAGCTGACCGTCCCAGCGAATTCGATTTCTGTCGGAGGGAAATCGTTAGTATATACCGCTGATGAGACTTAATAAAGTCGAAACAGTCTGTACGGTATTCTACACACCGAGCCATCCTTTACCGGGATTACACTTGTCAAGTTCATTTTCTATAAGAAAAAGTATCGAATTTTATGCGATACATGCGTTGTAAGTGCCTTCAAGTTAATTAATATATATATATATATATATATATATATATATATATATATATATATATATATATATAATATATATAATATATAAATATATATATATATATATATATATATATATATATATATATTATTTGGTTCATATCTATCAAATCTGTATATTCGATTCCCTTATTCATTGCTATTCAATTCACACTCATCTTTCTATCCACCCATCCATCTATTTATATCTCTATACATTTATCTATCTATCTACCTAATCAGCCAGCTAAAGATTTATGACTCCGTGTGCATTCAGCGTGAATGAGGGAGTATTCAATATTCATGTGTCTATTAATTACGTGACCTTATTGGTCTACTTTCTAATTAAATCATTATATACTTTCTAATGCTTATTAGATTAATATTAAATATCGCCCTGTTTGTATATATCCGTCCGAACAAGAGTGGCCATACATACATAGTGACATTAAATGGATTGTATTATTTTATACGGTGATTTTTCAAACCTATCCTGAATGATGAACATCAGTAAGAATATTAATGAATACATTCATGATTGAATTATATATATATCTATATATAATGGAGATAGACTGCATTTTTGTCTGAAGCCGAAACTATATTACTACTCAAGTCACAATTCCTTTAATTATTTACGTCAAATTCTCCATGATTTCATTCTTTTAAACATTCAGTTATTAATAAAAATTGTTTTACATTATTAATACTGTTGATCATATCTACGTACTAATAACATGCAATTGTATTTATATATACAACAAAATAGCGGTTTACAGTTTGAACGAGAAGGCTAATTTGCATATTGATATTTAAAATTTTATTTTAATAAATATGTGCTTGGTATTATTGATTTCTAATTGTTTGGTTTTTATCTTAAGAAATATAAACAAAAATCTCGTAGATAAATCTTTAAAAAAATTTATTTACAAGAAGAAATAACTGTAATATTATCCTTTACTTCCTATTTTAACTAAATAGTTAAATTAGGAAAATTTACCAATGAAACAGGGGAGTAATGGAAAATGATGGAATAGTTAGTTTCAAAGTTGTTCTATTTTTCGATTATACCCCCTCTGTTGCAGATCTTTTTATCTGCATTCTTAGTCAGTTTCATTAGCCTTTCTAATTTAATATGATATTTTATTATATTAAAACTTAAATACTTGCACCCGGAGGGTGCATATATTTGCTAGTATATATATATATATAATATATATATATATATATATATATATATATAAGTAAATTTCTGGTACAGGCAAATTTAAATAATACTTTAAGGGTAATCATTAGGATCACCTATATAGGTGGATACGAAGGAAAAGAGAGAAAAGAAATTGTTTTATTTGATAAAAACAAGGGCCCTTTTGTCCGGTTGCTCATCAAGGTTTATACAGCCGGAGACGACTAAAAGTCAAATTGTAAATACATATGGGTATATATATGAGGGGGGGGGGTTAGGGAAAGAAAAAAAATGTTACTTTCTTCTTTTAAGTCCCCATTAAGTGACACCAGGCCCCAGAGACTCACCCAATAAAATAAGCGAGTGCCTAGGTCTGATTTGTTTGCACAAGGTAGGACGAAAAAAATTTATAATTACGGCCTCAAGGACCTGTAAATGGTGTTTCGTCCTAGCCTTGTGCAAAATAGAAAATTGGTGATCGTTATAACTAGACCGGCAAGCGCTCATGTTGATTAGATGTTCGCAAATCGAAGACTCGCTGCTCTGCGATAACCCGGATGTTATGGGTTTGTGTTCGCGTATTACTCGTATATATAGGTGTAGGGGTTACTGTCCTCGGCTGTCAGCTTGACAGTCAGGGTTTGAATCACGCACAAGGCGGTCTTCCTATCTATAGCTCTGCTTATGTGGCCTAATAGGCCGAAATGTACATACAGAGATTAATTTTTCTCGATTTGTTTAGGCTTACATTTGAATAGGTATGCCCGACTAATTAATTAATTATTAATTAATTAACTTTCAAAATTAGGTACGACTTCAATTAAGCACATATTCCCAAAAAAATTGTCGGCTAAAAAAAGCCATATCAAAACACATCGTTTGTGTATTTACTTCTCATATATATATATATATATATATATATATATATATATATTATAATGCTACACAGTAAAAACCTGCTTAAGTTTCACCATAAGTATCTTAGTGAAACTGGAGAAGGTTAATACCGTGTACAATTATAACGATAAATGTGCTCTACTCACGTATTGAGCACTTTATATTTGTTATCTCGCTGTCTTATTGTAAAACTTGCATCAACTAATCATTGTGACCAATTTCACCGGTAAGTCACCTTTTTCATATAAA
>CM042159.1:34582602-34612602 GCA_023376005.1 Doryteuthis pealeii | reverse complement strand
GACAGGAGAATTTGTATGGCTTACACCTAAAACAGTAAGAGGAAATGAATATGTCGAGGAGTTCAAATTTTGGACGAGGCACCTTAAATTTCATATAGTGCTAATACCCTTTAGAAAGGCATGAATCCAACTATTCTCCGTCCTGGGCATTTTAATCTTGGCATGACAACCTGTCCAGGAGAAAGAACATTCTGAATTCAAACCTCTTTAATTTCGCTTAAAAATGACCTTGTTTCGCATTCTGCTCCACACTGGGGAACTTTAAAAATAGACTTAGCGGATCACTTCTCCACATTTGTCCCCGTTTCTCTCAGTAGCAATGTTCCACCTGTATCCCCGCCCTGTAAAATTCTATTGACTGTTCATTGAGCTACTCCTACACTACAGATTTCACTTCCTCGTCACGGGAATAATGTTTACTTTCAAACCCTGACCAAAGAGACCGAAGAGATGATAGCGATTATTCCATTAGGACTTTTCAAAAGTAAATAAATTCTTACAGGATTTAAACTCGGATCTCTGTGTCAATGACGATAATTATTATATCGCTCCGTATTTGGTCTTTGAATAATCACATAGATTTTAGTATATATTATTATTTATATTTTTGCTTGAAGGCAATTACAATGCATGTATCCCATAAAATTCGATACTTTATAGAAAATAAACTTGACAAGTGTAATCCCAGCAAAGGATCGCTCGGTGTGTAGAACATCGTGCAGACTGTTTCGTTGAACTTTGTTCAACAATGCTTTTAAAAAAATAAAGAAAACAAACATCCAAAATCTTATTCACTTCGCCGAAGAGCATAAGGCCTGGTTTGTTATAATTCACTCAACGTCCCCTTACCTATTATGGTAGAGGCGTGTATGTATCATTGACAAGGTTAATTTCGCAGGGATTGTTCGCTTTGTACTGGGGCCGAGGCAATATGATCTCTGACTATGCCTACTGAGGTCCCGGTTTCGATTTCTGTCGGAGGGAAATCGTTAGTATACATCGCTGATGAGACTTTATAAAGTTGAAACAGTCTGTACGATGTTCTACACACCAGAGATCCTTTGCCGGGATTACACTTGTCAAGTTTATTTTCTATAAAGTATAAAATTTTATGCGATACATGCATTGTAATTGCCTTCAAGCAAAAATATAAATAATAATATATACTTTAATTAACAATGCTTCTAAAAAAAAACATCCAAAATTTTATTCACATAGATTTTAGTATTTACGTTTTGCAGGAATCAGGGTTCCTCAAAGAATTCTCACCATTCTAAAAGATGGTACAAATGCTAATAAGCAAGAATTCGTTAAATGTCAATCTAGTATTATTGATAAACTAGCAGTAATACAAGATAACATTTTAATTAGTGCGTTCTGGGATGCACAGATTTGATTTGAATGAGACTCTGGGAATTTGATGGGTCCCAACTAAAGTTTCTTAATAAATTGTAGAGTTCTTATCTATGAACAACTAAAGCTGTCTAACCCCTACCTTGTACTCCATACAGTGTAATTCGTTTCCAATAAAATATTGAAATGTATTTACAGTTAGCTGCAAATGGTGGGGGAAGAAAAAAACACCTGGGAAGCATGGATACGATTTTTTTCTGCGTCCTTTAAAATTTTTAAATATATAAAGTAGGAGGTTAGTATTTAAGTCCGTCCGTCTGTCTGTCTGTCCAAAATAAAATTACACTGATTATTAACAACAATTCTACCATAAAATAATCTCTCTAGTCTAGCAGTAGTGAAAAGGGGATAGACTCTACGCTGACTGAACTTATGTAGAGAGGTAATACCCCCCCCAATATGTCCACTTTTTGGCCATGGGTGGCGACTCGGGATGCTTAAGGATGGAATCCTGGTGGATGAGCTGTCCATGACATCCAACACTCCACTTAGATCCTTACTTAGGCTAGACGGGCAGTCGGAGAGACCCCCTCCGATCAATCGACTGGTCACGTCAAGCTCTAGCACCTATATGATTGCCCCAACCATATTTCTTTTATGGCAAGCCCCAACCCTTTTTATCATATATGTGCTAGAAGGCCGTGGCTGAGGGTCTTCATGTGCCGGGAATGACGTTAAACTCTATCTGATGGTGAGCTTTCAGTTCTGGAGGTCTGGGGAATGTGGAGCGCCCCTTTATCACAATTGCTCCCAGGACCACTCTGACCCGGAGTGGTAGAAACTGTTAGGGTTTCCATCTATGGGTCAGGTAGAACAAAATAACTAAAAATGTGTTTAAAAAATGAGTCCAAGCATAAAAACACTCTAACGTTGTCGTTCTCCACCGCCTCGAATTTTAATAATCTTTCTTCTGTTCTTTCTTTTATCTATTTTCCTTTCTATTGTTGATCAGACTTTAAAGCCCTGGACCCTGGCCAGCGTTCTTGTTGGAGAGCAAGGTGGGTCAAAAAGTGGGGATGCCTTGTTGGGAAAACGAGAGAAAGAGAGAGCGTTTGTTGATTCTGTTCCTGACAGTACTACAAGCGGGAACACTGTTTCCCGGTAGAGCCAAAATCGGCATTTATACAACTATTAAGTAGTTAGGGTTGGGTAGATGGGGAGGTAAGCGCAAGAGGGAACGAACGGACAGTAGTTACCGTAGATCAGAAAGGAGAAAAGGCAGACGCTGGGGATGTGGAAGAGGGAGGAGAGGCGACAATGGCGACCGGCCGTGAAAGAGAATTTAATGGCGGGAAAAGAATGGTATGACGAGAAAATATGTGGGGGAATGGTTTGGTTTAGAAGAAGAAGAAGAAGAAGAAGAAGAAGGGAACCGGGAACTGACGTGAAGAACAAAAGGGAGAAAAGGCTATAAAGAAAACAAATAGACTATAGGAGACACTGGAAGAGAGACATGAAAAGTAAGGTTGAGAAGAGCCAGGAAACAAAAAAAAAATGCGAGAAAATGAAATGAAATAAAAAAAACAACAAAACAAAAGTTAGAATAAAGTAATAGCTGAAAATAAACGGAAGTTTCAATTCTAAAAATACAAGATATTCTATTAAATAAATGGTTTCGAATATTAGACATAAATTTCTCCCGCCAAAGTTTCAGAACTTAGAAACCTTTAAATCTAAGAAAAAGATTATATATATATATATATATATATATATATAATATATATATATATATATATATATATATATGGACGACCTCCTTTTTAACGTGAGGGTGTTTCCAAGATGACAACGGTCGTACAATTAAGAAACACGATTATTAATACATAGAATGTTTACCACTGGCTTCCTGAGGAATAAGTCTTTTCAGCTCTCCAGAACTCTTCTGAGATTTTCAGTTAATCTCAGAAGAGCTCTGGTTTGGACATTCCCAATTATTTTCCGGATTTCCAGTCCCTCTAATCTATTTTCCTAATTATTGGGGAACCATGGAATTCAACTATGATTGGTATTAACTTACTTTTATATTCTACAAATTTCTCTGGAATGGTCCGCGTATTAAAATAGCTTCATTTATTTTAGTTCTGTTATCTGATGAAATGGCTGAGTTTACTTGTTTACATGTGCTTGCCTTTGTGTTGAATACAACAGTATATGGTCTTCTGGCCAGGATTATGTTATCTGTTAGTATCTCAAAATCCCAGAGTCGTATTTTCTAGGACACATTGTTTTCTGTACTGTTATTTTCTATGTATAGTCAATTTTAGATCTTACACAATTCTCAAGTAATTACCTTTCCCACCAGTCACACCCGTTGTTTCATATGTTGTGTCCTTTTGTTACGTTTATTATAATGAGGTTTACTATTTCGTTTCATTCTCTTTACATAGTCCAAACGTTTTTTTTTCTTTGGGTCTTAACTCTTTTAGGTTTAATTGTTGTGGAGTTACTTGAAGCTGCTATTGTTACATATCCATACCCAAATGGTCATGTTGCGGGTATATACACAATGTTCTTTCACTAGAGAGGGGAGATAGATAGACAGGGTATCAGAGAGGTGAGATGCATATTTGCATTACTTACTTCTTTCTTATTCTCTGGCTATCTGTAATCATCCAGTCACCATGTTGAATTCTATCTTATTCTTGTTTTGTTGGCCGATCTTGTTGATTCTTTTCTAGCTAAGCATTCATTGACCAACAACGCCAAGTTACTGTTTAGACTTTATTCCTAATCTTAACTAACTAACTAACTAACTAACACAGTGTGCGTGCAGGTGATGAGTTCAGTTAAGCAAGAGGCCAACATCCCTGGAAAGCTAACTAGCTCTTACGTGAATCAAAGATCCCCGACGGTCTGTGAATTTCCATTTTCGCTCGACGGTGTTGTCAATAATCTATGCTACCATAGGTTATGCAACACTAGTAATAATAATTTCTCTCTTTATGTTTTCTCTATGTTCAGGTCATCTGGTGTTCAACAGCCTTATTCTGTCTTATTATGTGGCCATAGAGTTATTTTTTTATTATTTTATTTGCTTGATTTAGTAATTCCAATTTACCTGTCGTTCCTAGTGTCCCTTTCATTTTTGCTGTTACTTACTGCTATGGGTAATATTTCTACTTTGTATATTTTTCAATGCACTGCGTTGCCCCCTCTGAATATTCCCGAAAGGCGATAAGTGTTCTTTCTTCTTTTTTTGTTACCAATTCTTCTTCTTCTTCTTCTTCTTCTTCTTCTTCTTCTTCTTCTTCTTCTACTCTTCGTTTCTTCATTTTCCTGACCCCCATTAGCTGTGATTAAGACAAGGTATTTTATGATGCATTCAGCGACGATCCAAGTCACTATTGGGAATTATTGATCTTAGAAACTAGCTTGTTCACATTACACCATGACGGATGCCTTTCTATACCTAGTCAATGATTTGCTAGTAAACAATTATATATATATATATATATATATATATATATATATATATATATATGAGAAGAAAATATTTAAAAATATAACAAACACAGGATGTTATGATTAGGAAAAACAATTTTATGTGTCAATACTTAAGCATTTCGTTATATTGTACCATCTTCAGGACACTGTTAAGTAATGTTTATGTGATGTATACACGTATGCATAGACGTATCATGTTATATTGTTGTGACCGGGGTTTACAATCTTATAACCACCGATTATTGATTTGCCCATATGCATTATTTAACAGTGTCCTGAAGATGGTACAATATACCGAAATGCTTAAGTATTGACACATAAAATTGTTTCCTCTAATCAAAACATCCTGTGTTTGTTATATTTTTAAAATATTTTCTTCTCGGATTAATAAAATGATAAAAGTAACCTACTCGAGTTTCATCGTCTGATTCATCAGGGTTACATTCGTTGAATTAATCGAGTTTTCGATTAATATCAGTACATTCCCGTTGAAATGGGTCTTATTTTTCATAGACGAACGCTTGTTTATATTTTCAAAACTCATCGTGAACCGTTTTTGTTTATTGGATCAAAATTTGAATTAATTTGTGGGTATTACTTTTTCAATTACTATTTAATTTTATTTCAACGGACATGTATTGTACCAACTGATATGAATCGAAAACTCGATTAATTCAACGAATGTAACCCTGACGAATCAGACGATGAAACTTGAGTAGGTTACTTTTATCCATTATATAAATAAATTTTGCTCTACATTGTATTGAGCACTTTGTATTTGTTTTTTCTCAGTCTTAACCCCTGGATACTGTGCGCTTCCAACGATCGTACTCATACCCACCGGTAAGCTACTACTCATATATATATATATATATATATATATATATATATATATATATATATATATATATATGAATCAATTATTATTTCTAAAATGTTAAATAATATGCCTTTTGATACAGAGACTAATTGCTCAAAGTGTCTTGCTTGATGTTGCCTGCCAAACATTCGATCACTTACCAAACCAAGAAATTCGTATCCCCAATATCATTTTTAGGTAACCAAACCATTAAATAATTTTTCGAAGAGATCATATGATCAGAAAATACCATATAACGAGCAAGACATGACTTTCAAAATACATACTGGGCTCGCAATTGGTTCCATGTGAACTGATTTGTAAAATAAAAAAAGAAACAAAAAAAAACAAGAATATGTATACACGACAATCCTTCATCTTACGTTGGTCTCTTGCTTTTGGCTTGATTCCAAGTACGCCAATTCTGAAAGGCATTATTCTGGTTCCATTATTTATTCGGTTCTAGGGCAAATTCTTTGTATTCTTCTATTTTATTATTTGTTTAGCAGGGGCGAATGCAGTGAGCGGTATGAATGTAGAGTACTTATATTCATTTTTCTTATTTTCCCGAACAGCAATTGATTTGTGCAGATACTAGTTGATTATCTGGTCGACTACAAACCATTTTTCAAAGTTACTAGTGTATTAGTCTCTATAATCTATTGTGTTTGTTTGCATGTTCCTTAAGATCTAGCATACAGCACTTATTTTCTCAGAGGTTTACTGTCCCATTTCCCACAAATGGCAGCTTTTTATGTTTTATTTTTGTTTAACATTTTCTTTTTTTTTATCTTATGTGATTTGTTCTTGTATAGTTGTTCTGGGCTGCCATAACCCCATTTACGTTTTCATCGGCTTTTCCTAAGACAAGTCCCCGGACTGTTCTGCAATATTTTCCATTTACAATTTTTAAATTCTACTCAGAGAAATCCTTTCCCTTTTGCATTTTTTTGTGTGAGTTCGTTACTGTTCCTTTGTTTATCATCGTTTTGTCTCTTGTTCCGCGTGCGTTTTATGATAGCCAACCTGAACATTCGTGCATATTTTCAAAATACATTTTCTATTGTATGGACACACGTTGATGACACATCTTTTCTTTTCTTTTCTTTGTATGTCCATATGTCAGTTAGTGTTTTCCAGTGAATATAGGCCCTTTTGCTTATCCATTTTCTCTCTGGTTGTTGATTTTGTTGAGGCTGCTGTTTTCCACCCTGTAAAATATGATCACTTAAGTGAAAAATCAACATATAATACAGATCTTCACAGAAAGGCTATAACTAGCTCTCAGTTACCAGGAAAAAAGGGCACCAGCTGTACCCAAGTACGGACTATGTACTAACTACAAGAACTTAGCCATATGGACTGCTATAAAATTATTTTCTTTTTAATCGTATTCTCATCAAGCAAGTTCCCGGACCATTCGGCGATATTTTTGATTTACAAATTAAATTCTACTCGGAGAATTTATTCCCGCCATTTTGCATTTTTGTTGAGTTTGTTACTGTCCCTTTGTTTATCTTCGTTTTGTCTCTTGTTTCCGCGTTTCCATTTACTCTGTGATCGATGGTCTTGTCGAGGTCACTTTTTTCGTACCTGTAAAATAATATTATTTACTTTTATTTTTCTTGCTTAGTGACTCATATTTGAGTATTCGTACAACAATTGTGTTCTTTTCAAAATTCCATACAGCCCTTTAAACTAACCACTCTGACTAGTTTTATTCTCAAAACTGCATCTGAATTTAACGCTCAAATTCCAAAGTATTATTATTATTATTATTATTATTATTATTATTTACTCCTTTGAGTTTTCACATCAGTGTTAGCTGATGGTCTTTCACTGGTGTCTGGGTGACAGCAAGTCTCCTCAGGTCTCCAGGACTCTTCTGAGTATTCTGGCAGATTGCAGCAGTGCAGTGTTCTGAATGGTTTCAATCCTTCCTCTGATTTCCAAACATTCTAGACCCTTTTCCAATCTATTATTATTATTAACAGAAGTAGTAGGAGGAGGAAAAGGAATAGTAGTTCTTCTTCTTCTTCTTCTTCTTCTTCTTCTTCTTCTTCTTCTTCTTCTTCTTCTTCTTCTTCTTCTTCTTCTAAAACTTTTAAGAGAGAACAGAAGAAAAAAAACAACAAATAAATAAAATCTCCGACCAAAAAAAGGCTTAAAACAAAATAATCCAAACACGGATTCCAGAAATATAAAAAATAAAGAGACAACTGAACTCACTCACATACATAACGACACATCGTGTAGTTCCAGTTTATTGACCGAAAAGAATAGATAGCGTTGTCCCCCAAATTCGGGAAAATCTTGCCGATTAATAAAGCTGAATACCGCGTTTCCTCGAAAATAAGATCTACCTGCAGAATAAGACCTAGCTTAATTTTTCAGGTGATTTTAAATTATGACCCTTTTAAATAATCCCAGTTCTAATAAGAATATTCTCTGGGGGGCACAGTTAAGTCCGACGCTTTTACTCTCCCAACTGACCAAGTGTTCTGTCTGAAACAATCTCTCCCAGCAATGCCCCACTCTTCTCACCAACACTATTAAAATATCTTGTCTCTCAACAACAGCCAAAATGCCACTGCAAGCTTTTTTCTCAGGTTTGTGAGGGCTGGTCATTAAATAAACAATTACAGTGTTCATCCGGGATCCTTACTCTGACCTGCCCGTGTGGCACGTGCGACACTAATCAGCACGCGTCAATGCTTCACATCCGGGCCACTCTGGATAGTTTAGCAATTCCCATGCTTCAGGCCACGACTCACGATCAGGAGGATGCGAGATCAATCTCCCCACTCGCCTCTGATCTCATTCTTCGTGCACTCTTCGAACTACTACGTTCCTGGTTTCTCTCGCCACACTAGTTGAGAACGGCACACTGACGAAAGAAATAAGCATTCTTCCCAATCACATGATACGACGCAAACTCTCGAAACCTCGAAAAATAAGCCCTAGTATCATATTTCGTAGTGATAATTCTTGTATAAGCCATGTCTTATTTTCAGAGAAACACTTGACATTTCCTGATAATAAGCCCTAGTTTTATATTTCGTTGTGAACATTTATATACGTCCCGTCTTATTTGTGGGGTAACACGGTAGTTATAGTTCAATACAGTTAAAATCTCTGATGTATCCCATCGCTTTCGTAAATAAATATTTGATTATGCAAGATGCACCTGAAACTATATTGAAAGTTATGTTTGAATATAAAATATCCCGAATCAGGTTTTAAATTATTCATGACTAAGGATGAGGAAAGTATTTTCTCTTCATAAAACAACTTAATGTCGTAAAATAATTCGGGTAAAGTAAAAGAAAGAAAAAAAAGAAGAAGAAATATTTTGACTCGAAGCGAGAGGAAATAAAATAATGACAAAAAATCAAAGGATAGAGTTAAGTTAGAATATACAGTGGCACCTTGACTTACGAGCGCTCCAAGTAACGAGTGCTCCGATATACGAGTTGTCATTAGGTAAAAGATTTGCTTTGTGTTGAGAGCTAAAATGTGAAGTACGAACGAGCTTCAGATACAATTATCCTATTATGATAAAGATGGTGTGGCTTTCTGTCTCTAATGGAAATTGCGTCACCACCAACGTTACAATTCCCCTTGTTATTTACGTTATATTTTCAATAGGGGCCGGGTTAACTCAGTCGGTAGAGCGTTCGGTTAGAAACCACAAGGTTCCTAGTTCGATACCGGTCCCCGCCAACTCAGCGTATGAGTAGCACAGGGATCTGTGCGGTAAAGTAAGGAGTTGATGGAAGGTGTAGCGCTCCACCTCAGATGCTAAAAACAATCTCCTTGGTCTAGCGCTATTGAAAAGGGGATAGACTCCTCGTTGACTGGCTGATACCGACTTTAGGCCGCCCTGACGACTTTACTTACTTTACTAGTATCTTATTTATTAATAATGTCCCTATTAAGTTCAGAAAGATTGGCCTCAAAACAGTCCATGTTATTAAGTTATTTATCATGCATTCCACGTATGTGTGTGTGACAAACTGTCGTTTCAATGTGAACCACGAAACGTGGTTATTGGATGGTGGGTGCAAAATATTCGTAGACCCGTCGGTATTTCCCCTCACTGATGCGCCCCAGGCACTGGGCGATAAACCCAGCCCTATCCCTTTAAATCAAGGGATAGGGGTTTCATGGGGGAAAGACTCCCTGGAATCACGCCGTTAATTTCATTGAAGACACAAGCCCCTAAGAGACCGTTTATCAATCTATTTAAGATCCTGCGATATGTGTTGTATATCATTAAGAAATAATGTTCACACAGTATAAGGTGTGAAATTTGCAACCGGTTTTAATAAAACCGTTTAATAAATAATTACTTGGTTTATAGATATGTAATATCATTGTTTTATTCTCAAAAGTATTAAAAGGATCTGTCAAGAAGTTCAAAAATCAAATCTTTACAGGGGTTAGGTACTTCTTTAATATTTGTGGGTGTCAGAAAATGGATATCTTCGGGGTCTGCCTAGGATCTCCCAAGTAGTTCAACAACCAAATCTATATAGGGGATAGCTAATTATTTAATATTTTTATGAGTCGGGCATTGGATTGCTTGATGATTTGAATAGACTCTGCAAATTAGTTCGACAACCAAATCTATACAGGGTGTAGTTAATTATTTGATTTTAGTGATATCTGCCTAGGATAACCCAAGCAGTTCAACAACCAAATCTATATAGGGGATAGGTAATTATTTAATATTTGGGGGCGTCGGACATTGAATTGCTTCGGGATCTGCCTAGGATCTGCAAAGTATTTCCACAATCAAATCTACCTAGCCGATCACTGAGCACTCCAATGTCCGATCCCCCAAAATATTAAAAAATTACCTACCCACTGTATAGATTTGGTTATTGTTCTACTTGGCAGATCCTAGGTGAATCATCAGACGGTAATTAATTAATATTTGGTAATTATTTAATATTTGTAGGAGACGGAAATTGGAGTTCCTGATGTCGCCTGGTATCTGCCAAGTAGTTCGACAACTAAATCTATACAGTGGGTTGGTAATTGTCTAATATTTGTAAGGAGTCAGACATTGGATTGCTTGGTGATCGGCCAAAGCTCTCCCAAGTAATTCAATAACAAAATCTTTACAGAAGGTAGGTACTTAATTAATAATTGTGGGAGTCGGTCTGTGGATTGTTTCGGGATCTGCCTTGGATCACCCAAGCAGTTCAACAACCAAATCTATACAGTGGGTAGGTAATTATTTAATGTAACTGGGAGTCGGACAGTTGTTTGTATCGAGATCTGCCTAAGATATCCCAAGTGGTTCAACAACCAGATCTATACAGTGGGTTGGCACGTAATTAATATTTGGGGTGTCGGGTATTTGGGAGTGTAGGTAATTATTAAATATTTGTCGGAGTCGAACTTTGGATTGCTTGATCCCATGCCTAGGATATCCCAAGTAGTTCAACAATCAAATCTATACAGCGGGTAGGTAATTATTTGATATTTGTGGGAGTCGGGCATTAGATTGCTTGGTGATTGGCATAGGATCTTCCAAGTAGTTTGACCACAAAATGGTTACAGGGGGTAGGTAATTATTTGATATTTGTGAGAATCGGACAGTGGATATCTTCGGAATCTGCCACAAACAAAGCTATACTGTGTATAGGTTCTTATTTAATATCTGGTGGTGTGGGTTACTGGATTGCCTGGTGCTATGTCTAGGATCCCCCAGGCAGTTCCACAAACAAATCTATACAGGAGGTAGGTAATTATTTCTCTGAATGTTTGAGATGAGGCTTGAAGATTAGTATTATCTGCATTATTCGGACTATTGTCCCCATCTTCATTGTTATTTGTACAACGTTTCGGCCGACATGCCCTCCGTCCTTCTTCAGGTATTTCTTGTCGGACTCTGGAACCTTCTCGGACTCGGGAACCTTAAGTGGACCTAGCATAGAAATGAATACAATATGGGAACAATACCTGAAGAAGGTCGGAGGGCATATCGGCCGAAACGGATCTGCCAAGTAGTTCAACAACTAAATCTATACAAGGGGTGGGTAATTAATTAATATATGTGTGTCGGACATTCGATTGATTGGTGTTGCTTAGTCCTTGGTTTAGTATCTTAATATCATAAATCTACTTATAAAAATTGTCCCTGATTATATTTGCCGCGATTGACATATCCGGCCTTAGAAAGCTGAATCCGACCACAAACCTACATGCATACATACATAAATTCATACATAAATTAGAAAAAATACGACTTATATTGATATACCACATTTGTGCTCAGAATTTATTATATTGCAACAAGTTTACAGTCGCCATTGTAAAATATGCAAGAATCTCAGAGACAATATCTAATGTGATAATATTTATTTGGAATGGAGCGTGATTTAATTTTCAAGAACATAAATGTTTTTTTAAGAATAACATTTTTTTCTATTCAATTTCTTTCTCTCTCTGAAGAGTGCAACTATCTATGTTTAACATATTTTTGGAGTTAGGTTTGATGAACAATGGAAAATTCGAACAGTTTCTAGTCTAATCCTTACGGCCATTGTTTTCATTAATTCAATCATGAAATAGATAGACAGACAGACAGACAGACAGATAGATAGATAGATAGATAGATAGATAGATAAAGGTAATATGTTTTCACGTTTAGATAATGATAGACAATATATAACCTACCGAGGAGACTTGATATAACCTAATTGTTTATTATCAATTCGATAAAATATTTGTTCTTATATATGATTATTACTGTTATTGTTAAAACCAGTCAATATATTTTGTTGGTTTGGTTTAATTTGTTTTGTTTTACGGCATATCAACCTCGTTGGGTCATTTAATGTCGGGAAAATGTTAGAAGATTCGTAGCGATAGTTTTAATAAAAAATTTAAAACTCAATTTTATAGACAAATCTCTATTTAACCCATATTCTTTTTTGTTGTTGAGTATCTGGCCGCCATCCTTAGTTCCAGATGTAGTAAATAAGTAAGCAAGCCAATAAGTATCCGGTGTTATAGTATTCTTTGTAAGTCCGACGTCCAAGATGATCCAAATAGCAACGAGCCAAGGTTAAAAATCAGACTAGTATAAATACAACAACATCAGCAGCAGCACTGCCAGTGATTGGGCAATAGGAATCTTTCTCAGGCACGTGATAGTCAACGAGTCTATAAGTAGAAGTGACTACTCGCCTCATGCCTTATATACAACAAAATTCCAACAGTTGTTGCTTTGTTTTAATCATTAATCTACCAGCTTTATAAGTAAACCAAAGGCGCGTTGGGAATTATTCTATTTGGGACCCGAAAGATCTTTTGTACATCCAACATGCATGCACATGTTGATCCACACTTGTCGATTTATACAAGGATTTATATATCCCTAAGAGAATGTATGATCATTAATAAATTAATCGGACCATATTACCTTTAGGCACCCCTTTTTGATCTCGATTAAGAAAGGACATGTAGTTCATTTACACAGTCAATATCCGGTTGTTTGTTAGGGGTTAGGGGGTTAGGGGTTAGTTTTATAATTTTTTAAATCTAAAAATCGTATGTTAAAGCAACCGGATATCGACGGTGTAAATAAAATACCTATCCTTTCTTAATTGAGATCAAAAAGGGGTGCCTAAAGGTCATATGGTTCAACTAATCATATACATAGCAATAATTAAACTTTCAATGGGAAGGAAAAACTCAACACACCGTCATTTGGCTATTATAATTTATTTAGACCGGAACTCAATAATGAGCTTACACTTATCAGACAGCCATCAACACACACACACACACACACACACACAAACACACACACACACACGCAATATATATATATATATATATATATATATATATATATATATATATAATGTTGTTCTGGATCCAATGGGAGAAAATTTGATATCTTATAAAAAAAGAAGGTCGCAAAATGTATTATGTTCTCAGAAAATTTTTTATTCTTTTTATCTTACATATGCGACACGTGTTTCTGATCTGTTGTCTTCTTCAGGCATTGAGTTATTATTTGGGCAGAATATGTCCGATATTTGAGAGGTTTTGTGTGTTTCTGCAACTTTTCTATCATTATATATATATATATATACTTTTCTATTATATATATATATATATATATATATATATATATACCCAAAAAGTATAAATTTAAGTAGAAAAACACAAATTTATTCAGAACAAAAAACAAATTACAAACACACACACCTGATATATCAAATGAACATCTGATGAACTTTATCAAGACAACCCTAATAAAAAAGAAATAAAAAAGTTATAAAACTCAGCTAATGAATTTATTAGCAAGCCACCCCGCAAAAAAAAACACCTGTTTAAAAGACTAATGTTAAAAATGAAATTCCTTTCCACTCCCACAAGAATAGGAAGAGAGAGTGAAATACTCATGTATATATATATACACATGCATGTAAGAATTCATTTTCATATTATCAATCAAAGCCTGAAGAAGATACCAGAAGATCTGAAACACGTGTTACATATGTAAAACAAGAAGAATTAGAACATTTTTTTCTGAGGACAAAATACATTTTGCGGACCTTCCTTTTTTGTTATAAATAAAGATACTATTAAAAAAAAAATTATTTCACTATGCCGAGTAAGGCTAAATTTATAGTGAAAATTAAAAAATTTCGAACAATTTCCACGTGCACAGGAGCAGCCGAGCCGAATTAACATCACGGAAAAGGCCGATTTAACATCACGGAAGTAACCGAAAAAGAAAAATTTTCAAATATGCGGCGTTCCTCAACTTCTTAAACAACAGATGATTACAATATCGCCGTGGGATAAGTACTATAAAAAAAAAAAACACCTAGTACTTTAAATAACTCTGAGGATGGAATTTTACTTCCGAAAATATTTAGTTTTGAAAAAAAAAAAGTTAAATAAATATAATTTTAAACACATATTACATTGTAAATTGCCTTCAAAAATCTTTATATTACACATACACACAATGCTTCAAAATACAAAAAACTTTATATATATATATATATATATATATATATATATATATATATATATATATATATATATATATGAGCAAAACATACAAGAATTTAAAATCCAATGTTTTGTTGCCTCTACTAATCTTCAATTCTCACATTGTGATCGCTTATGTATGACGCACTGGTTTGTTTGTTAAACACCGATCATTGGTTAATTTAAATGCGTCCGTTACCCTATCGTATGGACATTAGTTTGACTTTGACTCAAAAGGAATTTGTCAAATATATGAGGTTCAGTCGTGTCAATCAGCGTGACCTCATGTCGAATTAATAACAAGCTTAATAATAGCTTGAGCGATAATGGGATCAGGGTAGACTGGATTGTTTAACCTTGGTCAGGAAACTAGTCTATGTGAAGTTAACCTCTCTTTTCAAAACATTGCTATTCCAAATAAATATTGACATTATTTCCCATGCTGCTCTTGTCCGAGGTGCTAAGTAAATGCAAATATATAGACACGGACAGACACACAGACACACAGACACATCCTCCACTTCAACCCACCAAGGCTACGTGGTTCTACTTGTTTCTGGAGAGCATGCCATCGTTTTTCGTAGATAGCTGTGTGTCATATCATATATATATATATATATATATATATATATATATATATATATATATATATGGGAGTAAATATGGAAAATACATCCGACAATATAAAGAAAATTTGAAAAACAAGTGTTCCGAAAATAGGATGAATTTAATTATCGATGTTTAAACATTTCGGTTTCATTAAACCTTCATCAGGATGTCTCTTGGGGTGAAGAAAATGATGGATGTTTTTATATATGACAGGAGATGAAATCTTTTTAGTTGTGTAACTAACTTTTAGTTAGTTACACAACTAAAAAGATGTTCATCTCCTGTCACATATAAAAAAACATTTTCTTCACCCCAAGGTACATCCTGATGAAGGTTTAATGAAACCGAAATGTTTAAACATCGATAATTAAATTCATCCTATTTTCGGAACACTTGTTTTTTCAAATATATATATATATATATATATATATATATATATATATATATATATATTCTCACTATCGAGTATATAATTGTAGAGAGAGAGAGAGAGAGAGAGAGAAGAGAGAGAGAGAGAGAGAGAGAGAGAGAGAGAATAAATGAGGACTCTTACATGTTACTCTTCTTCTATTTCGTCGTTCGCCATCATTCTTCAGGGCTGATTTCTCGGGCTATTTTCTTTTTTCTTGTTGGGCTCATTTCTTCAGGCTGGTCAACTCTTGTTTTAAGAACTCAAGAGTTAGTTGCTTTTATATATACTTTTTTAACAACACCCCCAGCACAATATATCGCGCGGATAGTGAGCGACATCTAGAGAGACGACAACAACGTCCGCTCTCGGCAAGTAACTAGTCGAATTTAATCAAGAACATAAACTAAACCCCCTCGTCTCTAATGGTGCGTTTTGTAAGGGGTGAAGTAAAAAGTTTATCACCCGTCAATAACTGTCGGGGTAACTTTCTACTGGACCCCTATTATTCTAAATCTAACGAACCCTGATTCAATATATCTGACTACTGTACTTACATAATTCATTGACTATCATTGAATTATGTAACACTTATTAAAGATGACAGAAATTATCTAGAGTTGAGTTTGTTTATTAACCTTTTCATTTTCGCAAGCGACATGTCACAAGTGAAGATGATGGCTTTTTTATAACTGTCCAAAATCTCTGTTGTAAGGAGAGTAGATATAGGACAGGGATACATGACAGGGATACATGGTCTCATCCGAAGGTAAAATATTGCTATTGAGAGAAATGGTGACTTTGTGGAGAAGTAGGGATGTAATCCAGCTTTATTTTGATGTATGATTCATGTTCCAGTGTTCGTTATTATATCGGTCCTAGTTAATGACATTACTTTTGACTCACCGTCGTATATATATATATATATATATATATATATATATATATATATATATATATATATATATATATAATTAAACAAAAGACACATCTGTTTAAATTTTTATTTTTGATCTTTCGATTTTCTGGCCAACTTTTTAATGTTTGGGTGGAATTCTTCTCCTTCCAGCCTCCACATTTTATATAATTTTTTAAAAAACTGGAACACATCACCCCTGATGATGGCACTTCGAAGTGCCGAAAGTACTCGGGACCTGAACTTTGGTGGACTTATCCACGAATTCCACCCAAACATTAAAAAGTTGGGCAGAAAACTCGAAAAGATCAAAAATAAAATTTTAAACAGGTGATGTGTCTTTTGTTTAATTCTACATGTATAATGAAAGAACACTGCCCAAATACACATATATATATGTGGGGGGGTGTTTGTGTGTGTGTGTGTGTGGTTTGTATGTGCGTTTCCCTATAGAGAATCGTGTTTACCAAATCATGTGTGATTTAAATGATTTAAACATTAATCCTAAAGCATATTCACTCCTTTATAAAAATCGGCTATATCCCCTTTGCCTTTGCATGCACCCGATTCTTGAGTTTAAATTCATTAAAAATTGTGTTTGGTAATTCCTTCCTTTCACTAGTGGAGAGCGCGCCTTTATTTCTATACGACACCAAGTGTGAATATTGTTTATTTTTTCCCCTTTGTGTGTCTATTTAATTCTTTTCTTTGCGTGGATTTTCTTTATTCCCGTTTCTAATACAATAGAAGATGAATCTAATTTAATTAATCATATTCTAAACGTGCACACTTCAGAGAAATCATCAGTAGAATAAAATGACTGAATAAAAAATAATTCTAAAAAATAAAAAAATAAAAAAAAAAATAATTATAAAACATTAAAGAAAAATCTCTTCTCTTTCTCTGTTGTTCTTGATTATGTAAAGACGCATAATTACGATTTTTATTTCATTTCTTTTTTTAAAAATAAAAGTTCCCCAAGGCCAGGATCTTCACGCAACTGATTGTACCAATCTTTATTTTAATTAAACACTGTTCCTTTATTAAACATTATCATTTTTACACCAGCAATTATGCTCTTCATGTGACCTTGGATTCATATTTCGAGTTAGAACAGAGGATGTGCTTAGCTATACAACTATGTTCTCACAATCATCAAGGTTAAATTTTTAGACAATTTATCTATTATTATACTAAAGATCGCATAAATCTTTAAATCTATAAATATAAACTATACATCCATCAATAAGTCTAACTTATCCAGAACAAATAATTAAAAAACTACACATTATGGTGATTTTTTATTAGCGTAACACATTTAAACTACTGTTGCATAGGGCCAAATTCGAGTTGGAGTATAATTCGTTAGTAGTGTAGTCGTCGTTAGTTCAGAAACAACATACGCAAGTCGTATAGTCATAAAGGAGTTTGTTTATTCCTTTCTAGGCTCGTGTATTCTTTTTCAGTGTGTGTGTGTGTGTGTGAGAGAGAGAGAGAGAGAGAGAGGGGGGGAGGGAGAGAGAAGGGGGTAAATTATTCTATCGTAACTCATGTTCGGTACTACTATGGGAAACCCAAGCGAGGAACCCAGGACGCCCCGTCTTGCCTCTTACGAAGGTCCAGCCGAAAAAGGAAGATTTTTCTCTTCTTACGTTTCTTATCCCGGTGGTGGAGGGTCACCCAACTTCCACTTCACTGCAGAAACTAGAACTTCCGACTTTATTTTAAACATTAGTTCCGGGGTCATTGGTCGGTCAGTGGATCCCCACCACGTTGAGTGATTACCCTTCCAAACTTTAACCTTTGTTCTTATTTATTTTTCTTCTCTTTCTCCAGAAATCCGAACACCGTTTTCTTTTCAATCCCAAAATTCCCCGTAGACCATCATAATTACGCTACACTACTCCAACTTAACTACTCTAAATTAAACTACTTTAACTTAGAAAATAAAGAAAAACTTCACATAAATATCTACATACACAGACACACATAAGTAGTTAAATACATTCAGATATACAAGAGAAGGAAATATGAGAGAGCACTTATCAGATAATTTAAAAAAAAAAAATTAAAAAAACATCACTATGTATAGTTACAGAAACTTGTCTGAAATTTAAAGCAAAAAAATAGATAAGTATATTGATAAATATCAATATAGACAGAAATAGTGGCAGTTGGTCATAGATATACATATACATCAGGGGTGGCCAAAATTGCTTGATGTGAGACCAATGAATGATAAAGCTAAGCTGCTTGAGAGATGCAGGACATGAGTACAATTTACACAGATAGTAAAGACAAGTAGAAAAAGAGATGGTTTTCATGAGTTCTCATTACAACAGACAACGTATTCCTTGCTCTGGATTTGGGTTGAATTCTCTAGAATATTTAAATTATCTAGAATTTTTCACAAGCTGCATATTAAAGGTCAAAGAGCCGCAATTTAGCCACCCCATGATATATATGTATTTACCAACCCCGCCACATAAGCAGGATGTGACACAAGGTCAATTTTTAAGCAGATTTGAATATATATCTTATTATAATGGAGATAGTGTGTTTTTCTGTCTGTAACCGAAACTATATCGCTACTCAAGTCACAATTCCCTTAGTTATTTGACATCACATTCCCAATGATTTTATTTTTATTTAAACCTCAATTATTAATAAAATTGTTTCACATTATTAATACTGTAAACCATATCTACATACTAACAACATGCAATTATATTTATATATACAAAAAATAGCATTTACAGTGTGAAGGGAAGGCTAATTTGCATATTGATATTAAAATTTGATTTTAATAAATATGTGCTTAATATTATTGATTTCTAATTGTTTGGTTTATTTTAATGAATATAAGCAAAAATCTCTTCAATGAATCTTAAATGAAATCCATTAACTAGAAAAATAACTGTCATTTATTCTTTACTTCCTCTTTTAACTAAATACTTAAATTAGAAAAAATAACAATGAAAGACGGAGTGATGGAAGAGTAAGTTTCAGTTGTTCATTTTTTTATTATACTCCCTCTGTTTCAAATCTTTTATTATACTCCCTCTGTTTCAAATCTTTTTATCTGTATTCTTATTTAGTTTCATTAGCCTTTCTAATTTAATACAATATTTTATTACATTAAAACTTAAATACTTGCACCCGGAGGGTGCATATATTTGCTAGTATATATAACCAACTAATAATTCTTAGCAACCCTCTTGGCACTGATCATTATTTTCTACCAACCTATCAGTATAACGTCGGCGTGGTGGCCTATTCTCGATATCAGCCGGAAATAAGAGAGCTTATTTACCATTAACTAGCATTAGACATGGGAGATTGTTTTCCTGATGTAGAGCGCTATACCTACCGTCAGCTCCTAGATGCTTTATTTCACAGATCAGATGACTCAATCTGTGCTACCCATGCGTGGACTTGAGGGAGACCTGGAACCTTGCGATTGCTTTGGTGAATGTTAATATCCAAATCATCATTTCCTGAACACACACACACCCACACACACACACACACACCACACACATGCATGCTATAGCGAAGTCCTGAATGTGCTTTTCCTTTAGATAATAGCACTTACTATTAACTAGGAATGTATATCTTTATAATATCATATAATGTATAACACAGATCCGTTACTACTGAATAACGAGCCTTCCCTTGTTGAATAGCCCATACTTGGAACTTTGGGTTATTTCTAAAAGTGGAGAATGGGTTGGGTAAGAAAGAAGTGACGAAAGAGTGGATTAAAGGGGGGAAAAAGAAAATAGAAGAAAAGAAAGAGAAAACAAGCAGGGGAAAAAGAGAAAGAAAAAATAACAACACAAAAAAGTTTATAAAAGAAAGGACATATCAAAAGAATCAAATAAAAGGAAGGATATAAAAAGAAAGGAAATAAAAAGGAAGTATATAAAAAGAAAGGAAATAAAAAGGAAGTATATAAAAAGAAAGGATATAAAAGGATAGGAAATAAAAAGAAAGGAAATAAAAAGAAAGGAAATAAAAAGAAAAGATATGAAAATGAAGGAAATAAAAAGAAAGGATATAAATAGAAAGGAAATAAAAAGAAATAAAATAAATAGAAATGAAATAAATAGAAAGGAAATAAAAAGAAAGGACATAAATAGAAAGGAAATAAAAAGATAGGATATAAAAAGATAGGACATAAAAAGAAAGGACATAAAAAGAAAGGAAATGAAAAAAGAAAGGATATGAAAAGAAAGGAAATAAAAAGAAAGGAATAATAAGAAATGAATTAAAAACAAATGAAATGAAAAGAAAGGATATAAAAAGAAAGGATATATCAATCTAGTTTTGCAGGTCCATTACTACTGAATAACGTGTTCACTTTTCGCTGGGTTGGCCCATACCTGTGATATTGTGACGCATGCTACCCCTGACGAATGGGTTGCATAAATATCGACCAATCCTTTATGTGTTATTTAATGTCGACCTTTATTTCGGTATATGTTTGCTCATAATCACAATTATTCATATTTTCAATCTTCTAATATTATTATAAATAAAGAATTTATATATTCTATATAAATTCTATTTTTAATGTATTTGTAATTATGAGTTTGCCTTGTTAGAAAGCGAGACATAGAGAGAGGAAGAGACAGAGAAGGGGGACAGACAGACTGACAGACAGACACAGTATGTGTGTATTTGCGTGTGCGTGTGCGTGTGCGTGTGTGTGTGTATACATGTTTCAATGACATTTTTCAATTACAAAAGAATTATTATATTAACTTAAAAAATCATTTCAAATAACTTTTAAATGATGTTTGAGAGCCACATGTGGACCTCAAAGGTATGGAAAAAAAAATACGGTGAATGTCATGGTTGATGAAAAGATTGCTATTGTATCTGAAATCCAAATATCCAATACTGCAAGTTAATTAACATTACGGAAACTGAATAGTGGGAAGTTCTATGGATTTGAATAATTACAAATAAGAAAATTTTAAAGAAAAGCAGCCAAGCTGGAAAACAAATTGGATAGACATAGTTGTTATAAATAAGAGGAAACCTTGTCATCTAATACTTGAAGCATACGCGAAATTATTACATTTTAAAATTCTACACAGCTGCAAGACATATACCTAAATAAACAGATGAGAATAAAAATAAATATATAAAAACATAATGATAAATATATAAAAACAAAAAGCCTCATAACACACGTAAACTTATACCTAAATATACACATATGTATATATACATATATAAATGATATATTTATTTCGTCTTTCCGTTTACAATGTTGCTTTGATAAAGACCTCTTCACACGGTCGAAACAGATTTCTGTCAGCAAAACTTTTAACATCTTGTTGTTTTTTCTAAAAACTTTCTACACATATATAAATGTGTATACTTATATATAAATATACATGTGTTTATACATATGTGTATGTAATCTTATATATAAACATAACGCACACACACACACACACACACACACACACACATATATATATATATATATATATATATATATATATATATATATATATATATATATATATATTTGTATTATCTAATAGGATTACTGATGACATGTTAAACAAAAGCACTATATGTTTCTGTGTAAATGTGGACTTTTTCAGTCCATCACGGAATTAATATAATAATAGCGCTCACGATCGGAGCACTGGGAACAATCCCTTGTAATTCATCTCATTTTATTTACATGTATTGAAGTCAGTCAATCAGTCAGACAGTCTACTATTGGTTTGAACAACAGCAACTGGCCAAGCACAACTAAACCAGTGTCAAGAAAACTGGTACTTATGGAAATCCAGAATAGTCCACTCAGGCATTTCGGTGATTCCATTCCTTGAGTCCTGATTGACTGCTTGGTTTGTATGATGTTATGATGCTTCATAAATAACCTGCCATTTTGCAGTAATCTTTACAACAAACCAGGTTCGTATTAAGTTACGACTGCTTGCTGCCTTTTCTTACCAATTCGACGGTAATTAGAACTAGTATGATTATTCTACAACATGTATCGGTTGAATAACGGTCTTAGATACACTTTAAAAGCCAGGCATCTTTTAATTAAATTTTACGCAGAACGTTCTTCATCATTGACTTGAGTATATTTATTACAATTGCTATCTTATTAGAGAAACAGACATACTAAAGTCATTTAATTTAGATGTATAGCTTTCTTTAAAAAAAAGACTATTTAAAAAATTAATTTAAAGATCAATAACACCTTAAAGCACAATAAATACCAACAGCCGGCGTAGAATAAGTAGAAATTTAAAAAACTAATGTAAGAAAAACATTCATATGTCTTATTATAATGGATATTGTGTGTTTGTCTGTCTATAACCGAAACTATACTACTACTAGAGAATAAACTAGATGAGAGCTGCACAAGAATGCTGCGGGTGATCCTGAACAAGACGTAGAAACAGCACCCCACGAGAAAGCAGTTGTACGGCCACCTGCCACATATCACCCAAACCATCCGAGTGAGACGGACAAGACACCCGGGACACTGCTGGAGAAGCAAGGACGAACTCATAAGCGACGTCCTCCTGTGGAAGCCTGCACACGGGCACGCCAGTGTGGGCCGACCAGTAAAGACATATATTGATCAGCTCTGTGCTGATACAAGATGCTGCACGGAGGACCTCCCGAGAATGATAGGCGATAGAAACGGATGGAGAGAGATTGTCATGGATATCCGTGCCAACAGCGCGACATGATGATGATGATGATGATGATGATACTACTACTACTTAAGACACAATTTCCTTTAGTTATTTACGCCACATTCTCAATGAATTTATTTTTATTTAGACCTCAATTATCAATAGCATTGCTTTAAATTATTAATACTATTGACCATATCTATATACTAATGACATGCAATTACATTTATATATACCACGTAATAGCGGTTTACACTCTGAACTGAAGGCTAATTTGCATATTGATATTAAAAATTTAATTTTAATAAATATGTACTTAGTATTATTGATTTCTAGTTATTTGGTTTTATCTTAATGAATATGAGCAAAAATCTTGGGGATGAATCTTAAACAAAATCCAGAAGAAATAACCGTAATTTCATTCTTTACTTCCTAATTTAACTATTTAGTTAAATTAGGAGAATTTGGCAATGAAAGACGGGAATGATGGTAGTGTAAGTCTCAGTTGTTCCATTTTTTTTATTATACCCCCCTCTGATTCACATCTGTTTATCTACATTCACATTTAGTTTCATCACCCTTTTTAACTTAATATAATATTTTATTACATTAAAACTGAAATACTTGCACCCGGAGCATATATTTACTAGTAAAATTAATAAATAGGCACTTCCCTAAATCAAACTGCATAACATATTCAGAAGGAAAACTCTAAAACTCAGTTATTGCCATCAAGGCACTTGATCCAACTATGTTCAAACATTACAATCCCTCCACGGAACAAGGTGGCATTATAGTCCTCTAAAAACTTCGACACGGCACATATGACCTCAGTATTTATTTACGTTTTTTTTTGTGTGTGTGGAAAAACAAATTTCAGGAGTCACCGGTACGTAATGATTAATGTGTTGGACTCTAACAGTGTAGTAAGTAAGTTCAACCTCCAGTCTCGCTATTACGTTCATATTAGGAATGATGCCATCGACTCGAAAAATAAACGAAATAGAAGTAGTTAGAAAAAAAATCTAAAGAAGTGCAAATTATTAGAAAAAGAAACGAAAACCAAGTTAATAGAATAAAGCGAAGAATATAGAAGTTATTAGAAAAACGAGGAAGATAAAACAAAGCATTTAAAAAGAAACGATACTAATGCAGAATAGCGCGCAAGAGATAATACCATTAGATTGCGTATAAAAATCATTAAATCTCACGGAAATGCCGGAAATAAACGTCGGGTTAAATAGCATCACTATTGTCATTTTTCAATTTTACGGTCAAATTTTTAACCACAGAATGCTGCAAGATAGTAACGGACGTATATTTTAGGAACACCAGTATTGATATATAGATCAGATTTCTTTAAAACAAAGAATTTGGGCGCGCTTAGAAAGACCTAAATACGTACGCAATCCATTTGAGGGAAGATCTAGAATTAAGATTCCACACTTGACTGTTTGGAAACAATTGAGATGATTCCTAACTCCCTGGGGATGTTGTAAAAAGGGTTTTCCTGGGAATAAACAAACGTACACAATTATTCGAGCATTATGAAGATAGGTTTATGGAGCGTATCATTTCAGGGATGGACTATAAATTACAGTATTAAATTACAGTAATACATATACACTATAGATATACACACAAACGCACGCACATATAAACAAATATACCTATATATATATGCATATATGTACTTATATATATATATATATATATATAATATATATATATATATATATTATATATACACAAACACACACATTTACACGCACACACACATAGACACAAACACAGACACAGACACAGGCACCCACTCACTCACTCACACACACACACACACACATATATATATATGATCCAATGAGAGATCCATTTCAAGCGAATAGAAATATGTTTGTTGTTGCGTGTTTTATATATATATATATATATATATATATATATATATATATATACTCTTTCCCGCGTGTCAAATAGATTGTAGGTGTTGGAAAAATATTTGTTTACGATTTATACCTTAAAAGCAGTCAGTTCGTCAATTTTCATAACATAGAACATAGTAAATTATAGGTTCTTATTTGACAAATACCACAGCAATCCATTTTTGTTTATTTGCTACGAAACTCAACAATATTTGATAAAGTGGCCAGAGCAACACCAAATGACGCCCAAGTATCAAATATGTTTAACATGATTAATAACAGGGATTTTCATAACATAATGGCAATGTAAATACGAGGGTTAGTAAAAAAATTAATGCCATTTTCTTTATTTCATGTGAGGTTTCTTTCTTCGACCAGCAGCTGAAAAGCCGTCGTCGTCAAAATATTTTAGCAGCTGAAAAATTGCAACTCCCATTTAGTTTTGTTTCTTTGTTGGATTAAAATCAATTTCTTTTTTGGGTCGTTCACAAAGCGCTTCGTCGCTGACTGCCGTCTCGCGTCGGCCGACTGCTTCTCCTCAGCGCTCCACTCACTTGTTATTTATGGACACAGTCCCCTAACATCCGGGCACCTGAATTACACCTCGCGTCCATCCAGCGCCCGAATCGCATTTCTTTGCATTCCGGAGGGCGCGGGTTCGACTCCGGCTGGCAAGACAATGTCTTGCTCTTTTTCTAAATGAGAACTGTAGTACTCGTTCTCCGTCACTGGATCCACATAGGACTAGCTTCATTTTGATGTATGATACATCTTCCTGTGTTGGTAATTATACCTGTCCCTAACAAATTGACATTACTTTTTTATTCACCCTTGTAATACGTCTAATGTACCTTAGTAACGCCAAACGAACCTGAAAGCCAATTTTAATGACGGTATATGATTCTTCATAACATTTAGTCACGCTGATACTTCTGGTGATGTTCTAACTGCTACCATATTTATTATTAGATAAGATAGATAAAAAAAAATAGTTTCAAATTCCAAGCAATTATCACGAAAGTATTTCATGTCATTTACAGTTAACTCACAATAATGAAATTAATGAAAATGCTATATTTTCTTAACGGAGGTTTTCAAATTAAAAATGAGTCATTTTTTATAACTTTATCTGTATGATGGAATGTTTTAGAGTTTACAATCTATTCCCGTCAGAACTCATTCTATTCAAATAAGGTCCTAATACTCTCATGATATGAGCCTTTCTGCTAAATTATAATGAATTAACCAATAGAAATGCTTGATACCATGGAGCAATATTTAATTTTTTGTCTACTAAATTTCCCCCAGGGTTGTATCAAATTTTGTTGGTATTTTTTACCTGTATGATGGGATATTTCAAAGTTCACTATCTACTGACATCACACCTTATTCTATTCAAATAAAAGCCTATTATTATTAGATGTATTGTAAGCAACCTGTTTTCAAACTTGATTCGGCCTTAGATGACCCCAAAAAGTTGATATGCCGTAAAAGATTTAGATTAATGGAAACTGTCATATTGACAGGATTTTGTTTACAATTCGATTCTTATTTGAATTCTGCGTTAGTCTTTCTAATTTGATATATTTTATTATATTAAAACTTAAATACTTTGAGTGCGTATATTCTTGCTAGTATTTATGATGAAAACTACTATAAGGCAATGGTTGTATTACTATAATAATTTGACTTTAAACTACTTTCATTCTTTAATGGACACACATACAAATCGACTTCCCTGTAAATATTTCTTCAGAATATATATATATATATATATATATATATATATATATATATATATATATATATATATATATATATATATATATATATATGAAAATGGCAGTAAATCCGACGATATGTTGAAAAGAGAAATAATATATATATATATATATATATATATATATATATATATATATATATTATTTCTCTTTTCAACATATCGTCGGATTCACTTCCATTTTCATTTTACACACACACACACACACACACACACACACACACATATATATATATATATATATATATATATATATATATATATATATATATATATATATATATATATTTACTAACCTCTCCACACGAGCAGGATGCGACAGAGGGTCAATATCTTAAGCGGAGTTTAACAGGTTTGAATTCAGATTTTTCCTTCTCCTAGACTGTTTATCAAGCCATTGTTAAAGAGCCCAGTCTGCCTTGCTATTTACCCATTGCTGGAGGGAGAATTAGATTCTTTCCAGGGGTATTAGCAATATGTTGTTTTGCAAACAGCTTTGCCCAGAAATTGAACTCGGGTCGACGAGTCCATTTCCTACGACTCTAACCATTAGACCAAGCGAAGTTTTTTTTAGTTCTATTAACATTTGGTTTTAATCAGCGTAATAGTTTCTTTTTCTCGTGAAGGATGAACGTCACCTAAAAAACAAAACAGGCACTTATGACTTCAAAGTCGTACACCCGAGGCTATTTAGTTCATTGACAGACCACCCAAACATCGAAATGCAATTAAGTTTTTTCTTTGCATAAGGTTGACACATGCATGAATTATTTAAATCGGTGGAAATAAAGTGTCTCGGCGCGTTAAACATTAATGAAACTAAGACCAGCTTATATTTTATACATTTAAGATTGCCGTACAAGTTTTTTTTTTTTGAGTTTCATGGTAAACATATAGATAGATATATAAGGATAGCTGGGACATGACATCAACGGTGTCTGGTGGCTGACATTTTCTCGACTAAATCACATAGGCAAAAAACTGACATCATGTCTACGCTACGCTAACACACACACACACACACACACATATATATATATATATATATATATATATATATATATATATGTGTGTGTGTGTGTGTGTGTGTGTGTGTGTGGGCGCGCGCGCGCTATCAACGGTATTGAGAAGTGTTTACTTATAAATATTGCGTACTATATTATCAATATTATCTTCATATATATATATATATATATATATATATATATATATATATATATATATACATATATATATATATATATATATATATATATATACAGAATTTCAACTGTGAATCCGGCTCTTTTAATATATTTTCAAATCTAGGCAAATCCGTCATTAATAGCTATAGAATGACAAATTATGTCCATTGCAACAACAACACAATATATATATATATATATATATATATATATATATATATATATATATATATATATATATATATATATATATATATATATATATTATACATTAACGATTGCCACAGATGTTTTATTTCATTCTGAGTTTAAGGGAAATGTTGAAAATTGACAATCACAGTCTGCACTGTTACTTTACCAGACAGGTGACAATTAATTAATAGCTCCTTCTTTAATTTCAAATTACCAAAATGTATACATGCCAAATGTATTTCTTTTGTTATTTTGCCACGGATGTATCTCATGTTATTTTTCGATATCATGGAGAAACAGTTATTCTAATTGACTTTACAATTTAATAAGTTTAATCAGCCTCACCATATTAAAAATGAAATCATTGTTATTTTTATATGGCTTTTCAAATTAAATAAGTCATTTTGGCACTTCTAATTCTAAATAATACCCTTGTGAAAGATATGAATCATATGTCTCCCAGCTAGGGGTTAAATAATACCACTACTAGAATGTCTTGGTCATTAAATAACCCCTTAAAGTTGATATGCCATTAAACAAACAAACGAAACCAAACTAATTATAGAATGATGATCTGTGTAATTTTAATAAAGAAATATTGAAATTTTCATAGAAACATCGTGAATGAACAAGACTTAATCTATACATGAAATATATTTGACGATAAATTAAAATACACATTGATAAGATTACGCAATTCCCGAGGGCATTATCACGTAAGCTGTAACATAGTTTTGGGTAAAGACACACAGACACTGAATATCCATTAAAATAAGATTGTTTTATCTAAAAGCTAAACACAACTTAAGATGTCGTTACTTCTGCTCGGTTCCTGTCATTATTCATGGGCATGGAGGATTAAAAACTCATCCAGTGTATCTTTTTATAAATTGTTTGTTGCCAGCCTGTAAGAAGAATCGACAATGGCGTGGATAGATTGATGGCTGGATGGATAGCTGTTTTTTATAATTTATAAGATTGTCAAGATGCCATGTTTGATTGATCATCAGGATTGAATCTGCTACAAAAGTATATTATGTAAGCATCAATTTCAACAAAATGTTAAACCTTTTCTCTACTTAGATGCATTAAAAATAACGTAATTTCATGAGGGATTTTCAAATTAAATGTTATGTCATTCATTCCTTGCCAATTTTAGACCAAGAAACTATCATTTAACAATTTTTCCATCAAATTGAAATATTGTGATAATGAAAGTTGAAAATTATGATGAAACTCAATATGAAATTAAATAAATTGGTGTCAGTCTTGAATTTTGAACCTCGTACTGCAGGACTCAAAATGACATAATATACTGTTGAGCCATTCTATTGTATTACACATGGTTTGTTTTTAACATCACTTGGCCATCTAAAATAAATTCATCATTTTGGAATACTGTTTGTTTTTTCTTATTCTTACATATCGTCGGGCATAAATCATGTGAATTTGCGATGATTAAATAATATCCGAATAAGTAAATTGTTGTAAATTTAGAAAGGACAAAAAAAAAGAAAAATCAATATAATTTATATAATTTACCTTACATGAAAAAGTAAAGGAAA
>CM042159.1:34577602-34580102 GCA_023376005.1 Doryteuthis pealeii | reverse complement strand
GCGCTTACCTAATAAGACCAAGCACCTATATGATTTTCCAACCATTTTGCCTTCATGCCAATCACTAAGCTTTTTATCATATATGTTCTAGAATGCGGTAACTGAGGGTCATAATGTCCTGGGTATGACATTAAAATCTATCTGATGGGGAAGTTTCAATTCTGGATCGCTGGGGAATGTGTGGTACACCTTCATCACCATTAATCCGTGGTACACTCTGATACCATTAGGGTACCATGTAATGGTTAAAGAGAAAATGAGTTTAAATAAATGTTTATCAACACATTGCAATCTATGTATTTCAGTGGATATCCCCCCTCTCTCTCTCTCATTCTCTCTCACACACACACATTCTCTTTTTATTTCTCTCTCTCTCTCTCTCACTCTCTTTCTCTCTCTCTCTCTCTCTCTCTCTCTCTCTATATAATATATATATATATATATATATATATATATATATAAAGTAAAGTCGTCGGGGTGGCCTACAGTCGGTATCAGACAATCAGCGCGGGAGTCTATCCCCTTTTCAAAAGTGCTAGACCAAGCTTGAAATAAATGCTGAGTGTCCATCGGGATTGAATGGAACTGAGAAATATTCAGCGTAATATAACCCAACAAGGGTTGACATACTGTAAAATCCAACCAACAAACTAACCTAAAATCTTCAATTCTGACCATTGGGTGGAACTTGAAGTGACTTTCAGCATTGTATATTGGATAGGAAATTTATTCTAACAAGAATTCTGCCAGACAATACCATATTTAACACGAATCAATATGCTGTTAGTTATGACGCATTTCTCCCTTCAATGGGATTAAAATTAACAGTTATTTGAGCCAACGTGTTCCGTCTCTAGGCTCCACCAACGCGGGAAATTGTGCATTTACTTCTTGCGTCGATAAGAACTGGCCGCCATGTTCCTTGTCGGTTGCTGATTTTAAACTCTTGAGACCGCAACAGACAGCTCATCCCACACCTGAACTTGAGCAACTAACAAGCCGTGCCGTTTGCAAAATGGTCGGACCAAGTCCTCTGGTAATAACAATTCCATCTTTACTAAAGTGATTCAAATCATTCATTTCACCGCTATCCGAAGTATCAAAATGAAATACCGGAGCAGTATTGCTTATACATTTTAAATTCTCGCATACACTATTTGTTACGAGACAGTAGTAGTCAATCTTTCAATATGAATGTGTATATCAATGCTTTTTTTCACAAGAGAGTATTTGTACAATAGCTAATACTAGCAGGAACTGAGAATATACCAAAGAATTACATCCAAAGTATATATATTTTTAATCTAATCATTATTTCAACACATCTGTCGGATATATATATATATATATATATATATATATATATATATATATATATATATATATATATATATATACTGTGAATAAATGAAAACTGTATTTATTCAATACTCCCCTTAACATTCGTATACTAATCACATGGATCTCGCACGACGCACAGCCTGTAACATTACAGTTGAACACTACAGGGAATGATCCTCATTGCCAAATATATATATCTATATCTATATCTATATATATATATATATATATATATATATATATATATATATATATATATATATATATATATATATATATATATATATGTGTGTGTGTGTATATATATATATGAGGATATGTGCTTAATTGAGGTCATACCTAATTTTTGAAAATTAATTAGTTAATAATTAATGAATTTCGGCGGGCATATATGTTCAAATGTAAGGCTAAACAAATCGAGAAAATGTCAATCCCTTTATGTACATTTCGACCTATTAGGTCTCATCAGCAAGGTTATGGACATGGGAGACTGCTCCGTGTGTGACTCGAAACCTCGACTACCAAGCTGTGATACCTCAAGTAACTATGAAATGAATGATTCGAATCACTTTAGTAAAGACCGAATTGTTATATATATATATATATATATATATATATATATATATATATATAAAGTAAAAAAAGTAATCTGGGCGGCTAATGTCGGTATCAGCCAGTCAGCGACGGAGTCTATCCCCTTTTCAATAGCACTAGACAAAGGAGATTGTTTTTGGCTTCTGGGGTGGAGCGCCATACCTACCATCAGCTCCTTGCTTTACCGCACAGATCCCTGTGCTACTCATACGCTGAGTTGGAGAGGACAGGTATCGAACTAGGAACCGTGTTCCTGTGTTGGTAAATTATTCCTGTCCTAAACAAAATGGCAATACTTTTTGACTAGACGTATATATATGAATCCGACAGATATGTTGAAAAAATGATTGGAAGAAAAATAGATATAATTTGGTTTGGATGAAATTTATTGATTTTATTTTTATTTCATTGGATTGAATTTATTGCTGTTATTGACATTATATTATTGACGAATTGTTATTGTATTGTTGACAAAACATACATTTTGACAAAACATAATTTTGACAAAACATAAATTTCGACAAAACATGAATTTCATCCAAACAAAAGTATATATATATATTTG
>CM042159.1:34567602-34572602 GCA_023376005.1 Doryteuthis pealeii | reverse complement strand
ACATACTTTATTCATAAATATACCAGACTCTCTTTTCTCCTCTCTCTCTCTCTATATATATATATATATATACATATATATATATATATATATATATACATATATATATATATATATATATATATATATATATATATATATATATATATATATATGGAGGATATGTGCTTAATTGAAGTCATACCTAATTTTGAAAATTAATTAGTTAATAATTAATGAATTTAGGCGGGCATATATGTTCAAATGTAAGGCTAAACACAAATCGAACATTTGAACATATATGCCCGCCTAAATTCATTAATTATTAGCTAATTAATTTTCAAAATTAGGTATGACTTCAATTAAGCACATATTGTCAAAAAATTGCCGGCTTAAAAAAAGACTTTATAAAAATAAACACATTTGTTTGTTTACTTAACCTCATATATATATATATATATATATATATATATATATATATATATATATATAAGTCGTCGAGGTGACCTAAAGTCGGTATCCGCCAGAAAGCGAGAGAGTCTATCCCCTATTTCACGAGTGCTAGACCAAGCAGATTGTTTTTGGTTTCTGAGGTGGATAGCTACACCTACCATCTGCTCCTCATCTTACTGCACAGATCCCTGTGCTACTCATACGTTCAGTTGGTGAGAGCAGTTATCGCACCAGACACCTTACTAAACCGGCACAAATACTTGAAACCATTCAATTATTAGTTTAAGATGTGAATTCTTGAAACCATACAATTATGCATAAATTATTTGTATTAGATAGGAATATTGATATCATATAATTGTGTGCAAAAAATATATTAAGAAACAACTACACAATAATTGTATATATAAATTTATATATATAACTAGATTTGTTAAGCTTTAGGCATTCTAGACGATTTGATATGCCGTTAGTATTATAGATATAATCATGACCATGAAACAGAAATTAATTATTACAAAAAATGCTACCTTTGCCACTCTACCAACGGAAACATCCCAAGGAAAAAATGGACCAAGTAACCAATAAGCACCCCAGCTGGGAGCTGTTTTGAAAGGAACACCTTTTGCTTTTCACCGTAAACTCCCGCTTGTTTGTTTACAAACAACAGACTATTTTTAGTTGCATTAGAATTTCACTGTAAGATTTTTTTAAAGTTTGTTTATTTATATTTACAACCCAAAGGCACGTTTTTATACTAGAATAGTTTACGATTTTAATTAAAAAAAAATAGTTATTTTATGTTGTTTTTGTTAATTCAATAGTTTGGTTTTTAAAGTTTTAAAATCTTTAAACGAAAGATACGTTTTGATATTATGGACACATTTTTATACCCATCTATGGGTTAAATAGAAAAATGTATTCATAAAAAAAATGTATTATCCATTAAGAATTAATTAATTTCAAAACTTTATCGGCATTAAATGACCCACTGAGGTTGATATGCCGTAAAACAAAACAAAACCAAACAAAACCAAACATTTTTATATTAAAACAGTTTTTATTTAATCAGAAGAGAAATGCAGATATGTTTATTTAAATGAAAATAATTTTTATTCACAAAATATTTTTAAAATATTCATGTGAATAAAAGGATGTCTGAACCAAGTAACCAATAAATAACTAATTTTTATTTTATTAAAATCGAAAACTATTTTAGTATAAAAACGTATAATCGTATCCACGCGGTGGATACGGTCATAACGTCACAGTCTTCATGCCCTTTCATGCAGATGCGCATGCCAACATACGCACACGTACAAAAAGAAAAGACGCATCCGACATTACACACGCAATCACGTGAACATGCAACATTAGAATACAGTTTAAAAAATGCACACATTTAACCATATTCATACCATTTGAATCATTTTCAAAAACAATTCCGTTTACCTGACAAATGGCATAGCAAGAAACCGAACGGTTGTAAGAATTGTTCCAATGATAATGAACACAAAAGCGAAATCTTTTATCTATTCATATATATATATATATATATATATATATATATATATATATATATATATATATAAAACACAAACAAAAACTTCAAATAATCGAAGCTTTATATATCAAAAAAAAAAACCTACCTTAAACAAAATAAACCTTGAAATAAGTCAACATGTTCTCAAATGCTTATAATTTCCCGCATATCCTCCTTCCACTATTCCCCTCCCCTTCTTACAAATTGTGCCCCCCTCCCACAAGAAAATCACTACTGCATCGTTTGTTCGAACCACTACCATTCCTACAACCTCCCACTATCAATTGCTATTACCCCTCACTTCCAATTCCTACGCTACTACTCGTTCTCATTAAAAACGAGACACGGAACATACCATCAGTTTCCTGCCTGATGATGGCAAACTGTATTGCCGAAAGCGCTCGTAATGAAACCTTTGGTGGACTGTTACACCAGTTCCACCCTGACACTAAAAAGATGGCCCAAAATTAGAAAGTATCGAACAAAAACTCAAGAATTGTCTGTACAATTTAACACAACATATATATATATATATATATATATATATATATATATATATATATATTATATATATAGATGAATAGATTTATAGATACACTTCCCAAATATATCAATATCAGATGGACGCAAGAAAACTTGGCTGTTAATCCCAACACGCTCTCTGGATTCTTCATCCAAGTAAGTGTTATTTACCCTAATACCCTTAATACCCTTAATACCCAGTATTAATAATAGAGCAATGAACCGGATGTTCTGATATGGAGGTGACGGATGTATCAAATATTGTTATAGTGCTTGGAATAGTTCCAAAGTGTTTTGCCTCCCGCCAAAAAAAGAACAAATAATTGGAGATTCAAGATATAATTGAAATTAATCAGAGTAGTATTGAAATCAGCATAAATACTCTTTGATTATTGATTACCCCCAACTGATGGCCATTTAATACTGAAAGTAGGAAATACATACGTACATATATATATATATATATATATATATATATATATATATATATATATATATACATATTGGTAGCACCTACCTAGAACAATGAATAGTATATATATATATATATATATATATATATATATATATATATATAAAGATAAATCTAATGAGTCAGACGAACCTACTATTAGTTTCTTCAGGGCTAAGATCTGACTCTTAGCCCTGAAGAGCATTAAGCGAAACCAATAGTAGGTTCGTCTGACTCATTAGATTTATCTTTATTATTTGCTCTACTTAAGTATTGAGCACTTTTTACTTATTAGCTTATTCTCCTGGCGGTATATATATATATATATATATATATATATATATATATATATATATATATATATATATATATCTTATATACATATATATACATATAAATTGTTTTTTCTTTTGGCCAAATACTGTACCAATAGATTATTTTTTGTTGGTACGACTATCTTGGTCTTTTCTTTTTTTCAAATTTTTTTTTTCCCCGGTTGATGTTTGGTAGTATATTTTTACAATCAAACTATTTGCTGGTTTTTTTCTCACCGCAAGGATTTACCAACACGCTTGGTATATTATATTATTATATATATATATATATATATATATATATATATATATATATATAGTGAGAAATTTGAAAAAACATAGGTTTTAATCAAATAAGTGGTAAGTTTATTAACCTACGCTGCAGTGTTTCGATCTGTTAAGTAGATCTTCTTCAGGGATTTTGTTGATATAAGGAAGAGTAAAAACATTTTTATCAGAGAGTAAAATTTTTAAAATTTGAACAGATTGATATACAAAGACTATCACAGTCTCCTCATTACTCTGTGATATTTTTTAACTCTTCCTTATATCAACAAAAGTCCTGAAGAAGATCTACTTAACAGATCGAAACACTGCATTGTCGGCTAATAAAAATACCACTCATTATATATATATATATATATATATATATATATATATATATATATATTATATATAAACAAAAGTATATGTCTCCCAGGCCACTTGACAATCGAAAGCTCCATCTCCGGATCGCCACATGACTTCTATGAATTTTAAAAACAAAAAATTACTCTTCGTCTACTTTAAACCGCTTACAGCGGTCCTCTAACAACTGCTAACTAATTGACGATTAGAGCTGAGCAAAAAGACTCAGATTAAATTTATAAGAGGACTTTATTTGAATAGAGTGAGTTCCGAGGTAAATACTGAGTGAATTTTGAAATATAACATAATACGGACAAAAAAATACAAAGATAATTTGGTACAACGATGGGGGGAATTTGCTAGGCAGAGTGTTAAAAATTAATTAATCTTAATTCTGGTTGTTTCTAGTAAGTAAAATTGTCGGGGTGGTCTGAAGTCGGTGTCAGCCAGACATTGAGGGATTATATCCCTTTTTTTGGTAGAAAGCGCGTGGTGTTATGGTTAAAGTCATGGGAAATGGACTCGTCACTCCGAGTTCAAATCCTGGACGGGGTAATTGCATTTCGCTTAGCGCTAATACCTTTGGGAAAGGTATGAATCCTCCTCTCCCTCCAGCTATGGGCAAATAGTAGGACAGACTGGACTCTTTAACCTTGGTTAGGCAACCGGTCTAGGAGAAGGAAAACACTGAATTCAAACCTGTTGAACTCTGCTTAAGAAATTGACTTTGTGTCACATCCTGCTCGTGCGGAGGGGTTGGTAAATATATATATATATCCCTTTTTCACTAGCGCTCGACCAATGAGATTGCGTCACGCTTTACCTCAGACGACAAAAACAATCTCTTACCATCAGCTCCTTACTTTTTCACACAGATGCCAGTGCTACTCATGCGCTGAGTTGGCGAGGTGTTGGTATCGAACTCGGAACCTTGTGGTTCCTAGTCCAACGCTCTGCCGTCTAAGCTAAACCGACCTATTTGTTGTTTCTAGAACAGCAAAAAATCTGATAGTCTCTTATTTTAATCATTTGACACATAAATCCTTATATTTGATTTAACTTGATCATTTTCATCAACTTCAAAGGTTGCTCGTTCACGGATGACCGCCAC
>CM042159.1:34552602-34555102 GCA_023376005.1 Doryteuthis pealeii | reverse complement strand
TTTGGATCAAGTTTTTTAAAAACTTTTTTTAAGTTAGACCAAGGGGTAATTCCATGTCAAATCACACAGAAAAAATAAAAATTGTCGCCCAACCTCTTCAGTTTTTCTGTAATTTTTTCCAGGTGTGGGCTATGTTATCTTTGAAGGGGGCAAATTCTAGAACTTAAAATAAAAAAAAAATAAAAAAACATGCAAAGACTCCAGTAACCCCACTAAATATCTAGATAAATAATTAATATTAATTTAATATAAGCAACGTAATGGAATATTCCACACTCTCTCTCACCCATATATATATATATATATATATATATATATATATATATATTGAGCACTTAATTATATATGTATATATATTGGGCACGTAATTATGCTGGGCTGGCTTCAAGGATTAGAAGTGTATCTCATTATTCCTTGTCTGTCTTATTGTATCTCTCTGCAATAAAACCCTTTATCTTAAACCTACGAACGTGCTGACTGGTTCTTCCACCCGACTACAACTTTGCCTGTTTGTATTTTGTTTCGTAGTTGATTTTTTTACCGTTCCCTTATTTCGTTCCGTATGTCATTTATTTATTTATAATTCATTTATTAATTTATTCATTTATTTTCGTCCTATATTTATTTCCCAAATAAATCTCTGGTAAATTTTTTTTAAAAATTTTACTTCCTATTTCCATTTAACCTCTCAATTTGATTTATTTTCCATCTTACAATAATATTTTTAGTATATATATATATATATATATATATATATATATATATATATATATATATATATATATATATATATATATAATACTAAAAATATTATTGTAAGATGGAAAATAGAGGGTCTACAACGGTTGAATGCTACGTTATTTTTCTCTCAATCTGCACGCGAAAATTGAAACAATACAATGTATCGTTCCACACGTGTATTTATTCATTAATTTTCATTTCTATATTGTTATCAATTTGATTCTAATTATAAATAATAGCTAGTAAAAACAGTTAAAATTTAATTCTAATTCTATTTTGAGGGTTTAATATTACTAATTCATAGTTTTAATTGTTCAATAGCGTTCAACCCTTATTATCCGAAAAATATATTCAATTTTAACTGAGGAATTACATCAATTTGGTTAATGTAGAGTGTGGTCCTGAGGAGATCATTTTTTGATTGAAACCATGGTATACCCTATAATTTCCATCTAACAATAATATTATTAGTATTATTACTGCTCTATATGTTTAATATATTGAGCACTTTTGGATTATTTACTGATGCCACTGCGACGGAAAAGTTAAAGCGGCAATTGGATAATATATATATATATATATATATATATATATATATATGAGAGTGAGTAAATAAACAATGTGTTTATTTGATATGGCTTTTAGCCGACAGTTTTTGGAGGATATGTGCTTATTTGAAGTCATACCTAATTTTGAAAATTAATTAGTTAATAATTAATGAATTTTAGGCGGGCATATATGTTCAAAAATGTAAGGCTAAACAAATCGAGAAAATGTCAATCCCTGAATGTACATTTCGACCTATTAGGTCTCATCAGCAAGGTTATAGACATGGGAGACTGACCCGTGTGTGACTCAAAACCTCGACTGCGAAGCTGACAGGCGGAGATTCTAACCATTCTAACATATATGCCCCCCTAAAGTTCATTACTTATTAACTAATAAATTTTCAAAATTAGGTATGACTTCAATTAAGCAAATATATATATATATATATATATATATATATATATATATATATATATATATTCCATCCTTTGACGTTTACATCAATGGAAAAATATGTTATTTTTACATGTATTTCCTACTGTGTTTTCTATATGATAGTAAGTATGTGAAAATATTTTGTCAAGAATCGTATACAGAAATAATGACTTTGAACAGAGTAGAACAAATTATATAAGTGGGTGCGATTAATATATAAATAAATGTATTGAAACTAAAAAAACTTAAACTATAACGATATATATTTAAAATCATAATTATAAACAAATGTAAACTCGACATATACACACACACACACACACACACACACATATATATATATATATATATATATATATATATATATATATATACTTGTGTGTTTGCGTGTTGTGTGTATGAATGTGTGTGCGTGTATGTTTGTATGTGCTCATATTTATAAGAATGAACAAACGAGAAGAAGAAGAAGAAGAAGAAGAAGAAGAAGAAGAAGAAGAAGAAGAAGAAGAAGAAGAAGAAGAAGAAGAAGAAGAAGTTTGAAGCACCAAGATAAAAAGTTAACAAAAATGAAATTTGAAAGATTGAAGAAGAAAAGGAGAGATAGTCTCGCTAGAATGAAGAAAAAGAGCAATGTGAAGAAGAAGAAGAAGAAGAAGAAGAAGAAGAAGAAGAAGAAGAAGAAGAAGAAGAAGAAAGATAATGAAGTAGAAGATGAGTGAAAACAGAGATAAATAGATGAATACAAGACAGAGGACTATAGAGAGGAAGGGGGGAG
>CM042159.1:34542602-34547602 GCA_023376005.1 Doryteuthis pealeii | reverse complement strand
GCACTGCTGCAATCTGCCAGAATACTCAGAAGAGTCCTGGAGACCTGAGGAGACTTGCTGTCACTCAGACTCCAGTGAAAGACCATCAGCTAACACTGATGTGAAAACTCAAAAGGAGTAATAATAATAATAATAAATAATATAATAATAATAATAATAATAATAGTATTATTGTTAATAGGCGACTAGACCTAATGTTGATTAAGAAAAAAAGAGAACGTGTCAATTTTGTAATAAAACTGTTAATTTTAACAAGGGGGATAGGGTTAAAGTTGGGGTTTAGGGTTAGGGTGAGGGTTTAGGGTTAGGGTTGGGGTTTAGGGTTAGTTTAATGGGAAAATAAACAATTTGGGTTCTGTTTGTTCTTGGTCACCCTGTAATATCACGTTACTCAACTAGGAAATAACCCCTATTCAAAACAGTTAATTTACAGTCAAGTCCCGTTTAAAGCACATGTGCATGAAACCAAATGGTTGCAGATAAATATCCATGTAATTAATTATATATATAAAAATAATATATATTTAATTGATATTAGAGATTCACTTATATTTATATTTCTTGTACTGAGGTGAATAGACAGTGAACATTGAAATATCCCATCATACAGGTATAATATGCCATAAATATTTGGTACAGCCATGGGGAAAATTTGGTAGACAAGGAATTAAAAATATTGTGATATAATATGATCCAGTGTGGTTTTGAAATTGATTTATTGATATGGTTTCATAATGGTTTTCCATAATTTTTTTTCCTTTTTGTATTTTGTCAAAATATGAAGGAGTTGTTTAGAACGGTGGGAGCCGTTTTTTTTATATCGAAGAAGAGTCCTAGAAAATTAACGGTCGCAGCTGTTTCTAAGCCATATAAAAACTGTCACGATGATTGTTTTTAGCATAATTCAGCGAGAATTAAATCGAAAAAGCGTTTGCAGACAAAAGAAAATATGCTGAGAATATTATTTTCCCAAAATGTGAAATGAGAAAAAAATAGCTTAATAAATGGGAAGTGTGGCAACTATGAAAGTTATGTTCTTCAAACGATTTGTGATTTTATATATATATATATATATATATATATATATATATATATATATATATATAGAGAGAGAGAGAGAGAGAGAGGAGAGAGAGAGAGAGAATTAAAAAAAAAATATATAGGCATACACATACATACATATATATATAATGATATTGATAACATGTATATCTATAGATATATCTATATATCTGTATAATTATCCTTCTATCTATATATACATAAAGCTTAAAGTTTATATATATATATATATATATATATATATATATATATATATTTCTTTATATATATATTTCTCTCTATCTCTCTCCCCCTCTCTCTCTTTCTCCTTCTCTCTCTCTCTCTCATATAATATATATATATATATATATATATATATATATATATACATACATATATGTAATTTTTAAGTTGTTTTCTGGTGGTTATGTATGTAATATACTTATGATTGTTTTAAAATCGATAAATAAAAAAACATACATAGTGTGGGTCTCATACACTTGTGCTAAAAGTATATATATATATATATATATATATATATATATATATATATATATATATACGCACGCACACACACACACACACACACACACACACACACATACATATATATATATATTATATATATACATTCGAAAACAAACATATAGACACGCACACATACATACAGACACATAATGTTTGTTAATAAATATACCAAACTATATCATCAATATATATAATAATATATATATATATATATATATATATATATATATATATATATATATATATATAGATAGATAGATAGATAGATAGATAGATAATATAACTTAATATATCTATAAATAAAGAATACTCAATATCTATGATAAGCATATATATCTAAGCTTAGTGCAGCAATATACTCAATGGTACTTAAAAACTACCTTTTGCCAAGTTCTGTATATCTGCTCTACTCTAATATACATATAGGTGCCCTTTATATGTATATATATATATATATAATATATATATATATATATATATATATATATATATATATATATATAGACAGAGTGTGAGGAAGATTTATGGATTTATAGATAGAGAGATAGAAAGAGGAGATAGTGAGAGAGAGAGAAATAGAGAGGAAGAGAGAAAGTGAGAGAGAGTGGTATAATGCTACACACATGCCCGAACAGATATAGTAGATACATATTAGGATAAACAATATTGAGACACGCGACCTAATAATTGGTTACCCAGTTTAGAGGATATTTACTCATATCGACAATAACGAACGAACGGATAATAATAATAGTGTTTATAAACAAAAAAGAAAGAACTTGTCAACTGGTGGATTTTGCAGTGCCAGCGGATCACAGGGTGAAGCTAAAGGAAAATGAAAAAATGGACAAATATCTGGATCTTGCCAGAGAACTGACACAGTTATGGAACATGAAAGTGAAAGTGATAACAATTGTAGTTGGTGCACTTGGAACAGTCCCAAAAGGATTGGAAAAGGGTTTGGAAAGTTTGGATATCAGAGGAAGGGTTGAAACCATTCAGAACACTGCACTGCTGCAATCTGACAGAATACTCAGAAGAGTCCTGGAGACCTGAGGAGACTTGCTGTCACTCAGACTCCAGTGAAAGACCATCAGCTAATGCTGATGTGAAAACTCAAAAGAAGTAAATAATAATAATAATGAAAAAATGGACAAATATCTGGACCTTGACAGAGAACTGAAAAAGTTATGGAATATGAAAGTGAAAGTTATACCAATTGTAGTTGGTGCACTTGGAACGGTCCCAAAATGATTGGAAAAGGGTCTGGAAGGTTTGGGAATCAGAGGAAGAATTGAAACCATTCAGAACACTGCACTGCTGCAATCTGCCAGAATACTCAGAAGAGTCCTGGAGACCTGAGGAGACTTGCTTTCACTCAGATTCCAGGGAAAGACCATCACCTAATGCTGATGTGAAAACTCAAAAGGAGTAAATAATAATAATAATAATAATAATAATAATAATAATAATAATAATAATTGAGTATCAAGCAAAATACCATATCAAATGATGAGTATCAAACAAAATACTGGTATGCGAGTGTAGTTTGTTATTGATAATGACAACGACGATAATGATAAATATATATGATAATAATAATAATTTCATTGGTTTGTTAGTTGGAGCAATTTGAAAAATACGAAAGGGGCAATCATACAGTTGTTAGGGCTTGATATAACATGCCGATAGGTTCGGGCCTCTCTGAGCGCCCTTCTATCCCAAGCCAGTGTCATAGTGAAGTATTCAGTCCCCAGGTCTAACTGTTTACCACCTACGGTCAACAGGTGATCCCATTGGAGGTGAGCTTACCCTTTTACGAGATGCAGCAACAAGCACTTGTTAAACTTTCAGATAAATAGATCAGTTTATTATATACCAAACAATCAATATTTATTAATTGAAATTGCGTAAAACGAAATGAATTTACTTTCTGTACGTTTGGGCTAATTGATAGTGCGTCTCACTTAGTGCTGTCAAAGACTTATCTGCATTATAATACATCTGAAAATTAGAAGTGATGCCGGTTTAATCATTTATAAAATGCAATTATAAACCATGTTCTTGTGATCAGAATTATTAAAAAAGATGAAACTCATTTAACCACATATATATATATATATATATATATATATATATATATATATAAATATAATAAGATAAATATATAAAGGTTTTACATATCTATTTATTAGGTGACAAAGGAACATATATAAGATAAATATATAAAGGTTTTACATATCTATTTATTAGGTGACAAAGGAACCTTTATATATTTATCTTATTATATTATATAACAGCTCTATTTTATATTGAGCACTCTACCAATAATACTGCATTTGGTACACCATTCCAGCAAAAGCTGAAATAGTGACAATCTCCACTATATATATATATATATATATATATATATATATATATATATATATATATATATCCTTGTGTATATGTAATTGCATATCCATATGTATATATACATTTATATGTATATATATATATATGCATATTTATGTAAATAAATAAATATATATTATATTTATGTACATAGAATATATATTTATATTATGTACATATATATATATATATTATATGTATGTACACAGATTTATATATATATATATATATATATATATATATATATATATATATATATATATGTTCTGTATTTGCATATACATATGTATATATCTATTTATATGTATATATATGCATATTTATATACATACATGTATATTATAATTATTTACACACAGGCACACACACACACACACACACACACATATATATGTATGTATGTATATATATATATATTATATATATATATATATAATATATATATATATCAGTATAAACTCACGGTAAATGTAAGGATTATAGTAAGTAGTATGTCTAAAACTCGACCAGGTAATGTTATTTACTTCAATATGGTTTATTTCTTTAACAAATTCTAATGTTTTTTTATTGTTTTTCTAAGCATAGTTAGGAATTCTATCCTCTCTATGTTAACAGATTTAATTGTTTTAAATTCTTCATAATTTATTACACCAAAAATATCTTCTTCGACTACACCAGGATTTAATGTAAGCAATATAGATATATGGTTTTATCTATATATAAAAATGTACATGTGTGTTTAATCGGTAGTAGTAGATTCAATTGAAAGCAATGCCTATTTCTGAGAACCTATGTGTTGAAAGAAATAATTCATAAAACAAACAAAAACAATTCAATTAATGTTATAAATTACTTTTCAAATTCTAGACAGATATAGAATTTATTGAAGATAAAATCGGAATCTTTGTTGTATTTTTCAATGTATATTTTTATGAGAATAAAACAACTAAGCAGCTAAGTAAATATATATACACATTCACATTAGTTTTAGACAATATAGCTTATACACGCACACACACACACACACACACACACAC
>CM042159.1:34512602-34537602 GCA_023376005.1 Doryteuthis pealeii | reverse complement strand
ACCTACTTTACTGTTCAATATTTTATGAACCTCAGAAACTAGAAATAGAATTTTTGTTATACAATTTATTGTATATGATTTTTATATTTTGATAATCTATTTCTTTCATTTCAGCTACAAATGGTACATTCCAATGACTTACGTATCCTCAACTGAACCTACAAATCCCCACACAGTTTGGCTAAATATGAGCTCAGGTTAGTTTTATCTTGAATTATTTGTAAATTATTTTGCTATTTTTTTTCTCTAATGTTATGACTAATGATAGTCATAACATTAAAAAAAAAAAAAAAAAAGATAAAAAAAGATTTCTGAAAAATCTATCATTAATACAAAAGTTTTGAATTTGCATTTCTTTTTTTTTTTTTTTAATTCTCTGAAACTTGAAATCTTACAAACAAATTTTGATACTTTAAGAAATGTGTAAATATTTGTGTGTTAAGAAAATGGACTGACATTATAAAAGGGAGAGTAAGTTGTAACTGTTCTATTATAAATACCATTCGTTACCACTATGCGCGCTGCTCAGGGTCAAACAAAACAAACGCCTAACGGGACCCGAGAAAAACGACATCCTCTTCTATTGATACCCTTACGAAAAAAGACAGAGTTCCCTTTACTTCCGTTTGTAGCCCCGGGTGGGGAAAGGGACATATCCGTTTCTGCTCTTCTGTAGAAAATCTGGGACTTATGCTTTTTAAAGATCTAGTTCAGGGGTCATTGACCGGTCAGTTGCTGACATACACTGATTACTTAGAATCTAAAACTTTATTTTCTTTTTATTCTTATTTCTTTTGTTACCTTTTTCTTTACCCAGAAATCCTATTACCGTTTTCTTTTCAATCCAAATTCTCAACAGTCCGTTGTATTTACGCTACATCCTATCTATCGGTCAAATAACATTTTGTTAGATTATTATTCTTATTCCAAAGGGTCTTGTGTAAACAAAAGGCTTTTAAGAAAGAGATACACGAAACATATGCATATGAACATACAATGAACCCAGTTCCCTAACCTCTATAACCATGGATGCCTTTCAAGTTAATCAATATAATCTATGAAAGGCTTCATAGGCCATTAAGAAAATAAGTTATTTCTAATTGAAGTATTCTCAGATAATATTTGTTGAGATTTAAAATGTGAAATTTATATTTAGCAAAGGAAAAAATAGAGCTCATTAATAATGACAATACTATTGTATGGCTGCACCCTCTTGACTATAACCAAACGCTTGGGGAAAAATATAAATGTAACCTACCCAAATAGGCTTCGTGCTGTTTTGAACAAATCCTAGAAGCAGTACCTTACACAACATCAACTATTGTGGCATAAAGCTCCCAAAACACATCCTGGGTACTACTGGAGAAGCATGGACGAACTCATAAGCGATATTTTTTGTGGACTCCTAAACAGGGACACATCTAGGGGGTGACTAGAGGTATGGATGGTGAGATAGTCAAGGGAATTCGTGCTATCCTGATCAAAATTATGACAATTCCGTGGAAACAGTAAAGAACATTTCTCTGAATGTTTGAGATGAGGCTTGAATATTAGTATTATCTGATGGCTCCCGAATACGACAAGAAAGTTCCCGAGTTCGAAAAGAAGGTTCCCGAGTCCGAGAAGGTTCCCGAGTCCGACAAGAAATACCTGAAAAAGACCGGAGGGTATATCGGCCGAAACGTTGTACAAATAACAATGACGATGGGGACAATAGTCCGAATAATGCAGATAATAGTACAGAACATGTCATTAAAAACATACCCTCTGACCTGTTTAACCTTAATTTTGGATCTGAGAAAGAGGCTAGTAGGTAAAATTGAGAGGAATGTTGGAATAAAGCCCAATATTTCCAACCATCAAGCTTGATAGTGTTTTACCCGATGATTGTCTTTTATTCAAACGCCGCTCAAACAATAAGACTTGTTCAGAGGTTGTTTTAGATGACAGATACAGACGGCGCAGAACCTGACAGCGTGAAATTGAGCCGACTAAATGGCGCTGATTCAAAAAAACATGCCTTGACGATTAAATTGCATAGTATACGCCAATAAACATATAAGTGAATGAATGAATAACAGAAATGATGGGAGGATAAAAAAAAACAATTGCTAAACCATAATAAATCAAATCACAGACACAAACATTAATAATTCTTGAAAAAAAATTTGTGAGCTAAATAAAGCTACACTCCCAGAACGTTGAACTCAGGATTGTCAAATATATAAAAAAACATCGGGTGCATGCTTATAACCACATACGAATTAATGAATGAAGGAGCAGATACTTTGAATGTGGAAGGAGGGACACACACACACACACACACACACACACACACACATATATATATATATATATATATATATATATGTGTGTGTGTGTGTGTGTGTGTGTGTGTGAATAGATTGTGGTACGAGCAAAATTTGAAAATGGTTTTGAAAAGCGTGTGCATTGTGAGATGTTATAATAAATACAATTTCACAAATTTTTTTTTTCTTCTGAAAAAGATATCTTTTTTTCGGTCACGTCTCATCAGAGAAGCATACCGTGACACTAATGTTTGTACGAGGAATAATGTGTAAAATTAGCAGATGTGGAAGTAAAAAAAAATATATATATATATATATATATATATATATATATATATATATATATATATATATTACGTAGCAAAGTTGTGAGAACAGCAGAGTTATTATCAGCAATATTATTGTTGGAGGAGTGGTTGTTGGATCCGAATTTTACTGTTATTCGGATCCAACAACCACTCCTCAACAATAATATTGCTGATAATAACTCTACCTGTTCTCACAACTCTGCTACGTAATATTTTTTTTTTTTTTTTTTTTTACTTCCACATCTGCTAATTTTTACACATTATTCCTCGTACAAAACATTAGTGTCACGGTATGCTTCTCTGATGAGACGTGACCGAAAAAAAGATATCTTTTTCAGAAGAAAAAAAAATTTGTGAAATTGTATTTATTATAACATCTCACAATGCACACGCTTTTCAAAACCATTTTCATTATATATATTATATATATATATATATATATATATATATATTATTATATTATAGTAAAGATTAGAGGAGAAATATGGACAAGGAACGAAAATCAGACAAGTATATGTAGGAGAGATATAGTTCGTCGTGCATTGAGCTCGGCTTCATCATTCGTTTGGCCATATATGCCATATGCCATATAAACGAATAATGAAACAAATGATGAAGCCGAGCTCAATGCACGGTGAAATATATCTCTCCTACATATACTTGTCTGAGTTGTGTTCCTTTGTCCACATCCCTCTAATCTTTACTACATTCTGTCGGATTAACTCAAATCCTCCTATCCTAATATATATATATATATATATATATATATATATATATATATATGGGGATTGCCACTTCTTCACAGAAGAAGGTAATTTCTACAAAAGTCGGTGGTGAACATCCAAGTGGCTCAGAAGTCCAACTTTGCTTTTACACTTTCTATCGCATAAAAGTCACGTGAGACCCCTGGCTTTCACTCGTACACACACATGTTTTTCACGTGGTCGTCTATCACCATGGGATCGTATATTTCTCAAGAGACCAGCTCGTGATAGTCAAACCCTACCACACATATGGCATATACGGTCAGGCTTGAATGTAGAAAATGTATCCAGGACCGCCGACTTGAGCCGCTTTTGTAGAGTCCGTTTCAGAATGGAGTGCTCGAGACGCATTGCCTTAAACCTTCTACAACCACTGTAAACGAGTCTTGTCCACACTGAGCGATTCGTAGCCGTGCATTCATAATTCAACAAAATGTATGCCAAGATCTTTTAGATTGTTTTTTATGACATCCTTGAAACGATTCTTGGGTTTGTGCAACAAACCAAGATATATATATATATATAATCTAATGAGTCAGACAAACCTACTATTAGTTTCGCATAAAGCTCTTCAGGGCTAAAATCTGACTGTAGAGACAAGGGGCAAGACAAATAAATAGTACTAACCACAGTAGTCATTTAAATTAGCAGAACCAGACAGACCATTAAAAACACAGAACGCTATAAGTTTATTGTTTAATAAATATTTAATTTATATATTAACATTTTTATTTTTTAATTTTTTAATTTTTTAATTTATATTTTATAACATTTTAGAATTAAGCAGATTCGAAACCATTAATTTAGTACAAGCACCCCATCGCCATTCTGATCTCCCAAACTAAATGGAACCCAGCATGCCGACGATTGTCCGTCTCTTATTTTTTGTTGGTACGAATATCTTGGTCTTTTCTTCTTTTTTTTTCAAAAATGTTTTTCTCCCTGGTTGATGTTTGGTAGTATATTTTTACAATCAAACTATTTGCTGGGTTTTTCTCCCCTGCAAGGATTTACCAACACGCTTGGTATATTAATATATATATATATATTATATATATTATATATATATATATATATATATTATATATATGAAAAATAGATGGAAATTAATCCGACAGTATGAATTTAACATTTTTGAAAAAACAAAAGATGTTTATAAATGCTGACAGAAATCTGTTTCGACCCCTAAATAGATCGGTCATCATCAAGAGCAACATATGAGAGAAAGACGGGATGAAACAACCGTTAGAAGAAAGGGTACAAATAAAACGCTATTATTCAATACTGGAATTTTAAAAAATGCGTGTTCTGTGTTAAAAATAAAATAAATTCTATTTTTAAAAAATCAGAAACATTATAGTTCATAATAAATATTGTAAATTACTTTTTTAATAGCTGGAATATATCATGAACAATTTTGATACTCATTATACACTTTTATATAATTTTACATCGAACTCTTTTGAGTTTTATTATAAACTATAATGTTTCTGATTTTTTTTAAATAAGATTTATTTTATCTTTAACACAGAACACGCATTTTTAAAAATTCTAGCATTGAATAATAGCGTTTTGTTTGTACCCTTTCTTCTAACGGTTGTTTCATACCGTCTTTCTCTCATATGTTGCTCTTGATGATGACCGATCTATTAGAGCGGTCGAAACAGATTTCTGTCAGCAATTATAAACATCATTTGTTTTTTCAAAAATGTTAAATTCATATATATATATATATATATATATATATATATATATTATATATATATATATATCTTTGAAAGGAAGGAAAAACTCAACACCGTTATTCCATAATAAATTTATTTCGCCCGAAATTGTGGCCTTTATAAATCTAAGTTGATTTAACAAAGCTCTCCAAAATCTAGTCTCATCAGATGGGTAATCATCAGTAATTTGAATTGCATAACAGAAAAGTTTACTCCCCAATAACAATTTTTTCTTTACAAAATGTATACATTAAAAAACTGTTACCATGGCGACAGGAAGTTAAATGAGAGAAAAATATTTTTCAGGGCAAAGTCTTTTTAGGGAATAGTAGTCTGTCAAATTAACAACTATGAAAATTAAGTAAGTCTGAATAAATATAAAGCAAAGATAAAACAAAAATATAAAATATATATAAAAAATGATAAATTATCAAATATTATGATATATAAACAAATTATTATTATTATTAAACAAATAAATATAGTAAAACCTTAAAATATAATAGATAATATAATGTTGTATGAATATAATATTAATAAAAGTATACACATATCCTACATAATAAATATATAAACACATTCATGTATATATATATATATATATAGCTAGATAGATACACACACACATATATAATATATATATATATATATATATATATATAACTTATTATAATGGAGATTATGTTTTTCTGTCTGTAACCGAAACTATATTACTAATCGAGTCACAATTAACATAGTTATTTACATCACATTCTCCATGACTTTATTTAATTTAAACCTCAATTATTAATAAATTGCTTCACCTTTTTATTAATGTTGTCCATATCTACGTACTAATAAAATGCAATTGTATTTATATATACAAAAAATAGCAGTTCGCAGTGTGAATGGGAAGGCTAATTTGCATATGGATATTAAAAATGTGATTTTATTAAAATTGTGCTTACTATTATGATTTCTAATTGTTTGGTTTATTTCAATGAATATAAGCAAAAATCTCTCCAATGAATCTTAAATGAAATCCATCAACAAGAAAAAATAAGTGTAATTTTATTCTTTATTTCCTAATTTAACTAAATAGTTAAATAAGTAAAATTCAGCAATGAAAAACGGCAGTGATGGAAGAGTAAGTTTCATTTCTATTTTTCTATTATAACCCCACTCTTTCAAATCTTTTTATCTGCATTCTTATTAGACTTTCTAATTTAATACGATATTGCATTACATTGAAAACTTAAATACTTGCACCCGGAGGGTGCATATATTTGCTAGTATATATAAATGAAAATATATATGAATAAAAATTTAAAAGATTATGATTACGCATCTGATCAGACTGGATTTTGTGAAGCTTTGTTAAATCAACTTAAATTTATAAAGGCCACAATTTCGGTCGAAATAAATTTAGTATGGAATAACGATGTTGAGTTTTTCCTTCCTTTCAAAGATAAATATTGCTCTGTTTATAATCTATAAAGATTATTATACATTGAACTCTCTGTAGTGATTTAAAGATTCACTGTATTTATACATACTGGATCATACAATAATAATACAGTGTGTCTTAGATATTACATATAGAATCATCCCTTACTACCAAGTCTTGGATACCTCACATTTCTCTCTCTCTCTCTCTCTCTCTCTCTTATTATATATTATATATATATATATATATATATATATATATATATATATAATGAAAATGAATGGAAGTGAATCCGACAGTGTGAAATAAATATTTAGAAAAAACAAACACATGATGTAAAATTCGCTGACAGAATTCTGTTTCGACCCTTTATTGAAGTGGTCTTCCTCAAGAGCGAGTTGTGTATGTCATACACAACTCGCTCTTGAGGAAGACCACTTCAATAAAGGGTCGAAACAGAATTCTGTCAGCGAATTTTACATCATGTGTTTGTTTTTTCTAAATATTTATTTCAATATATATATATATATATAATATATAATATATATATAATGATGCTATATACAAGGTTTGTGATGCTCTGTTATTTCTTTATCTGTCGGAAAAGGGAATAACAGTCAGTCATTGCTGCAAAATTTCTACAGCTAATGTAAACGAGTCTCTTCCATGCCAAACGATTCGTAGCCGTCCATTCCCAATCCTCAAATTAATGCCAAGAGCTTTATATATATATATATATATATATATATATATATATATATATACATGGATGTTTGCCTTCAAGCAAAAATACAAATATTACTATATACTTTATTCAACAACGCTTCTAAAATAAACAAACATCCAAAAAATTTATTTCCTTCGCCGAAGAGCATGAAGCCCGGGTTTGTTATTGTTCACTCAGCGCCCCCTCTCAGTATCATTGACAGGTTAATTTCGCAGGAATTTCTCCATGCTGTATCGTGGCCGAAGCAGTATAGTTTCTGACTATCCTACTGAAGTCCCGGTTTCGATTTCTGTCGGAGGGAAATCGTTAGTATACATCGCTGATGAGACTTAATAAAGTAGAAACAGTTTGTGCGATGTTCTACACACCGAGTAATTCTTTGCGAAATTCACTTGTCATTATTATCTTCTATAATTATCGAATGTTATACGATATGCGCATTGTAATTGCCCTGAAGCAAAAATATAAATATTAATATAATATATATATATATATATATATATATATATATATATAATGACTCTGTATATAAGGTTTGTGATACTCTGTTATTTCTTCATCTGTCGGAAAAGGAAATAACAGTCAGTCAGAAACCTTTGATAAAGAAAAACGTTCTTTGAAATATCGACAAATAAATAAGATTTAGAACACACTATTCATCATTCTGTTTCAGATTATCTTTCATGCTTCTAAAACATCCAATTAATTATTTACCCAAATATATAATATTTATCAGACATTAGTCATTTCAAGCTGCTGAGTTTAAACGTCGCATTATTTAAGGTTTTTGTTTTACATTGACCTTGAAACCGAAGCGAGATCATCCGGGCATTTGTCAACTTTGAGTCACTAACCCATACAAAAGTGGTTATTTCTATTGACTTAACCTAACCGGTCGTACTGATATTTTCTAAAGAACGGAATCAAAAGTTAGTATAGCACTATTCAATACCACTTGGCTGTCCACCTCACCTTGTCATCAAATACATGTATTTACCAACCCCTCCACACGGGCAAGATGTGACACAAAGTCATGTTTTTAAGCGGAGTTCAACAGGTTTGAATTCAGAGCTTTCCTTCTAGACCGGTTGCCTAAACAAGTTTAAAAAAAAACCATCTGCCTTACTATTTATCCATAGCTAGAGGGAAAAAAGGATTCATACCTTTCCCAAGGGTATTAGCGCTAAGGGAAATGCAATTACCATGTCCAGAATTTGAACTCGGGGCGACGAGTCCATTTCCCATGACTTTAAGCATTACACCAAACGCTTCCATCAAATATATGCCAGTATGTCAAAAGTTATTATAGCACTATTCAGCACCAGTTGGCGGAACACTTTGTCATCAAATATATCCTAGTATGTCATATCAACCTAGCAATATCCGAGGTACAAAGTTTGTCATCTATATGGATTTTACTAGGGAAGCGGATGCGTATGTCTCAATGCTTACCTATGCTAGTGAGGAATCGTATAATATTTTCAATAATCTTAATTAGTTATGGAGTAGTTTCAGTTATCCGCGGGATATATATTGGAAGATTACCAGTGGATGTAAAATAGTAGTTACTAGCGAATCATTTATAAACAAAACACAAACAATTGATTCAATTAATAAAGACGGATAAAAATTATTTCGAATGCATTTTTATAGTAAGAATTATTTCCAATGCATTGTTATAGTAAACATAATTTCTAATGAATGTTATAGTAAAACTAATCTCCAATGCATTTATATCGTAAAAATAATCTCCAATGCATTTTATAGTAAAAATCAGTTCCAATGCATTTTTATCGTAAAAAGCTTCTCTAATGCATTTTATAGTAAAAAAATCATCTTATATGCATTTTTATAGTAAAAATTATTTCTAATGCATTGTTATAGTAAACATAATTTCTAATGAAATTTATAGTAAAACTAATCTCCAATGCATTGTTATCGTAAAAATAATCTCCAATGCATTTTATAGTAAAAAATCATCTCTAATGGATTTTATAGTAAAATATCATCTTGTATGCATTTTATAGAAAAATTAAATTCTGATTTAACGCATTGCGTGTGATAATCTGGTTCTTACCTTTAATTTATCAATAGACATCAAGTTCATGAAAATTATTTATACAATACAAATTTATTATATGTAGAGTTAGGCAGCATTTCTTCTTTTCAGGCATATTCTGTTGAATTGCGCAGCCATTTTCTGTCTGCAAATCTTGTTCTGTGTCCTTTAAAGTTGTCGGATTGGTCTAATTTTATCTGGCGAAAATTGGCTGATATATCTGCCATAGTTTATTTCCTTAGTACTTTCCGCCCTATCGTGGGCCATCTTCAGGGGTAGTTCATAAACTATACAACAATGAGTTGTTCCATTCCGCTATTCTATTTATATAAGGGTTGTGTTTATTTTATTTATTCTAATTATTGTTGTTGTTATTATTATTAGTGTTATTATCATTGTTATTATTATCACTGTTTCCACTATTATTATTATTACTATTGTTAATATTGTTATTATTGAATTAATTATTGATGTAGTTAAAGGCATTTTAGAACATTAGTACTATCATCTAAGTTTATTTTATATAGTTTAGGATTTTTATATCTAATATGTTGGGCTTCTAAAATCTTTAGTCTTTGTTTACAGGTTTAAAGTACTCGGGAAATAAGTAAAAGTAAAGTCGTCGGGAGGCCTAAAGTCAGTATCAGCCAGTCAGCGAGGGAGTCTATCCCCTTTTCACTAGCGCTAGACCAAGGAGATTGTTTTTAGTATCAAAGGCGGAGCGCCACACCTACCACCAGCTCCTTTACCGCACAGATCCCTAGATTAGCAAAATTAGCAGAGAGAAAATGGCTGCGCAGTTCAATAAATTTATTAATACACATTTACGTAATTTCTATAATATTATTGTTTTACAATAAAATAAAAATAAATAGAATGATAGATTGATTATAAGCAAATTGATTGGTTTTTTTCTTGTTTTTTGTTTTTTTTTTTTTTGCATGTACACCCATCTAGGATAATTTCATGCCTAGAAAACTTGTTTGTCACTGGATATACGAGTCGAAAGGTGAGGTCATTTTGTTTATGATAGGTAACATTACCAATGCAGGAACATGTATCATATATCAAAGTGAATCTGGTCCTCTGTGGATCACATCCCCACTTCACCACATAATCACCGTTTCTCGAAATATCAATGTTTCACCTTCGAATGAGAGCATGTATATCTGCACCGTAAAATTCTATTGACTGTTCTATGAGCCACTTCTTCACTATAGATTTCACTTCTTTGTCATTGGAATAATGTTTGCCTCTCAAATCCTTTTTTATGGGGCCGAAGAGATGATAGTCGGAAGGCGCTAAATCTGGTGAGTATGGAGGATGCGTTACAGTTGTCTACCCGAATGAGGCTAATCTCTCCTGATGCTTGTGTATGGTCTAGCATTGTCATGTAGAAGGGGGACATTGCCGATTGGCAAGATGGGTCTTAATCGTTGGATTTTTGCTCTGAGCCTAGTTAGGGTCTCAATGTAGGCCTCAGAGTTTATTGTTTTTCCTTTTAAAATAAAGAAAATAGCATTACTTTTTGACTCACCCTCGTATCTATGTGGAAGGTGATAGGCGCATGGTTTTACTTGTCATCGATTTAGTTAAATTGTATTAAAACGATTGAGGTTGTTATTGGTGGGTTGGATTTTACGGCATGACAGCCATTGTTGGGTTATTTTATACCGAATAGGTTTTTTATTCACTTTTGATGGGTAATCAATTTTTAACTCATTTTTTAAACACAATCTTTGCAATCCTTTTTTTCTATTCGACCTATAGATGGGACTCTAACAGGTATTACCATTCCATTTTTATCTTACCTTCATAAATTACTCTTAAATGTTAACACTGTTATTTAGAAACCCTCTATCACGTCCGCCCTGTCGATTGGGGCGTTAGAATGCACCGACTGCACCTCTGCAGAGGGGTAAGACTCCCCCAATGGGGCCACCTGTTGGCTGTGGGTGGCGACCCGTGATGCTTAAGGATAGAGCTCAGGTGGATGAGCAGTTCATGACATGCAATACTCCACTTTGGCCCTATCTTGGGCTAGACGGTCGGTCGGAGAGGTCCCCTCCGATCAATCGTCTGGTCACGTCAAGCCATAGCACCTATATGATTTTCCCAACCCTATTGCCCTTATGACAAGCCCGAACCCCTTTTTATCATATGGGTGCTAGAAGGCGGTGGCTGCAGGTCTACATGTCCTGGGAATGACGTTAAACTCTATCTGATGGTGAGGTTCCAGTTTTGGAGGTTTGGGGAATGTTGAGCACCCCTTCATCACCATTGCTCCCTGGTCCACTCTGACCCGGAGTAGTAGTACCTGTTAGGGTCTCATCTATGGGTTAAATAGAAAAATGTATTTATAAAAAAATTGTATTATCCATTAAGGATTGATTTATTTCAAAACTTTATCGGCATTAAATGACCCACTGATGTTGATATGCCGTAAAACAAAACAAACAAACAAACAACTCTATCATCTGGAATGTTTTGTTATATAAGGTGTGCTCTAGCACACGCTCGAATACGTGGTTAGTTACCTATTTAATCCCCGATTTTGAAAGCCGTTCATTTGCACGTATTCGCCACGGACGATCGTGTCTGCAAGCAAGAACTCTGCTCAACCAAAAGATTCTGCTAAACACTGAGGAAAATTCAAGGATTCTTCAATAAAGAACAACCAAAGGATTCTACCTAACACCGAGGAACAACCAAGGATTTTTCACAAAGGAACAATCAAATGATTCTACCTAACACTAAGGAACGCAAGGAATCTCCACTGTAAAGTGCTCTCAATTGCAACCAAAAAATGCCCACAAAAATCGTAACACGTACTAAAGTTCATTTGTGGTGCCTGGTGTTGCGGTTGTTGCCGGAAGAATAGGATTAACAGGTTGCAAAGTGAGCGACCTCTGTTCCCATTTGTCTGATGTTCGTTGTCATTTCAAGCTGACAGCTGTGCTAATTCCCTTGCGAAAGGTATTCATATATCACAAGCCCCCCCACCACATCTATTGTGCGGAGATAGTACGGTAGAGTGGTCTCTTTATCCCAGTTATAGTGCAAGGAGAATATAAATTCTGAATTCAAACCAGCATCTCCGCACAAAAAAACTGACTTCATGCTGCAACCTGACCGGGGTGGCTTGAGGTGGGTGTTGGTAAATACATTTTATTTTTTTAGCTGGGTATTTTATAATTCTTATTAATTGAGGAAATATGCAGAACAGTACCTTTCAGGGACAGATCAATACGCCTTTTCATTATTCACTTTTATTGTTAGCATCTTTCATGATGCTAAAGACGATGGCATGGTGTCCAATCTTTTTTTAACTGCATCTGCGTTAGTGGCTGAACAGACCAATTTATGAATGGAAATCTTTGGTGCAGTGACTGAAAACAACAGTGATGCTTGCTGGAATTGCTATCTATCTATCATCTATTTCTTCTTCTTTATCCCTTTCCTCTTCTTCCTTCTTCCCCTTCACTACAGACTAGGATTCCAAGTGCCATGACATACTGGAATTGCAAGGAAAGTCATGTCATACTGGTATTACAAGGAAATCTACATACGAGATATATTACATACTAGGATTTAAAGGGGCTCTACATACTAGGATTTAAAGGGACTCCACATACAAGGTATATAAGGATATTACATACTAGGTTTTATAGGGAATCGACACAAAGGGATCAAAAGGATTTAAAGGGACTCCACATACTAGGATTTAAAGGGACTCCACATACGAGGTATATAAGGCCATTACATGCTAGGTTTTATAGGGACACGACACAAAGGGACCAAAAGGATTTAAAGGGACTCTACAAACTAGGATTTAAAGGGACTCCACATACTAGGATTTAAAGGCACTCTACATACGAGGTATATACGGACATTACATATTAGGTTTTATAGGGACCTGACACAAAGGGATCAAAAGGATTTAAAGGGACTCTAAATACTAGGATTTAAAGGGATTCCACATACTAGGATTTAAAGGCACTCTACATACGAGGTATATACGGACATTACATACTAGGTTTTATAGGGACTCGACACAAAGGGATCAAACGGATTTAAATGGACTCTACATACTAGGATTTAAAGGCACTCTACATACGAGGTAAATAAGGACATTACATACTAGGTTTTAAAGGGACTCGACACAAAGGGATTAAAAGGATTTAAAGGGACTCTACATACTAGAATTTAAAGGGACTCCACATACGAGGTATATACGGACATTACATATTAGGTTTTATAGGGACTCGACACAAAGGGATAAAAAGGATTTAAAGACACTCTACATACAAGGATTTAAAGGGACTCCACATACTAGGATTTAAAGGCACTCTACATACGAGGTAAATAAGGACATTACATACTAGGTTTTAAAGGGACTCGACACAAAGGGATTAAAAGCAAACCTACATAATAGGAATATCAGGACACTACATATTAGTATTGTAAGAGATACTTCAAGCTAGGATTTCAAGGAACACAAAATACGAGGACTTTTAGCAAAAACTACAAACTATCAATTACAAGAAACACTATAAATTGGGACTGATACATATCATAGTGGAAACAGCGGTCTAGGGTTAACCAACTGAAAGCGTACAATAATTTAAACAATAGGTTACTCTTAATTGTTAAGACTATTATTTAGTAACACTTTATCACGTACTAAAGTACATTTGTGGCGCCTGGTGTTACGGTTATTGATGTATGAATAGAAATTAACATCTTGTAAAGTGAGTGACCTCTATTCCCATTTGTCTGGTGTTGGTTGTCATTTCAAGCTGACATGTTGCTAATTCCCTCGCGAAAGGCATTCATATATCACAGGCCTTCCCCCCCCCAACTATTGTGCGGAGATAGTACGGTAGAATGGGCTCTTTATTCCAGTTACAGTGCAAGGAGAATGTAAATTCTGAATTCAAACCAGCATCTCCGCACAAAGATTTACTTTGTGCGCAACCTGCCCGGGGTAAGGTGAGGTGAGGGCTGGAAAATACATTTCTTGCATTCGTATTATTTGGCTGGTTATTTTATTGTAATTCTTTTGCCTTTCAAGAGGAGATAATACGCCTTTTTGAAATCGATTTTTTTGTAAATGAAATATCTATCAATCTATCTATCTATCTATCTATCTATCTTCTTCTTCTTCTTCTTCTTCTTCTTCTTCTTCTTCTTCTTCTTATTATTATTATTATTATTATTATTATTATTATTATTATTCTATCTTCCATCTTCTTCTTTCTTCTTCTTCTTCTTCTTCTTCTTCTTCTTCTTCTCTTCTTCTTCTCTATTCCATTCTTCTTCTTCTTCTTCTTCTTCTTCTTCTTCTTCTTCTTCTTCTTCTTCTCTTCTTCTTCTTCTTCTCTCTCTATTCCATTCTTCTTCTTCTTCTCTATTCCATTCTTCTTCTTCTTCTTGCTAACCTTTTCATCTTGCTAACCTCTTCTTCTTCTTCTTCTTCTTCTTCTTCTTCTTCTTCTTCTTCTTCTAATTAGTATTATTATGGCAGCAAGTCTTTTCAGGTCTCCAGGATTCTTTAGAGTTTTCGAGCCGATCTCAACAATGCTGTAGTTTGGATAATCTTGATTCTTCCTCTGATTTCCAATTCATCTAGACTCTTCTCCAGACTCCTGGGGTACGACCTATTTTAATCATCTTACTTCTTCTTTATCTTAATCCCCCTCCTCCTCCTCTTACCCCTTACTCATATTCCCAGTCCCCTTCTACGCCTCCGTCCTCTTCCTTCTTCCACTTTCTTCATTTTCCTTTTTTTCTTTCCCGTCGTTCAATGTTTCTAGTTAATATTTTTCTCCCGATTTCCTGCCTTCTTTCTTTCTTTCTTTCTTTCTTTCTTTCCCGTCGTTCAGTCATCGTATCGTTCTTCTCTGTATTGTAAACGTATTGTAATCAAATAATTTCAAAAACAAATCAATTTCCCACATGGAAGGGACTCTAACAAATACTAGTAGTGTTACACAGTGGACCCGTAAAAGAACACGAACACTTGTTTTTAGGAAAATATAAGATATCTTTATTTCTTCGGTTGTGTAGAGCTGAGAGTTGTTGGCAGGGTCACGCAAACGTGGAGTCTTCGGGAGTTCTCTTCAAGTGATCTCGAACCTGATCGTTGTCTCCAATCGATCTCCACGGGCTTCTTTTCTTGTCGTCTGACTCCCGGTGTCACGCATCTTTGATCGTGACATCGACGCAGTTCTTCTGTAGACACACCTCTCTGCCCACGCAGCCTGTTTTCATTGGCTATGGGCTACGCCTACAGATTTCTGCGCCTAAACTGTGTCAACTGTACAGCGGCATCTCCAGATGCAAAAGGTCAGTTCAGCACCACATCCTTTTTCCGTTTCCAGTCTGCACCTGACACCCACTCACTTCCTGCGACAGCCCGGTCCTCAGGTGCAACTGATCAGCTGGAAATAACATCGATAAAGGAGTACTTAACACTCCCGGAGGCTCTGAATCGTGGGCAGTTTTATGCAGGACATCAATTAATTTAGCTCTCTGCTGGGAATAAAGTCAGCGTGTTCTACGATCCGACGACAGGTCTGCTTAATACGTCTTGCGTTTTGTGTTTCACATACCATATCCGACGATTATGGTTTGGTTTGGTTTGTTTTACGGCATATCAACCTCAGTGGATCATTTAACGCCGATTAAGTTTTGAAATAAATTAATTCTTAATGGATAATACAATTTTTTTATAAATACATTTTTCTATTTAGCCCATAGTAACAGGTACTACTACTCCGGGTCAGAGTGGACCAGGAAGCAATGGTGATGAAGGGGTGCTCCACATTCCCCAAACTTCCAAAACTAGAACCTCACCATTAGATAGTTTAGCGTCATTCCCAGGACATGTGGACCCTCAGCCACCGCTTTCTAGCACCCATATGATAAAAAGGGTCGGGGCTTGCCATAAGGGCAATAGGGTTGAGACAATCATATAGATGCTAGGGCTTGACATGACCAGCCGATTGATCGGAAGGGGCCTCCCCGTCCGCCCGTCTAGTCCAAGTAAGGACCAAAGTGGAATATTGCATGTCATGGACAGCTCAACCCCCTGGGTTCTATCCTTAAGTATCACGAGTCGCCACCCACGGCCAACAGGTGGCCCCACTTGGGAGAGTCTTACCCCTGTGCAGAGGTGCAGTCGAGCATTCTAACGCCCCAGCCGACAGGGTGGCCGACGATTATGCGTCAACGGCATAGTATTCGTCTGTGACAAATTAAAAGTGCATTTGAATTTAAATTGACTGGAGCCAACACTCGAAATCGGTCCGATGAATTCGCTTTCAAAACAGTTTTGCCATCTGACAGTCCAGATATGCTGATAGGTACGCGTCCTGTGTCCCTGACGCACAAAATCTAAAAGGACGCAATAAAATCGTATCCATGCATCCCATAGTGTTTTTCTTTTCTTCCTCCACCATTTCAAACTAACTGTAAATACATTTCAGCAGTTTCTTAGAAACGAATTACACAGGATATGATACAAGGTAGGATTTAGGCGGCTTTAGGTATTTCTCAGATCATAAATAAAAACCCTACAATCTATTAGGAAGCTTTAGTTGGGACTACTAATTTTCCCGGAGACTCATTCGAAGAAAATTTGTGCGTCCCAGGACGCATTAATTCTTAAAGGTAGAAGTTAGACTGCTGTAGGTATTTCTCCAGATCATAAATAAAAAACCCTACAATCTATTAAGAAACTTTAGTTGGAACCATTCATTTTCCAGGGGACTTATTTAAAACAAATATGTGCGTCCCAGGACGCATTAATTCAAAATGCTATCAGCACCACTGCAGTCTGTAGTTTTATATAGAGGAAATAAATTCACTCTAAGAGTAGGAATACATTTTGTGGTTTTATCCATGAGGAGCAGGAATATAATTAGAATTGCAATAGAATCTTGTTTCCTTTAGGAATAATAGCGCTTACCAGATTCTCTTTTATTAAAAGTAGCTCTTCAGATAATAGATTCTTGTGTATTCGTCAGATGTGATTTCAGAGTTTTGAATGAGAATACATTTATCAGAAACGAGCAATTAAAAAAAAAGAAAGAAAAAAGGACACACATGACACGGAGTATCAACCGTGGTTAGGACAATTTAAAGGGGTCAGTTTTATAGATCAAAATAATGTAAATGCAGAAGTAGACGAAGATTGATCGTTTTAATGACTGAATCAATAGTTCGTTCACTGAGGTGTAAACGATATAGAATTGCTTCTTCTTCTTCTTCTTCTTCTTCTTCTCTTCTTCTTCTTCTTCTTCTCTTCTTCTTCTTCTTCTTCTAATTACTAATATTCCCTTTCTCTGTAATATTTTTTCTTCTCATACTACCAGCTCCTCTGCCTCTTTTCTTCCTGCTTCTTAATCCGTATTCCTTCATCATCATCCCTATCTTTCTCTTCTTCTTCTTCTTCTTCTTCTTCTCTCTTTCTCTTCTTTGTCCTCCTACTACTCATTTTTCTCTTTTCTTCTTCTTTCTTCTTCTTTTCTCCCCTACTACTACCATGACATCTTCTCTTTTTCTTCTTTACTACTACTCCATCTTCCTCTTCTTCTTCTTCTTCTTCTTCTTCTCCTTCTACAATATTTTTTCTTTTTCTTCTTACTACTAATACTACTACCACGACCATTCCTTCCTTCTTCTTCTTCTTCTTCTTCTCTTTCTTCTTCTTCTTTGTCCTCCTCCTACTACTACCATGAGATTTTTCTCTTTTCTTCTTACTACTAATAACTACTACCACGACTTCTTCCTTCTTCTTCTTCTTCTTCTCTTCTTTTCTTCTTCTTCTTCTTCTTCTTCTTCTTTGTCCTCTCCTACTACTACCAGACATTTTTCTCTTTTACTTCTTACTACTATACTACTACCACGACCTAATCTTCTTCTTCTTCTTCTTCTTCTTCTTCTTCTTCTTCTTCTTCTTCTTCTTCTTCTCAAGTCCCTCACTCAAGATGAAATATTGTTTCCCCATCCACCCCTCACCGACGTAAATGAGATCTTCCTTTTCTCGGTCGCAATCGATTTACAACAGATGCGTCTCATTGATGGAAATATTTGCGACTTTTTGGTAATAATAATAAAAGGAATAAACCAAAAGAATGTTAGACATTCGTTACATAATTCCACCGTTTCAATGAGTTTTATTACATTCTTTGTTTTTGGTCAACGTGATGTCATTGTTAGAAATAGAGTTTCGCGGATCATTGCTTCACATTCTTAAGTTATGTGTCTTATTTCTTAATAATCTTCATACAATGACTGCTATTTACACAGTAGCATTGCAACCAACAAATGACCAGATGGTTTCGGCCGAAAATCATTACCACTAACCCAGAGCACCCCATCAGTATCTCACGATACCACCAGACTTTGTCGGTTTGATGTCACATTCGTTATTCACGCTGTTGCGGTTAGAGCTTTATCCTGGATCTTTTTGATGTATTTCCTTTTGTCTAGTAGAGAAAGTCCAAGTTTAGTCAAAAATGCCATTTTGAGTTGGTAATAAATCCTCGGCATCCGACTTCAATAGGAAATACATCCGATATCCATCAATCTTTGACGCATTTTTCTCGTAAATCTTCCTATTTCCAACTCAAATTCCAACTTACGCTGATGTGCCAAGTGAAGATTTTCCTCGAAAGGAACTGTTAATTCAACGATGAAAACTTTTTTTATTAACAGACCAGATGTCAATATCAGGACGCTGGGCCGTTAACGTTATTTCAGTTGGAAAGACGAGTTGATGTTCTAAATCACATACAATACGCCAGTCCGTGCAGCCATCAAACAGTGACAAAATGTGCCTATGTTTATATATGTGGGCTCGTTTCTTCTTGCGTGGAAAACGTCCCTTCAATCAAGTCACTGGTAAATCCCTACTGATTCAAGACCGCAATTTTTTTTCTACATAAATACTCTAGCGGTAGTTACATTAGCTTAATTCGATACACTAAGCTGGTACAAGCATTAGAACAAGACCGCAATTTTTTCTACATAATGTTTACTTTCGCCGTGATACTCTAGCAGTAGTTGCACAGAGAGATAGAAAGGATGTTACAATAACAGACTAGCTTAATTCGATAGCTGGTGACACTGCCAGCTGTCAGCTTTGGTAGAGAAAAAGAAAGAAATAATTTTTTTGATAGGTTAAAACGTCCCTTCAATCAAGTCACTGGTAATCCCTACTGATTAGAACAAGACCGCAATTTTTTTTCTACATAATGTTTACTTTCGCCGTGATACTCTAGCAGTAGTTGACGCACAGAGAGATAGAAAGGATGTTACATAACAGACTAGCTTAATTCGATACACTAAGCTGGTGACACTCCCTGCCAGCTGTCAGGGAAAAATAAGAAATTGCGTCCCTTCAATCAGTACTGGTAATCCCACTTAGAACAAGACCGCAATTTTTTCTTAAGTTTACTTTCGCGTGATACTCTAGCAGTAGTTGAGATAGAAGGATGTTACAATAACAGACTAGCTTAATTCGATACACTAAGCTGGTGACACTCGAACTGCCAGCTGTCAGCTTTGGTAGAGAAAAAGAAAGAAATAATTTTTTCGATAGGTTAAAACGTCCCTTCAATCAAGTCACTGGTAATCCCTACTGATTAGAACAAGACCGCAATTTTTTTCTACATAATGTTTACTTTCGCCGTGATACTCTAGCAGTAGTTGACGCACAGAGAGATAGAAAGGATGTTACAATAACAGACTAGCTTAATTCGATACACTAAGCTGGTGACACTCGCCCTGCCAGCTGTCAGCTTTGGTAGAGGAAAAAGAAAGAAATAATTTTTTGATAGGTTAAAACGTCCCTTCAATCAAGTCACTGGTAATCCCTACTGATTAGAACAAGACCGCAATTTTTTCTACATAATGTTTACTTTCGCCGTGATACTCTAGCAGTAGTTGACGCACAGAGAGATAGAAAGGATGTTACAATAACAGACTAGCTTAATTCGATACACTAAGCTGGTGACACTCGAACTGCCAGCTGTCAGCTTTGTAGGAAAAAGAAAGAAATAATTTTTTCGATAGGTTAAAACGTCCCTTCAATCAAGTCACTGGTAATCCCTACTGATTAGAACAAGACCGCAATTTTTTTCTACATAATACGCCGTGATACTCTAGCAGTAGTTGACGCACAGAGAGAAAGGATGTTACAATAACAGACTAGCTTAATTCGATACACTAAGCGGTGACACTCGACCTGCCAGCTGTCAGCAGAGGAAAAAGAAAGAATAATTTTTTCGATAGGTTAAAACGTCCCTTCAATCAAGTCACTGGTAATCCCTACTGATTAGAACAAGACCGCAATTTTTTTCTACATAATGTTTACTTTCGCCGTGATACTCTAGCAGTAGTTGACGCACAGAGAGATAGAAAGGATGTTACAATAACAGACTAGCTTAATTCGATACACTAAGCTGGTGACACTCGACCTGCCAGCTGTCAGCTTTGGTAGAGGAAAAAAGAAAGAAATAATTTTTTCGATAGGTTAAAATTCAATCAAGTCACTGGTAATCCCTACTGATTAGAACAAGACCGCAATTTTTTTCTACATAATGTTTACTTTCGCCGTGATACTCTAGCAGTAGTTGACGCACAGAGAGATAGAAAGGATGTTACAATAACAGACTAGCTTAATTCGATACACTAAGCTGGTGACACTCGACCTGCCAGCTGTCAGCTTTGGTAGAGGAAAAAGAAAGAAATAATTTTTTCGATAGGTTAAAACGTCCCTTCAATCAAGTCACTGGTAATCCCTACTGATTAGAACAAGACCGCAATTTTTTTCTACATAATGTTTACTTTCGCCGTGATACTCTAGCAGTAGTTGACGCACAGAGAGATAGAAAGGATGTTACAATAACAGACTAGCTTAATTCGATACACTAAGCTGGTGACACTCGACCTGCCAGCTGTCAGCTTTGGTAGAGGAAAAAGAAAGAAATAATTTTTTCGATAGGTTAAAACGTCCCTTCAATCAAGTCACTGGTAATCCCTACTGATTAGAACAAGACCGCAATTTTTTTCTACATAATGTTTACTTTCGCCGTGATACTCTAGCAGTAGTTGACGCACAGAGAGATAGAAAGGATGTTACAATAACAGACTAGCTTAATTCGATACACTAAGCTGGTGACACTCGACCTGCCAGCTGTCAGCTTTGGTAGAGGAAAAGAAAGAAATAATTTTTTCGATAGGTTAAAACGTCCCTTCAATCAAGTCACTGGTAATCCCTACTGATTAGAACAAGACCGCAATTTTTTTCTACATAATGTTTACTTTCGCCGTGATACTCTAGCAGTAGTTGACGCACAGAGAGATAGAAAGGATGTTACAATAACAGACTAGCTTAATTCGATACACTAAGCTGGTGACACTCGACCTGCCAGCTGTCAGCTTTGGTAGAGGAAAAAGAAAGAAATAATTTTTCGATAGGTTAAAACGTCCCTTCAATCAAGTCACTGGTAATCCCTACTGATTAGAACAAGACCGCAATTTTTTTTCTACATAATGTTTACTTTCGCCGTGATACTCTAGCAGTAGTTGACGCACAGAGAGATAGAAAGGATGTTACAATAACAGACTAGCTTAATTCGATACACTAAGCTGGTGACACTCGACCTGCCAGCTGTCAGCTTTTGGTAGAGGAAAAAGAAAGAAATAATTTTTTCGATAGGTTAAAACGTCCCTTCAATCAAGTCACTGGTAATCCCTACTGATTAGAACAAGACCGCAATTTTTTTCTACATAATGTTTACTTTCGCCGTGATACTCTAGCAGTAGTTGACGCACAGAGAGATAGAAAGGATGTTACAATAACAGACTAGCTTAATTCGATACACTAAGCTGGTGACACTCGACCTGCCAGCTGTCAGCTTTGGTAGAGGAAAAAGAAAGAAATAATTTTTTCGATAGGTTAAAACGTCCCTTCAATCAAGTCACTGGTAATCCCTACTGATTAGAACAAGACCGCAATTTTTTTCTACATAATGTTTACTTTCGCCGTGATACTCTAGCAGTAGTTGACGCACAGAGAGATAGAAAGGATGTTACAATAACAGACTAGCTTAATTCGATACACTAAGCTGGTGACACTCGACCTGCCAGCTGTCAGCTTTGGTAGAGGAAAAAGAAAGAAATAATTTTTTCGATAGGTTAAAACGTCCCTTCAATCAAGTCACTGGTAATCCCTACTGATTAGAACAAGACCGCAATTTTTTTCTACATAATGTTTACTTTCGCCGTGATACTCTAGCAGTAGTTGACGCACAGAGAGATAGAAAGGATGTTACAATAACAGACTAGCTTAATTCGATACACTAAGCTGGTGACACTCGAACTGCCAGCTGTCAGCTTTGGTAGAGGAAAAAGAAAGAAATAATTTTTTCGATAGGTTAAAACGTCCCTTCAATCAAGTCACTGGTAATCCCTACTGATTAGAACAAGACCGCAATTTTTTTTCAACATAATGTTTACTTTCGCCGTGATACTCTAGCAGTAGTTGACGCACAGAGAGATAGAAAGGATGTTACAATAACAGACTAGCTTAATTCGATACACTAAGCTGGTGACACTCGACCTGCCAGCTGTCAGCTTTGGTAGAGGAAAAAGAAAGAAATAATTTTTTCGATAGGTTAAAACGTCCTTCAATCAAGTCACTGGTAATCCCTACTGATTAGAACAAGACCGCAATTTTTTTTTCTACATAATGTTTACTTTCGCCGTGATACTCTAGCAGTAGTTGACGCACAGAGAGATAGAAAGGATGTTACAATAACAGACTAGCTTAATTCGATACACTAAGCTGGTGACACTCGACCTGCCAGCTGTCAGCTTTGGTAGAGGAAAAAGAAAGAAATAATTTTTTCGATAGGTTAAAACGTCCCTTCAATCAAGTCACTGGTAATCCCTACTGATTAGAACAAGACCGCAATTTTTTTTCTACATAATGTTTACTTTCGCCGTGATACTCTAGCAGTAGTTGACGCACAGAGAGATAGAAAGGATGTACAATAACAGACTAGCTTAATTCGATACACTAAGCTGGTGACACTCGACCTGCCAGCTGTCAGCTTTGGTAGAGGAAAAAGAAAGAAATAATTTTTTCGATAGGTTAAAACGTCCCTTCAATCAAGTCACTGGTAATCCCTACTGATTAGAACAAGACCGCAATTTTTTTTCTACATAATGTTTACTTTCGCCGTGATTCTCTAGCAGTAGTTGACACACAGAGATAGAAAGGATGTTACAATAACAGACTAGCTTAATTCGATACACTAAGCTGGTGACACTCGAACTGCCAGCTGTCAGCTTTGGTAGAGGAAAAGAAAGAAATAATTTTTCGATAGGTTAAAACGTCCCTTCAATCAAGTCACTGGTAATCCCTACTGATTAGAACAGACCGCAATTTTTTTCTACATAATGTTTACTTTCGCCGTGATACTCTAGCAGTAGTTGACGCACAGAGAGATAGAAAGGATGTTACAATAACAGACTAGCTTAATTCGATACACTAAGCTGGTGACACTCGAACTGCCAGCTGTCAGCTTTGGTAGAGGAAAAAGAAAGAAATAATTTTTTCGATAGGTTAAAACGTCCCTTCAATCAAGTCACTGGTAATCCCTACTGATTAGAACAAGACCGCAATTTTTTTTCTACATAATGTTTACTTTCGCCGTGATTCTCTAGCAGTAGTTGACACACAGAGATAGAAAGGATGTTACAATAACAGACTAGCTTAATTCGATACACTAAGCTGGTGACACTCGACCTGCCAGCTGTCAGCTTTGGTAGAGGAAAAAGAAAGAAATAATTTTTTCGATAGGTTAAAACGTCCCTTCAATCAAGTCACTGGTAATCCCTACTGATTAGAACAAGACCGCAATTTTTTTTCTACATAATGTTTACTTTCGCCGTGATACTCTAGCAGTAGTTGACGCACAGAGAGATAGAAAGGATGTTACAATAACAGACTAGCTTAATTCGATACACTAAGCTGGTGACACTCGAACTGCCAGCTGTCAGCTTTGGTAGAGGAAAAAGAAAGAAATAATTTTTTGATAGGTTAAAACGTCCCTTCAATCAAGTCACTGGTAATCCCTACTGATTAGAACAAGACCGCAATTTTTTTCTACATAATGTTTACTTTCGCCGTGATACTCTAGCAGTAGTTGACGCACAGAGAGATAGAAAGGATGTTACAATAACAGACTAGCTTAATTCGATACACTAAGCTGGTTCACTCGACCTGCCAGCTGTCAGCTTTGGTAGAGGAAAAAGAAAGAAATAATTTTTTCGATAGGTTAAAACGTCCCTTCAATCAAGTCACTGGTAATCCCTACTGATTAGAACAAGACCGCAATTTTTTTCTACATAATGTTTACTTTCGCCGTGATACTCTAGCAGTAGTTGACGCACAGAGAGATAGAAAGGATGTTACAATAACAGACTAGCTTAATTCGATACACTAAGCTGGTGACACTCGACCTGCCAGCTGTCAGCTTTGGTAGAGGAAAAAGAAAGAAATAATTTTTTCGATAGGTTAATTGAGCCTGCGTCACAGGTCTGACTCAATAAGCACTTCGTGGTCTAACTTCACTCACACTTCTCCCCTTTGACTAATCCCCCCC
>CM042159.1:34492602-34507602 GCA_023376005.1 Doryteuthis pealeii | reverse complement strand
CAGCAAAGACGTACATTGATCAGCCTGTGCGGATACGGATGCTGCATAGAGGACCTCCCGAGAATGATGAGCGATAGGGACGGATGAAGAGTGATTGTCATGGATGTCCACGCTGACAGCGCGACATGAATATATATAAATATATTATTATATATATATATATATATAATATATATATATATATATAATATAAGTAAAGTCGTCGGGGCGGCCTAATGTCGGTATGAGCCAATCAGCGAGGGAGTATCCCCTTTTCACTAGCGTTAGACCAAGGACATTGTTTTTGTATCTGAGGTGGAGCACCTCACCTACCATCAGCTCCTTACTTTACCACACAGATCCCTGTGCTACTCATACGCTGAGTTGCGAGGGCCGGTATTGAACTAGGAACCTTGTTGTTTCTAGCCGAACGCTTTACGAGCTAACCTGGCCTTAATATCTATCTATCTATCTATATATATATATATCTCTTCTCTCTCTTATCTATATATATATATATATATATATATATATATATATATATATGCAGTAGTTTTAATCCATAAATAATCCATACTTTCTTATTGAGTATTAGTCTAATGATAACATAATAATATTGATAGTGAATCCCAACTACTTCCGGTTCGGACCAACCGATTTTTAGGAGAAGGGAAACCCTAGGATACTTCTGCTTTGAAAAGCAGTTTTTTTCTCCATCCATTTTTTCTTCTCATCCTCTGCAGTCCATATTCTTTCATTTTAAAAAAATCTGAGGTCGGCTGTGTTGATGGAAACGCTGACAGTTTTGATTCTCGCTGGATGAATGGATTCACGTTTCTTGTGGATGCTTTTTTTTCCCGATCCGATCTTTTCTCTGTGTGTGGCTTCATTCACGCTATTCACCAAAGACGTGTTCTTTGACAATTTCCCTCTGTACATTTTGTACCTCACAGGCAAATGGGATTTCGGTTGGGTTGTATCGCGAGGTGGAAAGATATACAGATGAATGGTGTTCTTAACACATTTATTAAGCACCAGCGTCCGCTGCTAAACGGATACATACAGACACAGAACAAATAAGTACAACTAATAAGCAAGACAAACTCACACTAAAAGAGGAGGGTCAGTTCGGTATACCCAACGCAGCAAAGTCAGTCTGAATATCATTCAGCAATATAATCTACTTTAATCGTAGGTTATTTTATGGCTATGAGCTAGTCTATCCGGTAGAGTGCCGAAGGGGTGTTATCTACTCTACAAAAGGTTAGTTGGTTGGTTGGTTGGTTGGTTGTGAATTGCGGCATATCAACCTCTGTCGGGTTAAGTTATGCCAGAGACGTTTGGCATAAAATTCATTCATTCTGGATGGGTACGCAATTTTTTTTAAACTAATTTTTTAAAACACGCTTTTAAGCACATTTTTTTCTATTTAACCCATAGATGGAACCCTAACATCTACTACCACTCTGGGTCAGGGTGGACCTGGGAATAATGGTGGAGAATGAGTAATCCATATTACTCAGAGCTCCAGAATTGGAACTTAGATAGTGTTTAACCTCATGCCCAGGATGCAAAGGACATTAGCCATCGCTTTCTAGCATATGTATGATAAAAGGGTTGGGGCCATAAGTGCAGTCATATATGTGCTAGGGCTTGACTTGACCAGCCGTTTAATCGAAGAGGCCCTCTGCGATCACCTGTCTAGATTGAGTCAAGGCCGAAGGGGGATATTCGTCGTAGGAAATGAACATGGCGTCACGAGTTCAAATCCTGGACGAGGCTGGTTGCATTTCACTTAGAGCTAATACTCTAGAGAAAGATATAAATCAAACTGTTCTCTCTCTAGCTATGGGTAACCTGTCGGGAATACTGGGCTCTTTAACTTTGGTATGGCAACCAGTCTAGGAGAAGGAAAACTCTTAATTCAAACCTGTGAAACGCCGTTTAAATGATTGAAAATGCGTCGCTTCATGTGCATGTGGAGGGATTGATAGATACATACTCTCTTTATTTCATCCTTAAACATCACAGGTTGCCACCTACGGTCAACAGCTGTACACATTGAGAGGGTCTTACCCCCCTGCAAATGCCCAGTAGGTGTATTCTAAATTCCCAGTCGCCAAGGTTGATGGGATATCGGTATCACAGAATTAGTGCTCACCAGATGTCACAATTGTCCCAATTAACAAATTCGTTGAAATATATCAAATTTTAGATATTTTCGAATCGCAGCATTTGATGACGTGTGATTTCTTCGATAGTCTAAATATTTTATACAGACCTGCAAAAATATGCCCCCTCTGTGTGCAAGTATTCATGTTTTAATGTAATGAAATATCATATTAAATTAGAAAGGCCAATGAAACTAAATAAGAATGCAGATAAAACGATTTTCAACAGAGGGGTATAATTGAAAAGTAGAACAACTGAAACTTACTCTTTCATCACTTCCGTCTTTTATTGTTAAATTTTCCTCATATAACTATTTACTTAAAATAGGAAGTAAAGAATTAATTTAAAGTTATTTCTTCTTGTTAATGGATTTCTTTAAAGATTTAATTTTTGTTCATTCATTAGGATAAAACTATAGAATTAGAAATCAATAATATTAAGCACATATTTATTAAAATCAAATTTTAATATTTACATGCAAATTAGCCTTCCTGTTTACACTGTAAACTGCTATTTTGTTGTATATATAAATACAATTGGATGTATGTAGATATATATGTATGTAGATATATTCTCACATATCTAAATCCGGGTTCAACCGGGGGATCCAGTGGTCTCGCCCCTGGACCTTAACGCTAACATCTATTGATCCGGGGGGGATCCCCCAAGGCAACACCTGCCCCCTCAATTTAAAGAGGCATGGCTGGGTTTATTGCTCATTCCTGAGGCGCCCCCTTGATGGGTAATACCGACGGGATCAACGCACTTTTGTGCCTACCACCCATGAGCTTCGGCTTGTGGGTGGGCCCACATAAAAATGTACTTGTGTCACGCCCTAATAAGTGAGATGAGAGGCAAATACCTATAGATATGGTCAATAATATAAAACAATTTTATTAATAATTGAGGTTTAAATGAAAATAATAATCATGGAGAATGTGACGTAAATAACTAAGGGAATTGCGACTTAGTCATATAGATTAGGTTCCAGACAGAAAGACACAAAATCTCTATTATAAGATTTAGTTTTTATTCGACGATTAAATTGATTTAAACAAAAACAACAAGTGTGATGAATATATTCACCAACCCCCTCCGTTCAAGAATGATGCGACACAAAGTCTATTTTTATGAGAAATTTCTTCTTTCTTCTTTCGTCGGGGCAGCTTAAAGTCGATATCAGCCAATCAGCGAGGGAGTCTATCCCCTTTTCAATAGCGCTAGACCAAGGAGATTGTTTTGACATCTGAGGTGGTGCGCCACACCAACCATCAGCTCCTTACTTTACCGCACAGATCCCTGTGCTACTCATACGCTGAGTTGGCGGGGACCGGTATCGAACTAGGAACCTTGTGGTTTCTAACCGAACGCTCTACCGACTGAGCTAACCCGGTCCTCAGAGATAGTCTTCCCTTAGACCGGTGGCCGTAGAAAGAGCCCAACTATTTATCCATAATTGAAGGAAGAATAGTGTATGATTTCACTAATGATCTAATTTTCTTTTATTCAGATTTAGTTTTTATTCGACAATTAATAGATCAATTTATATATATCATGTCCTTTAACTGTACGACAGTTTTGATCTTGCAACACCCTCTGGTTAAAAATGAGACCGCCCAAATCGTCCAAGATGCAATGCAAAAAATGTATATCCTGATTATCTGGCGTTGCATTTCGTTTTCTTTCTTATGAGTGTTGTCACCTCAGCTATATAATCGACCATTCCGTTTTTATTATAAATAAAGAAAGGGAAGAAAAACGACAAACTATAAAGAAAAATATAATAAGAATTGAAAGAAGAAGAAAGGAAAGAGAGTAGGGGATAGATAGATAGAGAAGAGAGAGAGAGAGAGAGAGAGAGAGAGAGAGAGAGAGAGAGAGAGAGAGAGAGAGAGAGAAGATGAACATGCGGAAGTGAAATAGTTAATACTTTTTGATTGAACATAATGAAAAGATAAAAAAGAAGGAAAGAAAGAAAAATGAATCAGAAAGCGAGTTAAATCAAGATTATTATAATTTATATATGTATTTCAGGGGCCGGGTTAGCTCAGTCGGTAGAGTGTCCGGCTAGAAATCACAAGGTTCCTAGTTCGATACCCTCCCACGCCAACTCAGCGTATAAGTAGCACATGGATCTGTGCGGTAAAGTAAGGAGATGATGGTAGGTGTGGCGCTCCACCTAAGACGTTAGAGTAATTTCCTTGGTCTAGCGCTAGTGCAAAATGGGATATACTCCCTTGCTGATTGGCTGATACGACATTAGCCGCCCCGACGACTTTACTTTTATTATATATTGAAGAAATGCAATGTCACTAAATTAAACATATCAACGTAGTTATAAGTAGAATAGCACACTGTGGTATATCCACGGGTCCTCTAGTTTTGTATAAAACATCAAATGTAATTGACAAGTGATAATAGTAGGCTGTAAAAGTCGAGGTTTGACAATAAATAATTTGGGTGCTTGCTGTAGAGATGATTTGGTTTCTTTGTTTAATGGCATGTCTAACTTATTTGGCCATTTAATGCCATACCCATCCTTGTAGAAGAACAGCAGTGGTACTATTTAAACCATAGCTGGAGGTATGAAGGGGTTCATATCTTTTACAAGGGTATCAGTCTGAAAGTGTGGGGATAAAAATAAACTTAAAATAAAATTAAAAAAAACAAAAAAAAAAAAACTCATGAGCCTTTATTGAACAAAAACCCTCTATGCATGTGCGAAAAAAAGGGACCCACTTCCGACCCCCAAGAGATTCTCTCGGTCATCCGAGTTGAGGCCTTATCCGCATCTAGACGCTGCTACTACTACTAGCCAGGGAGATATTTCCTTGTCATGTAGTGGCTATGACTGGTGAATAAAGCCCAAAACCAATAAACCACCTTCTGTCTTTGTCTCTTTCTTTTTCGTTCCTTGAATTCCTTCCTCTTCAGCATAAACACCAAATAAAAGTAAACCCTAATAACAGAGGCGAAAACCGCTTTACTTTTTACAATCAATCGGATGTAAAAGATAGCATAACATTTTATATTTCTTGATAACCATGTGGTGCCAAATCATCAAGATGGTATCGTAATTTATTTAGCGTAGATTAGTTGATGCACAAGTCAAGAACTATTGGGAACTCAGAGAGAATCGAACTCACTGACAATTATCTTGTAATCTGGCTTGCTAACCATTGCACAACTTAAGGTGCCCATCTATGCGTAAATAAGAATCCTGAACATGGAAATTTAAGGCTATGATCAAATTAATTTTATATTTCATTTTATTGTTTTCGTAAAAATACCTGTATTTCAAATCGTGTAAAAGGTTTTGCAATTCTCATGAAGTGATTTATTGTTTCGTTAAATATTGCTGTTTCATAACATGAATCTTTTCATTTCGTTAAGGAGTTTCGTATGCAAATAAAAACTGTATTTGAAATGTTGAAATATCTACAAGATACAGTCGATATTGATTTATTTTCGGTGCGTCTTTATATAATCAATGCGTGTTTCGGTTTAGATGAGAGAGAATTCAAGGAGTGATGTTAATTCTTCAGTTACAGATAAATGAAAATATCCGTTTAAAAAAACAAAAAAAAAGAAAATAAACGTTTATTGCTATGCGATAACGATATCCAATAAACGTATTTCCTCACATACAAAAATAACCACAAGAAAACGTATTTAAAGTATATAAATATCAGACTCTGTTTCAATCAAAGTTATCTTAGCATATCTAAACTTACTTTTTTTTTAATTCTTTTTTTTTTTAAAGTGCAGAACCTTAAATCAGAACATTCTCACGTACGATTGGGCAGAATTAGAAAGTTTGCAACTAAAAATAAAAAAATCCTCGAGTATTTCTCGCTTCAGTTTTTTGATGATTTCCGTACAGGATTTCGTTTAAGGTAAACGGGTATGATTTTAGAAACATCTTTATTTACATACAGGGTGATTGAAAAGTAATTCCCTTCAGATAGGATTGTGGGTCCTTTCATCCTTCACATTACCATGAATGAGACCGTGGTGTAATGGTTGGAGTCGTAGGAAATGGACTTGTAGATCCGAGTTCAAATCCTGGACGAAGCTACAGTTCACATAGCGCTAATACCCTTGGGAAAGTTATGAATCCAACTACTCTCCCTCCAGCTATGTGTAAATAGTAGGGCAAATAACCAGTCTAGGAAAAGGAAAAACTCAGAATCAAAACCTGTTAAACTACACTTGGGTGGTCAATACTAAAATAGGCTCAGTCCTAATTAGTGATCTATTTCACTAATTTGACTAATTTAAATAATTTGAATGCTAAAAATTATGTCACCAAGCTGCAAGATAAAATCTGCCAGTTGTCAATTCTTGGCAGAATATTGTAGATTTAAAGTACAATTCATACAAGCCCCGTCGGCTGAGGCGGTAGAATATGCCAAATGCGTCTCTGCAGAGGAATAAGACCCACCCCCAATGAAGAACTGTAATGCTTATGGACGGAATCCTTAAGGAGTTGAGCAATTCGTGAAAGGATATATATAAATTTGGACCATACATGGTCTAGACGGGCGTTCGAAGAAGCCCCCTCTGATCAATCGGCTGGTCACATAACAGCAACGTGATTGTCCCGACCATATTCGCCTTATGGAAAAACCCCACCCTTTTCTATCATGTGTTCTAGAAGGCGGTGGTTGAAGTTCTAAAGTTTCTAGGTATGAAGCTAAAGAGCATCTAATGGTGAAGTTTCATACCTGCGCTCTGGGGAGAGTGGAGTACACCTTCATTACATTACTCCCAGTTCCACTCTGCCCCAAAATGGTAGGACCTGTTAGTGTTCCATCTATGAGTTAAATAGATTAAAAGGATCTTAAAAATGTGTTTTAAAAAATTGAAAACTCAACAAGAATGGTTACAAAATAACGTCTTCGGCATAAAACTACCCAACAAAGGTTGACATGCCGTACAATCCAACCAATAATTCATAAATAGTATGGCAGACTGGGCTCTTTAACGTTTGTTAGTCAACCAGTTTAGGAGAAGGATATCTCTGAATTTAAACCTGTTAAACTCTGTTTAAAAATTGACCTAGTGTTACATCCTGCTCGTGCTGGAGTGTTGCTAAATATGGATATGACTACTTCGAGCAAGAGTGAATATGTGAGCAATGAAAACAAACGAGTCCTTCACACTCTCCAAATTTCCAGATCTCCAGAGCTGGAGGCTGTTGTTTACCTAACAAAGGTTACTAAATGAGAAATAACCAAACGGGGGTTGACAATGAAATGGAATATTGTAGAATAATCATACTAAGACCAATTACCGTCGAATTGGCAAGACAAGACAGCAAGCAGTCGTAACCCAATACGATTCTGGTATGATGTAAAGACCACTGCAAAGTGGCAGTATTTATGGAGCCTCAGAGGATCATACAAACCAAGCAGCCAATCAGGACTCAGGGAATGGAATCGCCCAAATGCGTGAGTGGACTGTCCTAAATTCCCATAAGTACCAGTTGTCCTGACACTGGTTCAGTTGTGCTTGGCCAGTCACATTGTTCAAACCAATTGTTGACTGACTGACTGACTGACTGACTGACTGACTGAGTGGCTGACTGACAATAAATATGTATAACATTAACAAAACACAATACTCGCCAGCGGCGTGAAGTTCAGAAGTTCAGAAGCACCGAGGAAGGAGACTTGGATCAGCGTACACCAATCCATATCTAAAGTAAATTATTTATACACAGAAATGAGAGATTGGGATAAAAGATAAAATAAGGGCAAGTGTTGATCAGTGCTTGAATTTTAGGGACACCGAGGAGGTAAGGGTCATGACTCATTGGCACCGGAAATAAGACCCCCTCCTCCCCAAAAGGGGTTATTTCATTGGAAAACTTACGGCAATGACTTTTGCCCAGCATCCAACGAAAGATAAATAATATTAAATAGTTTTTTAAGCGGTTGTATTTCAAGTGACCTCATCTCGTGTCAAAGGTCACACAGTTAGTATTAGATGCAGTTTAGTGTTATACTAAAGACACACATTTTTGAGGATCTGCAAGGGATTGAGTCAGCGTATTGTGTGTCCTGCCGACAGGACGAGATACTACTTAAATCAAGGAGTGTTTATATTGATTTATGTAGCCATGTGATATGTAAATTGTTTTATTAAGCCTTGATGAGTAAACGTTTTCTTTAACTCAATTTGTAAACACAATTTTTAAACTAATTCTTTTCCTATTTAACCCATAGATGGGGCCTTAACAGGGACAACCACTCCAGGTTATAGATATATATATATATTAAAGTAAACTACAGACACGTGTTTCGAGGTATCACCTCTCATCAGTGCAGTTATACCGTTTTTAGCAGCTACCTCTGGCCGGGTTCGAGACCCGAACGAACTTTTGCTCGCCAAGCCTATATGTATATGCATGTTGAATTATATATATATATATATATATATATATATATATATATATATATATATATATGAATGTTGAATTAAACAAAAGTCACATCTCCTTTTTAACAATTTTATTGGTGATTTTTTTCAAGTTTTCTGGCCAACTTTTTAATATTTGGGTGGAATTCGTGGATTAGTCCACCAAATTTCATGTTCCGAGTCTTCTAGTATTTGGAGTTTTTGTTTATTTTTTTTCTTTGTGCAGAATGTGTGTATTTGACGTCATAGCTAAGAATTCACGCAGTAGGAGTGGGATTGTCTCAAAGGAATAACACATTCTAAACCATAAATAAATAATCGGAATAGCCATTGTAAACTTTGATGCTTTAGTGCTATGAAATATATAGGGTGTCGTTAGAAACCTGGTGTTGGATTCAAAAGTTATAATAATGTTAATCATTGTAAGTTGAACAAACAACTCCGACCAAGAGGTCTAAATATAACTGTTGTGAGGTTTTAAGGGGTCAAATAAGAACAAAACGACGGGTAACAAATGTAGGAAAAAGTATTAACAAAAAGTAGACAAATACAATACAGATAAGTGGGAATTACGTCCGACAAATAGAATTGTGAGCTGACTCGCATTGACTTACTCTCAAGCCACAATTGTCCCTGTTACTTATAGTAACCCGTCGGCGCATTCCATTAGTCTTATAGGGTGATACAACCAATAACAATAACAATAACAATGGACTCTAATACAAGGAGAGCATGAAATAAATATACATGAGACAAGATACATAATACATATATACGTACATAGAAAAGGGATAAGATACATAAAGTATGGAGAGTCCATAAGCTAAAGTCACTTACTACATTGCCTGTGTGGGGCTTTTCACCCCCACACAAGTATAGTGTAGATAAATTATCCTAACCCATTAGTTGTCAAGTCCCGGAGAAGAAAGCGGGTTCAAATCTGGCGCTTGCCTACTTAAATCGGCAAGATGCCTGGTGAGGATAAAACTGAAACACGAGGAAAAACAACTCTTCCAGTCAACTAAGGGCAGATAATTCCACATTGGGACCATATGACCGTTAGGCATCCCTTTTGTGATCTCGTTTCATAGGGGCATTTTTTTCATTTACACCGTCAAAATCCGGTTGTTTGTTAGGGGTTATGGGTTAGGGTTAAGGTTAGGGTTAGCGGTTAGTTTTATAATTTAAAAAAAAACTCTAAAAATCGTCTGTTAACAAACAACCGAATGTGGTTGTGTCGGTGCTGCTGTATGGCTGCACCACCTGGACCCTGACAAAGCGTCTTGAGAATAAGCTAGATGGGAGCTGCACAAGAATGATGCGTGCAGTCTTGAATAAGTCGTGGAAACAGCACCCCACAAGGAAACAGCTGTACGGTCACCTGCCCCCCCATCTCACAAACTATCCGAGTGAGACGGACAAGGCATGCAGGACACTGCTGGAGAAGCAGGGATGAACTCATAAGCGACGTTCTCCTGTGGAAGCCAACACATGGACATGCAAGTGTGGGGCGCCCAGCAAGGACATACATTGACCAGTTATGTGAAGATGCTGGCTGCTCCGCAGAGGAGCTTCCAGGTGTAATGAATGATAGGGAGGGCTGGCGAAAGATTGTCATGGATGCCCGTGCTACATGCGTGACATGATGATGATGTTGAAATGGAAAAAAATGTCCTTATGAATCGAGATCGCAAAAGGGGTGTCTAAAGATGATTTGGTCCGAAACCTGTATGTCCTGATTTGATTATACGTCTTCGGCATGAGATAGCCGAACAAGGGTTGACATGCAATAAAACCCAACCAACCAACCATTAAACTCACAACTTTATTTTCTTTTCTTATAGAGTTACCTTTGTGAACTGTGAGATTATTTTATCTTTGTCAATTTTCTCATTCGTCTGTTTTTACTTAAGTCGTATTTATAAACAAAACCCTCGATAAGTCAGCATTTTCTTCGTTTTTTCTTTTGTTTTTTTTTAACATTGTCTTTTCTGTATTGTAGAAGAAGAACAAAAAAAAAACAGCAATGTGCCGAATCCGTGCTGCTTCGACGTGTTTTATCAGCAATCAAAGTTTACGCTTGTGAGTTTCTCTGTTATGATGTCTTCAATGTTTTTCTGAGTTTTGTTATGCTTTTTTCTCTTTCTTTCGGGAAACACTCGCACATCTGTTTCCACCGAATAACACGGCCTTATCACGTGGTCTCGAGGGAATAGATTGAACACACCTACCCACTCATACATACATACACAGGGAGATCCATACACACAGACACACACACACACACACACACACACATATATATACTAACATACATACACACATACCTAAGTACACACAAAGAAGCAGTAAAAGTATCACTCTGATTGATTTTTACGATAAAATCTTCTTTGCTTTTTGATCACAAATGAATAATAATTGATTCCTAGTAATACCGATTGATTGATTTTAACGGTATGCCAACCCGGTATGCCAACAAAGTCGATGGGGCGGCCTAAAGTCGGTATCAGCCAGTCAGCGAGGGAGCATATCCCCTTTTCAATAGGGCTAGACCAAGGAGATTATTTTTGGCATAAAGATTACAGTGTGTAATACTAATTGTATAATAAATAGAACGTGTTATAATAAACACATGATAAATACAATGCGTTATAATAAATGTGTAATGAATAGAGCTGGTAATAATAAAAGTAAAGTAAAGTCGTCGGAGCAGCCTAATGTCGGCCATGCAGCGAGAGAGTATATCCCCTTTTCACTAGCGCTAGACCAAGGAGATTATTTTAGCGTCTGAGATGGAGCGCCGCACCTACCATCAGCTCCTTACTTTACCGCACAGATCCCTGTGCTACTCATACGCTGAGTTGGCGAGGACCGGTATCGAACTAGGAACCTTGTGGTTTCTAGCCAAACGCTCTACCGACTGAGCTAACCCGACACATTTTCAACCTATAGGCTTTGATAACCGAGTATATTGCACATTTATACTTACTTTTCAATATTTTCCTATACAGTTATAAAAATCAAAGATTTATAACAAACGGAAATACATGAAACCAGACAAAAGTGTGAAGATTATTAGTTTATAGTAGTAAAGTCATCGGGGCGGCCTAATGTAGGTATCAGCCAGACAGCGAGGGAGTCTATCCCCTTTTCACTAGCGCTAGACCAAGGAGATTGTTTTTGCGTCTGAGCTGGCGCGCCACTCCTACCATCAGCTCCTTACTTTACAGCACAGATCCCTGTGCTACTCATAAGCTGAGTTAGCGAGGGCCGGAATCGAACTACTGTGGTTTCTAGCCGAACGCTCTACCGACTGAGCTAACCGGCCCATCTGCGATTAATTTATACACAATTATATGGATTGAAATATTTATATCTAATTGATAATAATCATTTGTTTTGCACAGATTTCATGGTTTTAAGAAACCAATAATAATAACAATTAAAGATCCAAGTAACAATTCTGACACTCCTTCCCTCCAGAGAAATCGGGTTACTACTCTTTGTTTCTGCTTTGGTGCATACTGCTAGTGGAGCGGCCATGATTACACTGTAAAGACAGCAAACAAAATGACACAAGCAGGCTCAGACTTCGATCACGTGTCACAAATAAATCGACATGCCATAAATTATAAAGAAACTGTCAGAACATATCGCCAAAATGAAGCTTGTCACAAGAACACATGGCTTCTTCAGAATTGCTGAAATAAGAAAACTGCCACTAGAAAAAATAGACCATGCCGCTGAGAATAACTCCGATATAAGAACTAAGTCCAAATTTGCTGAATCACCCAATGCTAATTTCCATAGAACAAAACAATAGACAAATCTCCTCCCCGTATCTTTTCTCTCCAACCTAGTGTGCAAAACATATTCATCGTCATTATATATGATGATAAAACCACTGTTATTGTTACCGGTGTGTCATCTCATTCTTAGAGTTGCCAGCAACTACGACAGCTCATTTCCACTAATCTCTCAACCTGTCAAAAATAACCTCCGACCAATTTGCACCGATCGCAGTTCTGCAGATCAAAAGAACACGACGTGGGCACAGAAAGCATTGACAAATGAACTACCCGGAGACATATTTAGTATTCACGGAACTAAGTCGTTTTATCAAGTACCACATTGGACCACAATATGGCATTGGACCACAATAACGTTACCAAAGACAAAGAGAATATGAGATGAATTTATATCAGTAAGGCATATAAGTAGATACATTGTCTGAGAAAAACAAAAACAGTTTGAAATACACCTTTACGATCAAAACGCTGGGAGACATCGTCAGTTATGTTTCGGCTGGTTCATCGGGGGATTTCGAGTACCTTTCATGTTTCTTATTAGATTTAATATTGTCATGTGGTTGATTGGTTGGCTGGTTGGTTGGTTTAGATAGGGTGGTTGGTGGAACTGCATTTCAACACTTGGACTATTTCATACCGAAGACGTTTTAGTTTTATTCATTCTTTTTGAGCATTCGATTTTTTTAAAAAACATATTTAAAACTCATTTTTTTATTATTTAACTGATACCCGGGAGCCTTAGACGTACTACCACACCAGGATGGGGTACTCCACACTCACCAGAGCTCCAAACTTGTAACACACCACTAGATGCAGTAGACGCGTCATACTCAGGACACTAATACCCTTGTAGCACAGATATTATAAAAACTGAGTAATCCCAACATTAACTACATTGAGAAAGCCGTCTGTTTTGGTCGGACATTTTCATTTCACCGTAAATCTACACTGAAAATACGAATTTGTTCGATTCAATACAACACGTTTTTGACACGAAAATGTCATAAAATGTGTTCTTAATAGTGCTTATGCATTATTTGAAAATACCTAATTGTTATTAAGAACACCTTTTATGATATGTTCGTGTTGAAATATGCAGTTGTGTTGATTACGATGAAATGAAAATGAAAAAGTGTTAGGGAGTTGCAATGAGAGTAATAAGGTCGGTACACTCATATAGGTAATCTAATCTGAAAATGAATCGATAACATAAAAATGCCAGGTTACACTACGTTAAATCTGTCATTTTTTTGCTTAATAATAAGTGTGTTTTGATCTGGCAGAAGAGCCCACCTGTGACGGACGGTGGAAAAATGTCTGTATTTCAGAAAGCGGATCCACAGGCAGTATCCATCCTCTAGCAAAAAAAAAAAAAAGGTGTAGTGGCTTGGTTTATTGTCTCGTGTCTGAGCCGTCCGTTACGTATAATGCCTAAGAGATCTCATCAATTGTTAAAGACTACACGGGAGGCTTGCTTCCTGTGTGGCACCCCGCATTAAAAATGACCTTGTATCTATTCAGCTTGGTGAGAATTTGGGAAAATATTGCACCCGGTATTGGAAATGAATTCCGACAAAATCATGATATCAGACCATGAATATAAATAATGAATGGAATCTGATATCAACGAGTTCGCGAATATAGTTCGCTATTTTAAAATATATGAATTATTTTCACAGTTTTCTACGCAAAATCAACAGCTGCGTGAATAGAATATTGATTAAACGTCTTCAAAACGGGCAACACGTTTACACACACTCTATCTAAATAAATCAAAATATGGGGGCTTTGAAGAATTATCCGTGGCGTAATGGCCAAATTGCGGGCCTATGAAATCGTACCTAGCGAGTTCGAACTCAAGCTATTAGCTTTACTTTTGAACTAACACTCTTAAGAAATGTATTAACCCCTTATCCCCCAGCTATGGGTTAAATTAGGGATTGCTTTAGCTCATTCAGTAGAGCACTGATCGAGGAATTGCAAGGCCCTGGTTTGACACTGGTCCCTTCCAACTCAGCGCACGAGGAGCACAGTTGCACAACCGCTCCATGTCAGCAAAACATCTCTCTTGTCTAGCGCTGGCGAAAAGGGGATAGACTTCCTCGTTGTCCCGCTGATACCGACAGTAGACCTCTTTACTTTTTAATGGGTTAAATAGTATCACTACAGCTCCGGTTTAGCTCAGTTAGTAGAGTGTTTGGCTAGGAATTACAAGGTTCTTGGTTCGATACCGGCCCTCGCCAACTCAGCGTGAGGGCCGGTTTAGCTCACTCGGTAGAGTGTTCAGCTAGGAATCACAAGGCTCTTGATTCGATACCAGCCCTCGCCAACTCAGCGTGAGGGCCGGTTTAGCTCAGTCGGTAGAGTGTTCAGCTAGGAATCACAAGGTTCTTGGTTCGATACCAGCCCTCGCCAACTCAGCGTGAAGGCCGGTTTAGCTCAGTCGGTAGAGTGTTCAGCTAGGAATCACAGGGTTCTTGGTTCGATAGCGGCCCTCGCCAACTCAGCTTATGATTAGCACAGGGATCTGTGCGGTAAGATGAGGAGCTGAGAAGTATATGCGCTCCACCTCAGATGCTAAAATACTCTCCTTGGTCTAACGCTATTGAAAAGGGGA
>CM042159.1:34480102-34487602 GCA_023376005.1 Doryteuthis pealeii | reverse complement strand
ACTCTGGTCAGATGATATACCGTCTTTCTCCCGAAAATAACTAACTTTTATGAACAAAGAACTCAGGTTGCTTACAGTACCTGCTAATGCTTAAGTGGTCAACGAATTAAGTAATGAACAGGCTCATCGCTGCCTAACTTCGGCGATATAGTGGGAACTGGTGATTTCAGCGTGACTTGACCGTAATCAACCGAAAATATAATAGATATACATTAGTAAGCATGGACAAACACCGATTATATTAAATTCAAAAACATTAATTTTAATACTGTTCTACTGTGTTTACATATAATTTACGTACCATAAACCCCTTTAATAGGGTGCATCATACAATATTTGTATTGTGGAGAAAAGTAGACAAACACGGGATGTTATGGAAACTGGATGTTTATTGTCGACGATGCAACGTTTAGGTCATTTAGACCTTCTTCAGGACTCAAGTATAGTTCTTGCTTCAATGCAGGGCATTTTCAAAATGGTGAAAACAGTAAGTTGTCAGTAGAGGCAGGGTGGTTGGGGGTGTGTAGTGGATTTTCTTCTCTCTAGATGGGGAGTGTTTATATGGTGATGCAGGTGTGGGTCAAGAATGTTTGATGATGGGGGTGGGTCAAGATGAATGAGTATGTGTATGTGTGTATGTATGTTTCTGCTCACCACAATATTTGTATTATAATTTGCTCGAAATCAAAGATAACACGTCATGCCATTTTGTTTAGGACATGTATAATTACCAACATAGGAACATGCATCAAAACGATTCTAGTTCTCTGTGAATCACATCCCTACTTTTCCACATAGACACCGTTTCGTTCAATAGCAATGTTCCACCTTCTAATGGTGGCATGTAATCCCTGCCCCGTAAAATTCTGTTGACTGTTAATTGGGCCCCTTCTTCACTACAGATCTCACTTCTTCGTCATTGGAATAATGTTTGCCTCTCAAACCGTATTTCGTGATAACAGTCTGAAGATGCTAAATCTGGTGAGTATGGAGGAAGCGGTAAAGTTGTCCAGCCGAATGAGACAATTTTCTCCCTTGTCCTTATGCTTGTGTGTGGTCTACTATTGTCATGCAGAAGGAGAACATTGTCGATTGGGAAGTTGGGTCTTACTCCCCGTGTTCTTGCTCTGGGTCTCGTTATGGTCACAATGTAGGCCTTAGTTTTATGAATAAAAAAATTCACATGACATAAACAAAATTGCATGACTTTTTGACTCACTCCCCCATATATATATATATATATATATATATACATATATATATACATATATATATATATATATACATATATACATATATATATATACATACATATATATATATACACATATATATATATACATACATATATATATATACATATATATATATATATATACATATATATATATATATACATATATACACATATATACATATACATATATATATACATATACATATACATGTATATATATATATACCTATACATATACATACATATATATACATATATATATACATATTATATATATATATATATATATATATATATATATATATATATAGGTGTTTGTGTGTATTCATAATACTGAACTCATGGTACTTTAAAAATAAATTCTTCAGTTATCAATTTTTAATAATTTGCAAAGAGTTTTAACACATTTTGGAAATTTGAATTACACATTTACTTGAAAAAGAACGGTTTTAAATTTTCAGTTTTTCTCCTGCAAGGCATCTGACATGAAAAGTCGACCAAAATGTCTGACAGCCATTGAACACCCATCGGTTTTGCCTATTCTCTTGTATCGTCTGACCTTTTCAAGCTGTCGACTCATTTGATTGTACCGAAAAAAATTTATCCACTCGTCGATCAATTGTATCGATTGTAGTCTCAAATGTTTGAAACTGGCAAAGCCGGAAAACAATAGACAGAAAAGCGGATAAATATAGTTAAATCCTGTTCGCTTTGTTTTGGCAACGCTTAGAAAGGAATGTTTACAAGGGTTTCTTTTATTTTTATGTATAAATCATTTGCTAATTAGGATTTAAATGGTTCGTTCTTGAAATGTAAAGAGTATCAAAGTTTACGTTTGGTGTTTTGTTTTTGAAGATTTCGTTGTATTTGGAAAGAAAGGTTTTGAAGTTTCTTTGAAATTCTTTTTGTGTTAAGTTTTTAAAAAATCTTTTCTTCTTCAACTATTTTTGCTTATAGTCGTAGTCAATTCTTTTCCTTTTTTTTATACAGGTTTCATTTTTTTCTCAAGTACATATTTCATATACTTATTTTCTTATTATAGTTCATTTTTGTTATACTGATTACTTTTTTCTTCTTTCCTTTTCTTCTTTTCTCTTCCATTTCACTTTCCACTCATTCTACGTCTCCTCTCTCTCTCTCTCTCTCTCTCTCTCTCTCTCTCTCTCTCTCTATATATATATATATATATATATATATATATATATATATATATATGTATGTATATATATATACGTGTGTGTGTGTGAGTATGTGTGTCAGATTCTTGCCCTGATTAGCTAGTAAGCGAAAATATTAGTAGGTATATCTAACTCATTAGGTTTAACTTTTACATTTTAGCTTTAGACAATTCTAGCAGTTTATATATATATATATATATAATATATATATATATATATGTGTGTGTGGTGTGTATGTGTGTGTGTGTATGTGTATGTATATGTGTGTATATATATATATGCGTGTGTGTGTATATATGTGTGTGTCTATATATGTGTATATATATGTGTGTATACATATATATGTGTGTATATATGTGTGAGTATATATATATATGTGTGTATATATATATATATGTGTGTATATATATATGTGTGTATATATATATATATATATGTGTGTATATATATATATGTGTGTGTGTGTGTGTGTGTACATATATATATATATATATATATATATATATATATATTATGTATATATGTTTTCTTTTGTCCAAGTGTAATAGTGTTAATCGATTATTTTCTGTTGCTGCAACCCTCTTGATATTTTCTTTTTTCATTTTTTCTCCAGATCTACTTTGCTAGTGCTAGTATAAAAAACTATTCGCTGGGTTTTTTACCACAAAGGTTTACTAATAAGATTAGTATATATATATATATATATATATATATATATATATATATATATATATATATATATATGTGTGTGTGGTTCAAGGTAAATTCCAGAACAGTAGATTCCAGCGCTGAAAATTCCATGTTTAATTCCATGTTAAATTCCATGTGAATTCCGCTGCGCTAACTTAGTTAAGTCGTCGGCACGGCCTAATGTCAGTTTCAGCCAGATAGCGAGGGAATCTATCCCCTTTTCACAAGCGCTAGACCAAGGGTATTATTTAAGCATCTGAGGTGGAGCGGCACACCTATTATCAGCTCATAATTTTACCGCACAGATCCCTGTGCTACTCATACGGGAGTTGGCGGGGGCCGGTATCGAACCAAGAACCCTGTGATTTCTAGCCGAACACTCTACCGACTGAGCTAAACCGGCCCTCTGGTCTATTTGCGATAAGATAATCCATGCGAGCTCATCTTGTTTTTAGCGTGAATCATTTTCCTTTCATTATATCTTCAGAGTTGAACGTCATAGCCAGGACACTAAGACCGTTAACCACAACATTCTAGCACATATATTATAAAAAGGGTTGGCGGTTGCTATAAGGGCAATAGAGTTGGGATATTATACAGGTGTAGATTTTGACGTGAACGGACCCTTGCTTTCGTGTCTTTGTAGAGCATCATACGCTTCTTGCCTTTTTGTTTAACGTCATACCCAGGACAGTAACATTCTTAACCACGACATTCTAGGACATATATTATAAAAAGGGTTGACGCTTGCTATAAGAGCAATAGAGTTGGGATATTATACAAGTGTAGGTTCTGACGTGAACGGGCCCTTGCTTTCGTGTCTTTGTAGAGCATCATACGCTTCTTGCCTTCTTGGTTAACCTCATACCCAGAACAGTAACACTCTTAACCACCACATTCTAGCACATATATTATAAAAATAGCTTGCTATAAGGGCAATAGTGTTAGGATATCATACAGGTGTAGGTGTTGACGTGAACGTACCATTGCTTTCGGGTCTTTGTAGAGCATCATACGCTTCTTGCCTTCTTGGTTAACCTCATACCCAGAACAGTAACATTCTTAACCATGACATTCTAGCACATATATCATAAAAAAGAGCTTGCTATAAAGGCAATAGTGTTAGGATATCATATAGGTGTAGGTTTTGACGTGAACGGACCCTTGATTTCGTGTCTTTGTAGAGCATCATACGCTTCTTGCCTTTTTGTTTAACGTCATACCGAGGACAGTAACATTCTTAACCACGACATTCTAGGACATATATTATAAAAAGGGTTGACGCTTGCTATAAGGGCAATAGAGTTGGTATATCATACAGGTGTAGGTATTGACGTGAACGTACTATTGCTTTCGTGTCTTTGTAGAGCATCATACGCTTCTTATCTTTTTGTTTAACGTCATACCGAGGACAGTAATACACTTAACCACCACATTCTAGCACATATATTATGAAAAGAGCTTGCTATAGGGGCAATAGAGTTAGGATATCATACAGGTGTAGGTTTTGATGTGAACGGACCCTTGATTTCGTGTCTTTGTAGAGCATCATACGCTTCTTGCCTTTTTGTTTAACCTCATACCCAGGACAGTAACACTCTTAACAAACACATTCTAGCACATATATTATAAAAAGAGCTTGATATATATATTTACCAACTCCTCTGCACGAGCAGGATAAGACACAAGGTCAATTTCTTAAGTGGAGTTCAACAGGTTTGAATTCAGAGTTTTCCTTCTCCTAGACTGGTTACCTAGCCATGGTTAAAGTACCCAGTCTGCCCTGCTATTTACCCATAGCTGGAGGGAGAGTAGGATTCACACCTTTCCCAAGGGTATTAGCGCTAAGTGAAATCCAATTACCATGTCCAGGATTTGAATTCGAAAAGAGCTTGCTATAAGGGTAATAGATTTAGGATATCATACAGGTGTAGGTATTGACGTGAACGTACTATTGCTTTCGTGTCTTTGTAGTGCATCATACGCTTCTTGTCTTTTTGTTTAACGTCATACCGAGGACAGTAATACACTTAACCACCACATTCTAGCACATATATTATAAAAAGAGCTTGATATAAGGGCAATAGAGTTGGGATATCATGCAGGTATAGGTTTTGATGTGAACGGACTCTTGATTTCGTGTCTTAGTAGAGCATCATACGCTTCTTCCATTTTTCTTTTTGCGTGAATAATGTTTCTTTCATTATATCTAGTGATTCTCTATGGCCGTTGTCACTTTAATAATATTTAATTACTGAGTCTTTCCCAGTATTTGCGAACTGAAGCTTAATGAACAAGTTTATTTCTAGCCTGCATTTTCCTAAGCGATTTCAATAAAGTTGTCTTCAAACTCTTACGTTTTCTAAGTATTTCCAATAACAGCAGCGATATTGCGACAGTAATGATGGATAAAAATATCACCGTTGTATTTAACATTTAACTTTAGTTTTTTGGCAAGTTCTGAACATTTATGTAGGGTTTACCCTTTGTCAGATTCAATATGTTGTCGCTTGGAAATGCGCCAAGAACTATCAGACAGATTTCTATTCCTTGTCGACGCTTAATTCTTGCTCGTCTGGCTTGGATTGAATGATGATATTATTATTATTATTATTATTATTATTATTGACTCCTTTTGACTTTCACATCAGCATTAGCTGATGGTCTTTCACTGGAGTCTGAGTGACAGCAAGTATCCTCAGGTCTCCATGACTCTTCTGAGTATTCTGGCAGATAGCAGCAGTGCAGTGTTCTGGCTGGTATCAATCCTTCCTCTGATTTCCAGACTTTCCAAACGTTTATCCAATCCTTTTGGGACCGTTCCAAGTGCACCAACTACAATTGGTATCACTTACACTTTCATATTCCATAACTTTTTCAAGGTCCAGTTATTTGTCCATTTTTGCAGTTTTAATGTAATAAAATATTATATTAAATTACAAAGGCCAATGAAACTAAATAAGAATGCAGATAAAAAGTGTTGAAACAGAGAGGTGTAAAAGCGAAAAATACTGAAACTTATTTTCCAATCACTTCCGCCTTTCATTGCTAAATTTTCCTAATGTAACTATTTGATAGAATAGAATTACAGTTATTTCTTCTTGTTAATGGATTTCCTTTAAGATTTATCCCAGAGATATTTGCTAATATCCATTAACATAAACCCAAATATTCAGAAATCAATAATACTAAGCACATATTTATTAAAATCAAATTTTAATATCAATATGCAAATTAGCCTTCCCGTCAACACTGTAAACCACCATTTTGTAGTATGTATAAATACAATTGCATGTTGTTAGTATGTAGATATGGTCAAAAGTATAAATAATGTCAAACAATTTTTATTAATAATTGAGGTTTAAATAAAAATAAAAACGTGGAGAATGAGACATAAATAACAAAGGGAATTGTGACTTAAGTAGTAATATAGTATCGGTTACAGACGGAAAGTCACCGAATTTCCATTATAATAAGATATCGATTAAAGAGTCTGAAATATCTACACGTGTCTTGTGCTTCGACAACGTTTCAACGACTTTAGTTTTCGTAAGAAAATGAAGATAAAGAATGAATAAAACAAAACGTCTTCAGCATAAAATAACCCAACAACGACTTAACAAGCCGTAAAATCCAACCAACCAAAGAAACCAATGGTCCATTCATCTGATCGTGGCACATATTTCGACGCTGGAGTTATACAAATAGATATTTTAGCACCATTTATATTTATGATATGCCAATATTACTTACGTCATTAAATCACATGAAAGAAATATACTTTACGTTAAAAAAAGTTAAGAATCAGGCGGTATCCCATAGAAACTATACGTGGACTACGCTGATGAGTTAGCGCTTCTAAAAAATAAACCAGCACAAACCTAACTCTTTCCGCAGAATGAAATCAGCAAGAATCATTGGTTTCTATGTGAACTCAGATTAAAAGGGGTTCTTGTTTTAAAAAAGATGCAGGCATAACCACGCTGGATAGTAAGACTAGGAAATTAGTAGATCAGTTCATATACCTCGGTAGTAATATCTTATCTACAAAAACGATGGTAATATATGCATAGAAAATGCATTATTATCTCTATTATCAATAGATATGAACCAAATAAATTGGTTGGATAGGCAAAGTAGAAATGTTACATGTGGTAAAAGTCCAAAAAATTAATTTTTTGAACATCAAGGTTTCAAAAATCTTAGAAAATATAGATATTTGCGAGAGATACGAAGGCCTCAAATGTTCTTCGACATATTACTCGCAAGCATAATACACGAAAACACACACGAATACACACACATAAATACACACACAGATACATAGAAGGAAAGTGGTCAAGAAATGATCAACTCAAAACAAGTCACAGGGTGATACGTTTCGTCTGTATTCAC
>CM042159.1:34467602-34472602 GCA_023376005.1 Doryteuthis pealeii | reverse complement strand
AATAAAGAAAATGGCATTTCTTTTTTACTCCTTGTTGGATTATTTGGTGATATAAGCCGTGCTACCATACACCACTTAAATTTATAGACCAAGCGAGGTCACGTGGTTTGAACATCAGCCAATCAACAGCGCGAATGCGTGGCTTGTTGATTACTTAATCACTGATACGGAGAGGCGCTCATTTGCTATCATTGACGAAGGACTTGTAATACTGAGGAGCACAAAGGAACAACCAAAGGATTCTTTACCAAAGATTTCCGCTGGACAAGCGCTCTTGCTTGAAGTCTAAAGGATGGCCCATAAAATTGTAACACTCGTACCCGTAGATACCTTTTAATTAACTTGTTGGATTGATTAACTGACCAAACGAAATATTTATACAAACATATATATATTTACCAACCCCTCAGCACGAGCAGGATGTGACACAATGCCAATTTCTTAAGCAGGGTTCAAAGGGTTTGAATTCAGAGTTTTCCTTCTCCTAGATCGGTTGCCTAACCAAAATTAAAGAGCCAAGTCTGTCCTACTATTTATCCATAGCTGGAGGGAGAGTAGGATTCACCTTTCCCAATGGTATTAACGCTAAGTGAAATGCAATTACCACATCCCGGATTTGAACTCGGGGCGACGAGTCCATTTCCCATGACTTTAACCATTACACCAAGCGCTTCCCATATTTATACACACATATATGTTTGTAGCTTCAAATTAATTAGGTGATTGGATTGAATTAAGTAAAAAGTCATTCGTTTAGGTTTGTATCTACCAAGTACTTGATTGCTCCGATTAGCAGAACAAATTAAACAATTATACAAACGCATATGGTTGTACAATGAAAGGTGCTCCGAATAAACAAGTAAATGTTTCATAATTCATAAGCAGCTTATAAATTATGTGCGTACCTGTAGTTAGAATATTTGAAAATAAGATCCGTTAGATTAAAAATGACGGGGGCCGCGGAGGATGAATATGGGATGGATTGCGAAATAAAAGCTTTTCATAAAACAACCAAGTCTTCTTTGTCCATTGAATATCAAAAACAATAGATGACAGCCTGAAGAAATCAACAAAGAATATCAACCCTTAGAAGAAGCCATTTAGATCGACTGAAGAGTATGGCGGCCGAGTTAGAATAAGTAAGCAAAAACGAAATAAGCAGATATCATCTTATCTATCTATCTATCTATCTGTCGCTCTCTCTATTATTGATAAATAAATTCACGCATAGACCCTATTGTCACGGCCATTTTTAAGCGGTGTTACTCAGGAAATTTTCTTCCCCTTGACTCGTTGCCTAACTGTTTAACTATAACTGGGGGAAGAATAGTTTGATTCATACCGATCCCAAGGGTATTAGCGTTATGTGAAATGCAAACAGTCTCACCTAGGATTTGAACTCGGGTCGATGAGTCCATTTCATACGGCTCTAACCATTAGACCACGCGCTTCCATCTATACAAATATTGATGTTACTCCCTGTAGCACTATATTTCCAAGCTGTCCGGCTGATGCAGACAATAGGCAAATTCACCAACGCTCTTATAAAAATAGTGATCTTTCTGATGTAGACGTAGATGCTAGTTTGCAAGCTTCCGTCTATTTAAGACGATGGTTTAGTGTCCATTTTCTTAAATTTTTTTTTTTTTTACCTACAGCTACGTGAGTGGCTGAACAGACCGATATTTGAATGGCAGTCGCTGGTACAGTGATTGCAAACAAAAGGTCATGCTTTCTCTAGGTGTTGGGGTGCTGTAGTCTCTCCTTTCTTTTAGCTCTCTTTTCTGTGGCGGCTTCTTTCCTCTCTTTTTCACTCCCTTTCATTCCTTGTTTGACGAGGAGGCGCCAGGTCACACGGTCTTCTGCACAAGCCTCCCATGTGTATATGTCGATGTGACATGTCTTCATTCTCTCTGGCAGACATCTTTGAAGCGTAGACGTGGTCTCCCTACCGGTCGGGTGCCCTCCACCAGTTCACCATATAGTAGGTATTTGGGGATGCGGCCTTTCTCCATCCTCCTGACATGGCCAAGCCAGCACAGGCGTCTCTCGCAGATGATGGCGGGCATGCGGTTTACGTTTGTACGTTGCAGCACTTCTGTGTTCGGCACTTTTTCCTGTCAACGAATATGTAGAATGCGGCGTAGGTATCTGAGGTGAAAGCTGTCCAGGCGTGTACGTGATCCAGGCTTCGCTACCGTATAGGAGAGTACTGAGAACACACGCTTTATAGATGCGCATTTTGGCTCTCTTGGTAAGGCTGGCATTGTCCCATATTCGCTGGCTCAGTTTCGCCATGACTGTCGCCGCTTTTGCAATTCTGCTGTTATCATCGTCGGTGGAAACTGAATTGACAATGGTAGACCCAAGTTACTTGAAGATCTCCACTGCTTCAAGGCTGTGCCTGTTGATGTTGATGTTTGGAGTGTTGTCTACACCTTGTGCCATGACCTTTGTCTTGTTTAGACTAATGGTAAGCCCAAACTCACTGCAAGCGCGTGTGAGTCGAGTGATATATATATATATATATATATAAAGAGAGAGAGAGAGAGAGAGAGAGAGAGAGAGAGAGAGTACAGACACGTGTTTCGAGGTATCACCTCTCATCAGTGCAGTTATACCATTTTTAGCAGCTACCTCTGGCCGGGTTCGAGACCCGAACGAACTTACGCTCGCCAAACCTCTTACCCATACGGACACAATCAGCTGCCAAGTATAGCAGGCTATTTAATCGCTACATTTCTAAGCGGAAATGAACTTCACCTAGAGGTCTCAAACTTTGTAAACAAAGTGAGATTTAGCTGGACGCCGAATACGGTGAATTTGCAATTAAATCCCTCCTAAATAAAGTGCGCAACCGAAATTGGGAGCGTATAATAGAGTAAACTACAGACACGTGTTTCGAGGTATCACCTCTTCTCAGTGCAGTTATACCATTTTTAGCAGCTACCTCTGGCCGGGTTCGAGACCCGAATGAACTTATATATATATATATATATATATATATATATATACTAGGTCATATTAAATGCACAAAGGGTGTTCTTTTTTTAAGCAAAATATATTCATGAGAAACTATTAGTCCCCTACAATGAGATAAAATGGTAAATTTAAAACTATTGAAATAGTTAACTAGTACATAAACACGGTATAATTCCGTTAAACTGAGTTAAGGAAACAAGGCTGCAAGGATTCAGTTTCAAGCGTATTCATCTCTCCCCCCTCTCTCTCTCCCTCTCCCTCTCCCTCTCTCTCTTTCTCTCGATATATATATATATATATATATATATATATATCGACGTATCACGTCTCTTCAGTGTGGCTAGACATTTGTAAGCTACTTACAGTCGGGATATATATATATATATATATATATATATATATATATATATATATATCCCGGCTGTAAATAGCTTACAAATGTCTAGCCACACTGAAGAGACGTGATACGTCGATACACGGTGTATGTGGATGACTATATATATGGTCCCCATCCCTTAGGGGGTTGAGGACTTTGGACGGGATGCTGACGACCACCAACTAAAGCGTAAACGCAACGGTCTCCTATATAAGGGGGGAGCACTCTAAGGCGGTCTTTACATGCATAGAGCTGTGTGCATTAAGTTAAATTCCCCTTTCCATTCTGTAGGTGACGATAGCCTATCGGTTAAGCTGTCCAACTGATGCTGAATCGATCGGGTTTCTCTCCCGGCTGTGTATGATGTATATATATATATATATATATATATATATATATATATATATATATATATATATATGCATAAAGGATATACTTTTTACGCAAAATATATTTAAAAGTCACTATGAGTCCCTTATACGTGAAGATCACAGGACGAATTCAAAACTAGTAAATTAGTTACGGTTAGTCAAAAAGTAATGCCATTTTGTTTAGGGCAGGTATAATTACCAACATGTAACATACATCAAAATGAAGTTGGTCCTCTGTGGATCACATCCCTGCTTCTCCACATATGCACGGTTTATCTCACTAGCAATGTCTCACCTTCCAATCAGAGCATGTATCCAGGCCCCGTGAATTTCTGTTGACTGTTCTTTGAGCCAATTCCTCACTACAGATTTCACTTCTGCGTCACTGGAATAATGTTTGCTTCTCAACCCATCTTTCATTGGGGCGAAGAGATGATAGCATGAAGGAGCTAAAACTGGTGAGTATGGAGGATGCGGTAAACGTATCCACCCGAATGAGGCGATTTTCTCCCTTGTCCTGATGCTTGTGTGTGGTTGAGCATTGTCATGCAGAGGAAGGTCACCGTGTTACGTACTGAGGTTTTCACAGTACCAAATCGATATAATGTTGTATACCCTTTTCTTACTTCTTACTTCTAGTCGTCTTCTCTTCTGGCCGGCTTTGCTATTCTGATCGTCTATCATCTTGGTCTGGTCTAGCGTCTGGTGTTGACTTGGGGATTCCGGTCTGGTCTTCCATGGGGATTTCTCGTTATGAGAAGCCCTGTGTCATTGTTAGTTTTTAGTAAACACAAGACTTCGATTTACGTTGATGTTACTTTATTTCCAAATCCCCAGCCTAGACAATCTGCGCAGATGAGGGACCGCGCGTATAACACGACTTACTCCTTCGAGCTCGCTGCTACCTTCTAACTGACTGAGTTACTTCTATCCTTAAACCGGAACAGGGTCTTCTATGCCTTCCGGTTCTCACGATTTATCCCCTGAAGGCAAGGTGAGGGTGAGGTCAAGCGACATCATTCACTCTCAAGGCCATGAGCTGCACTAATCGCCATTATGATTTCTACACTATTGCCATAAATATTAGGTGACTAATAATTATGTAACAACTGTGCATTGGTTAGGTGTGTTTTATTTGTCAGATTCTTGCTCTGAAGCACGTTAGGGTCTCAATGTAGACCTTCCTTTTATAAAAGAAACGTAAATAAAAAAAAGTTCACATGAAATAACAATAATGGCATTACTTTTTGACTTATTCTCGTAGTTTATAA
>CM042159.1:34458493-34462502 GCA_023376005.1 Doryteuthis pealeii | reverse complement strand
GGTGGTAGGCACAATGCGTTGATCCCGTCGGTATTACCCATGCAGGGGGCGCCTCAGGAATGAGATAAGGCTATCAGCCTGCGCTCTTTACAATTGAGGGGCAGGTGGTTGTGCTTGTTGGGATTCCCCTCCACGGATCAATAGAATGTTAGCGTTTAAAGTTGTCAGGGCGAGACCACTGGCATCCCGGTTGAACCGGATGTTTAGATATGTGAAGAATATATTATACATATATATTACATACATCCAGTTGTATTTATATATAAACAAATAAGCAGTTTAACAGTGTAAACAGGAGGCTAAGTTTGCATGTAGATATTAATTTGGATTTTAATAAATATGTGCTTAATATTATTGATTTCTATTCTATAGTTTTATCCTAATGAACAAAATCTAATCTTAAAGAATCATTAACAGAAAGAAATACTTTAAATTAATTCTTTACTTTCCTACTTTTAAGTAATAGTTATATGAGGAAAATTTTAACAATAAGAACGGAAGTCGATGAGGAGTAAGTTTCAGTTGTTCTACTTTTCAATTATACCCCTCTGTTGAAATCGTTTTATCTGATTCTATTTAGTTTCATTGGCCTTTCTTCTAATTTAATATGATATTTCATTCATTAAGAAAATGAATACTTGCACACGAGGGGGCATATTTGTTTGCAGGTCGTACAATTTATGAACTTGGAAGAAATCAGTCGGATGCGGTGCATGCGATGAAAGGTGCTGGAGCGGATTGCGAAATTTAATTGATGATAGGTTGGTCAGAGGCGAAGGTTGTGGTGGTTAATCGGGGCGCCGACACCCGTTCCGTCGCACGCGTGGGTGGGGTGGCGACGTGAATTCGTGATAGCGGATAGTCCGAGTCAATGCGCGTTGGGCGGACTGGATGAGTGTGTAGAAAGTAGAAACCGCCTACGGGACATGGGGTTGCAGGGGTGAGAGAGCCTCTCAAGATGCGTTACAGCTGTCTGGACGCAGTGGTGCAACCTGTGAGTGTGTGTAAGGATAATAAGAGAGTATGTATCTATCATCCTCACATGCACATGAAGCGACGCAATTTTCAATATTTAACGGGGACGTGTCAGGATCGAGGTTTGTGGGAAGTTAAGAGTTGTTGCGCCTTCTCGTAGAGCTGGTGTCCATAGGGCGTAAAGGTAAGAGCCTCAGTATGGTGCCCGGAAGGTATAGACATGAGGATGAAGAGAGGCGACAGGTTTTGATTTTATCTGTTCTCCGTTAAGGTATGTAGGGCGATCGTAAGTGGAGATGGCAAGGGAGCCTCGATCCGGGAGTGTCCTTGGGAAGCTCGCGCGTGACGCCATGTTATTTCCTCTACGACGAATATCCCCCTATACGGCTTGACTCATTAGACGGTGATCGCAGAGGCCTCTTCGATTAAAGGCTGTCAAGTCAAGCCTAGCAATATATGATGCACTTATGGCCCCAACGCCTTTTGATCGATGAGCATTGCGTAGAAGAAGCGCGATGGCTGATGGTCGTGTGGTGCATCAGCTGGCGGGGATTTGGGGGGGTGGAGGTTAGAACGACAGTGCGTAGAGGTTACCAAATTCTGGAGCTCTGAGTAATAGTGGATTAGCTGCGAGGATTGCTCTGCAGGACATGTATTGCCCAGGTCGAAGGCAGTGAACGGCCCCGAGTGGTAGTGGGGATGTTGGTGTGTGCAGTCTATGGAGTAGTAGGATGGGGAAGAAGAAGTTGGCTTAAAGCGGTGTGTTGAAAAATGTATGTTAGAAGAAAATTGCGGTACATCAGAATGTGATTTTAATGCGCGGAGAGGAGGACGTTCGCTAGCATAGACGTTGAATGGTCCGGTAGGGCGGTGGGAGGGGGTGGTAGGGGGTAGGCGCCGAGAGGTTGAGGTATGCCGCAATTCACCAGCGACAACGCAAGCAGAGGGTAGCGCGCGTTTGTGTAGACGTAGAGATAGACACGGGCCTTGTGCGAGCGTCTAGAGAGAGCGGATAGGACCTAGTGTAGGCGCGATGGAAAGTAACTACGAGTTAAGTAGAGTGTATATTGCTGATGAATTCAGGAGCTGATCTGTTGCCTGGGCGGTTGGGTGGATGGGGTGACGGAAGCATTGACTCGCTGCGTTCTGTAGCTGTGAGGTTGTGTCTGTGCTTAGTTAGTTGTTACGTAGGGATATGTGCTGTGCTTGTGTCTGTATGTTATCCTTGTAGGAGGGACGCTGGGGTTAATAGATGTTGTTAAGAAGATAAGCAGCCATGTCATGCTGTATAATCGTTTCCACCTCGCGATACCAACGCCAACGAATCCATTTGCCTGTGAGGCACAAAATGTACAGAGGGAAAATTGTCAAGAACACGTCTTTGGTGAATAGCGTGAATGAAGCCACACACAGAGAAAAGATCGGATCGAAAAAAAGGATCCCAAGAAAACGTGAATCCATTCATCCAGCGAAAGAATCAAACTGTCAGCGGTTTCCATCAACACAGCCGAACCTCGGATTTTTTTAAAATGAAAGAATATGGACTGCAGAGGATGAGAAGAAAAATGGATGGAGAAAAAAACTGCTTTTCAAAGCAGAAAGTAATCCTAGGCGTTTCCCTTCTCCTAAAATCGTTGGTCCGAACCGGAAGTAGTTGGGATTATATCATATTATTATGTTATCATTAGACTAATACTCAATAAGAAAGTATGGATTATTTATGGATTAACACTACTGCCTATTATATTATATATATATATATATATATATTATAAGAGAGAGAGAGAGAGAGAGAGAGATAGATAGATAGATGGATAGATAGATAGATATTACAGGGCCGGGTTAGCTCGGTAAAGCGTTCGGCTAGAAACCACAGAGGTTTCCTAGTTCAATACCGGCCCTCGCCAACTCAGCTTATGGGTAGCACAGGGATCTGTGCGGTAAAGTAAGGAGCTGATGGTAGGTGTGGCGCTCCACCTCAGATACAAAAACAATCTCCTTGGTCTAACGCTAGTGAAAAGGGGATAGACTCCCTCGCTGATTGGCCCATACCGACATTAGGCCGCCCCGACGACTTTACTTCAGCATTAACCGCAGCATTCTTGTGCAGCTCCCGTCTTGTTTATTCTCTAGACGCTTAGTTAGGGTCCAGGTGGTGCAGCCATGCAGCAGTACTGACACGACAATGGCCAGGAAGAACTGTCTCTTTATTTAGCTGGAAATAAATCTATAACTAATAAAATGAGGGATAGTAAGTTTTTCCTTTATTAAACTATATATATATATGCATATATATATATATTATATACATATATATATATATATATATATTATATATATATATATATTATATATATATATAATATAGAGAGAGAGAGAGAGAGAAGAGAGAAATTGACACTTCTTTAAAAGAGAAGGCCATTTCTTGAATCCCGCTAATAGCGCCAGTGGGAAAACGGATATGGTTCCTTACGCAGAATTCCCCCTTGCATGCCCAAACGCACATTAGACAAACAAAAGAGCTGTCAATAAAATATACACATACACACACGCATATATAGTCATCCGCAGTCCTGTTTCTACGTATTAAGTATCTTTAGTACGGCTGTAATTAGCAGGCTACCACCAGGCTGGATCGACTCATAACATATTTTCTATCAGTAAGATTCCCTAAACACAAAGCCATCAGCACAGCGATCAGTGGTAGAGGGAAACTATTTACTTTCTAGTGTGATCTACCTACCAGGGGTAGAGAGCATATATTGGGCAACCGCTGAGCGTCCTATTTCGACGTACACTAACCTTAGTACGGCCAGACTTAGCAGGCATATATATATATATATATATATATAATAATTATAATATATATAATCTAGAGTCAGACAAACCTACTAAAAGTTTTCGCTTAATGCTCTTCAGGGCTGAGAGTCAGATCTCAGCCCTGAAGAGCATTAAGCGAAACTTTTAGTAGGTTCTTCTGACTCATTAGATTTTCTTTATTATTTGCCCTACTTAGGTATTGAGCACTTTTTAC
>CM042159.1:34445993-34455993 GCA_023376005.1 Doryteuthis pealeii | reverse complement strand
CGTGCATCCTCATTCAATAAACATTTAATCAAATGCAAAAATAAACAATAATTTCTCCATTAAAATAAACAGTAGGTTAGAATTAAACACAGAATATATAATTAGTTAACATACACATTCCACAAGTACACACAACACACACACACACACACACACACACACACACACAACACATATATTATATATATATAATAATAAATACATAAATAAATAAAAAACAAAAAATGAAAAATAAATAAATAGATGAATAGATAGATAAATAAATAAAAGGAATGAAATTGAAATTGATTGAACAACGGATTTCACGGCTCTTTCCGCGTGGCGTTATAATAACCCACGAGACGCGTGTTTATAACGTCCAAAACAAAAAAAAACACACAAGACCGCGTCCATTTAAAAAAAACAGTCTCTGAAGATGAAGTTTCTTTGAAATTGATTAGACACTGGACATAATTTTTTTTTTAAATTGTTATACGCATTGTAATTGCCTTCTTGATATAGATGAATAATAATATACTTAACAATGCTTCAAGCAAATTCTCAAATACTATTAAATATATATAAATAATAAAATATAAATATATATGAATATATAAATATAATAATATATGTATAATAAAATATAAATATATATATAAATTAAATTTTTACTTGAAGGCACTTACAACGCATGTATCGCATAAAATTCGATACTTTTTCTTATAGAAAATGAAATTGACAAGTGTAATCCCGGCAAAGGATTGCTCGGTGTGTAGAATGTCGTACAGACTGTTTCGACTTTATTAAGTCTCATCAGCGACATATACTTAATAAAGTCGAAACAGTCTGTACGACATTCTACACACCGAACGATCCTTTGCCGGGATTACACTTGTCAAGTTTATTTTCTATAAGAAAAAGTATCGAATTTTATGCGATACATGCGTTGTAAGTGCCTTCAAGTAAAAATTTAATATATACTTTATTCAGCAACGTTTCTAAAAATAAACAAACATCCAAAAATCTTATATATATAAATATATATAGATATAAAAATAAAATAAAATATACATATATATAAATATATATAAATATATATATAACGAAGGAAATAAATATTCTGAAAACTATTTTTAAGGAAATAATTTATTTGGAATGTGTTACGTTGTAATACTCACGGTACTAAAACGATACAAGCACCGTAGTCCTCTTTTCTTTCTTGGTACTAAAACTCCGATAAAAAATCATAACACGAGAAACATGTCGTCACAACTCCCAGCCTTTATTAACGTGCTCGTCTAGTGGCTTCTACCAGGGAGGAAGGGAGGCAGAGAGAACGAGAGAGATAGAACACTACTAGATTCCTGGGGTCTCATCAGGTCTGTGCCCCACGACGGACGCCGGCAAAAAGAGCCTGAACCCTTTCTTTCTTCCCCACGTCACCACGTGACTTCCGTCAACACCCGACTTCCGCTTGCCCCTCAATTCTTCGTTCGGGGTCACGCTACGGTCAAAACCATCGCTCTCCTCTTTTGGGTCATCACTATTTTTTAAGCCTTTGTTATTTATTCCTCCTCCTTCCATTAGCAGTTCTAGCTCACACAAGTCATATTGCAACAAATGCAGATTTAAAAAAATATGTTTGTTGAATTTCTATCAGAGAATTGCTGTTGTTGTATATTTATGATTTTATAATCAGTCAGAGAAATATCGGATTGTTTGGCCAACATTCAAATGTATACAATATGACAGTATACAATGGAATTAAAATATGATGTAAGAAAATAATCAGTTGATAATCGGTAATTATCAAAGATGGGGGGGGGGATAGTCAAAGGGGAGAAGTGTGAGTGAAGTTAGACCACGAAGTGCTTATTGAGTCAGACGTGCGACGCAGGCTCAATTAACCTATCGAAAAAAATTATTTCTTTCTTTTTCCTCTACCAAAGCTGACAGCTGGCAGGGCGAGTGTCACCAGCTTAGTGTATCGAATTAAGCTAGTCTAAATCACATACAATACGCCAGACCGTGCAGCCATCAAATAGTGACAAAAGATGGCATGGTAGTATTAGGAGGGTGGCGTCGAAGAAGAAGAAGAAGAAGAAGAAGAAGAAGAAGAAGAAGAATGAGTCGTGGTAGTAGTATTAGTAGTAAGAAGAAAAAGAGAAAAATGTCATGGTAGTAGTAGGAGGAGGACAAAGAAGAATAAGAAGAAGAAGAAGAAGAAGAAGAAGAAGAAGAAGAAGAAGAAGAAGAAGAAGAGGAAGAATGGTCGTGGCAGTAGTATTAGTAGTAAGAAGAAAGAGAAAGATGTCATGGTAGTAGTAGGAGGGGGACAACGACGAGGACGAAGAAGAAGAAGAAGAAGAAAGAAGAAGAAGAAGAAGAAGAAGAATAGGTCGAGGCAGTAGTATTAGTAGTAAGAAGAAAAAGAGAAAGATGTCATGGTAGTAGTAGGAGGGGACAACGACGACGACGACGAAGAAGAAGAAGAAGAAGGAGAAGAAGAAGAAGAAGAAAATAGGTTGAGGCAGTAGTATTAGTAGTAAGAAGAAAAAGAGAAAGATGTCATGGTAGTAGTAGGAGGGGGACGACGACGAAGAAGAAGAAGAATGGTCGTGGCAGTAGTTAGTAGTAAGAAGAAAAGAGAAAATGTCATGGTAGTAGTAGGAGGACAAAGAAGAAGAAGAAGAAGAAGAAGAAGAAGAAGAAGAAGAAGAAGAAGAAGAAGAAGAAGAAGAAGAAGATGATAGGGATGATGATGAAGGATGATACGGAGTGGGATTAAGAACCAGGAAGAAAAGAGGCAGAGGAGCTGGAAATAGAAGTATGAGAAGAAAAAAAGATTATGGAGAAAAGGGAATATTAGTAATTAGAAGAAGAAGAAGAAGAAGAAGAAGAAGAAGAAGAAGAAGAAGCAATTCTATATCGTTTACGCCTCAGTGAACGAACTATTGATTCAGTCATTAAAACGATCAATCTTCGTCTACTTCTGCATTTACATTATTTTGATCTATAAAACTGACCCTTTAAATTGTCCTAACCACGGTTGATACTCCGTGTCATGTGTGTCCTTTTTTCTTTCTTTTTTTTAATTGCTCGTTTCTGATAATGTATTCTCATTCAAAACTCTGAAATCACATCTGACGAATACACAAGAATCTATTATCTGAAGAGCTACTTTTAATAAAAGAGAATCTGGTAAGCGCTATTATTCCTAAAGGAAACAAGATTCTATTGCAATTCTAATTATATTCCTGCTCCTCATGGATAAAACCACAAAATGTATTCCTACTCTTAGAGTGAATTTATTTCCTCTATATAAAACTACAGACTGCAGTGGTGCTGATAGCATTTTGAATTAACGCGTCCTGGGACGCACATATTTGTTTCAAATAAGTCCCCTGGAAAATTAATGGTTTCAACTAAAGTTTCTTAATAGATTGTAGGGTTTTTATTTGTGATCTGGAGAAATACTTACAGCGGTCTAACTTCTACCTTTTAGAATTAATGCGTCCTGGGACGCACAAATTTGTTTCGAATGAGTCTCCAGGAAAATTAATAGTCCCAACTAGAGTGTCCTAATAGATTGTAGGGTTTTTACTTACGATCTGAGAAATATCTAAAGCCGCCTAAATCCTACCTTGTATCATATCCTGTGTAATTCGTTTCTAAGAAACTGCTGAAATGTATTTACAGTTAGTTTGAAATGGTGGAGGAAGAAAATAAAAACACTATGGGATGCATGGATACGATTTTATTGCGTCCTTTTAGATTTTGTGCGTCAGGGACACAGGACGCGTACCTATCAGCATATCTGGACTGTCAGATGGCAAAACTGTTTTAAAAGCGAATTCATCGGACCGATTTCGAGTGTTGGCTCCAGTCAATTTAAATTCAAATGCACTTTAAGCGTTGTCACAGACGAATGCTATGCCGTTGACGCATAATCGTCGGCCACCCTGTCGGCTGGGGCGTTAGAATGCTCGACTGCACCTCTGCACAGGGGTAAGACTCTCCCAAGTGGGGCCACCTGTTGGCCGTGGGTGGCGACCCGTGATGCTTAAGGATAGAACCCAGGGGGTTGAGCTGTCCATGACATGCAATATTCCACTTTGGTCCTTACTTTGGCTAGACGGGCGGACGGGGAGGCCCCTTCCGATCAATCGGCTGGTCATGTCAAGCCCTAGCATCTATATGATTGTCTCAACCCTATTGTCCTTATGGCAAGTCCCGACCCTTTTTATCATATGGGTGCTAGAAAGCGGTGGCTGAGGGTCCACATGTCCTGGGAATGACGCTAAACTATCTGATGGTGAGGTTCTAGTTTTGGAAGTTTGGGGAATGTGGAGCACCCCTTCATCACCATTGCTTCCTGGTCCACTCTGACCCGGAGTAGTAGTACCTGTTACGGTCCTATCTATGGGTTAAATAGAAAAATGTATTTATAAAAAAATGGTATTATCCATTAACAATTAATTTATTTCAAAACTTAATCGGCGTTAAATGATCCACTGAGGTTGATATGCCGTAAAACAAACCAAACCAAACCATTATCGTCGGATATGGTATGTGAAACACAAAACGCAAGACGTATTAAGCAGACCTGTTGTCGGATCGTAGAACACGCTGACTTTATTCCCAGCAGAGAGCTAAATTAATTGATGTCCTGCATAAAACTGCCCACGATTCAGAGCCTCCAGGAGTGTTAAGTACTCCTTTATCGATGTTATTTCCAGCTGATCAGTTGCACCTGAGGACCGGGCTGCCGCAGGAAGTGAGTGGGTGTCAGGTGCAGACTGGAAACGGAAAAAGGATGTGGTGCTGAACTGACCTTTTGCATCTGGAGATGCCGCTGTACAGTTGACACAGTTTAGGCGCAGAAATCTGTAGGCGTAGCACATAGCCAATGAAAACAGGCTGCGTGGGCACATAGGTGTGTTAACAGAACAACTGCGTCGAAGCCACGATCAAAGAGGCGTGACACCGGGAGTCAGACGACAAGAAAAGAAGCCCGTGGAGATCGATTGGAGACAACGATCAGGTTCGAGATCACTTTAAGAGAACTCCCGAAGTCTCCACGTTTGCGTGACCCTGCCAACGACTCTCAGCTCTACACAACTGAGGAAATAAAGATATCTTATATTTTCCTAAAAACAAGTGTTTGTGTTCTTTGACGGGTTCACTGTGTAATACTACTAGTACTTTTTAGAGTCCCCTCCATGAGGGAAATTGATTTGTTTTAGAAATTATTCAATCACAATACGTTTACAATACAGAGAAGAACGAGGACTGAACGACGGGAACGAAAGAAAGAAAGCAGGAAATCGGGAGAAAAATATAAACTAAAAACATTGTACGACGGGAAAGAAGATAGATAGATAGATAGATAGATAGATATTTCATTTACTATAAAAGTCGATTACAAAAAGGCGTATTATCTCTTCTTGAAAGGCAAAAGAATTACTATAAAATAACCAGCCAAATAATACGAATGCAAGAAATGTATTTACCAACCCTCACCTCACCTTACCCCGGGCAGGTTGCAGCACAAAGTAAATCTTTGTGCGGAGATGCTGGTTTGAATTCAGAATTTACATTCTCCTTGCACTGTAACTGGAATAAAGAGCCCACTCTACCGTACTATCTCCGCACAATAGTTGGGGGGGGGGGAAGGCTTGTGATATATGAATGCCTTTCGCGAGGGAATTAGCAACATGTCAGCTTGAAATGACAACCAGCACCAGACAAATGGGAATAGAGGTCACTCACTTTACAAGATGTTAATTTCTATTCATACATCAATAACCGTAACACCAGGCGCCACAAATGTACTTTAGTACGTGATAAAGTGTTACTAAATAATAGTCTTAACAATTAAGAGTAACCTATTGTTTAAATTCTTGTACGCCATCGTAGGCTTTTAGTTGGTTAACCCTAGACCGCTGTTTCCACTATGATATGTATCAGTCCCAATTTATAGTGTTTCTTGTAATTGATAGTTTGTAGTTTTTGCTAAAAGTCCTCGTATTTTGTGTTCCTTGAAATCCTAGCTTGAAGTATCTCTTACAATACTAATATGTAGTGTCCTGATATTCCTATTATGTAGGTTTCCTTTTAATCCCTTTGTGTCGAGTCCCTTTAAAACCTAGTATGTAATGTCCTTATTTACCTCGTATGTAGAGTGCCTTTAAATTCTAATATGTGGAGTCCCTTTAAATCCTTGTATGTAGAGTCCATTTAAATCGTTTTGATCCCTTTGTGTCGAGTCCCTATAAAACCTAATATGTAATGTCCGTATATACCGCGTATGTAGAGTGCCTTTAGATCCTAGTATTTAGTCCCTTTAAATCCTTTTGATCCCTTTGTGTCGAGTCCCTTTAAAACCTAGTATGTAATGTCCTTATCTACCTCGTATGTAGAGTGCCTTTAAATCCTTGTATGTAGAGTCCCTTTAAATCATTTTGATACCTTTGTGTCGAGTCCCTATAACACCTAATATGTAATGTCCGTATATACCTCGTATGTGGAGTCCCTTTAAATCCTAGTATGTAGAGTCTCTTTAAATCCTTTTAATCCCTTTGTGTCGAGTCCCTTTAAAACATAGTATGTAATGTCCTTATTTACCTCGTATGTAGAGTGCCTTTAAATTCTAATATGTGGAGTCCCTTTAAATCCTTGTATGTAGAGTCCATTTAAATCCTTTTGATCCCTTTGTGTCGAGTCCCTATAAAACCTAGTATGTAATGTCCTTATATACCTCGTATGTGGAGTCCCTTTAAATCCTAGTATGTAGAGTCCCTTTAAATCCTTTTGATCCCTTTGTGTCGATTCCCTATAAAACCTAGTATGTAATGTCCTTATATACCTCGTATGTGGAGTCCCTTTAAATCCTAGTATGTAGAGCCCCTTTAAATCCTAGTATGTAATATATCTCGTATGTAGATTTCCTTGTAATACCAGTATGACATGACTTTCCTTGCAATTCCAGTATGTCATGGCACTTGGAATCCTAGTCTGTAGTGAAGGGGAAGAAGGAAGAAGAGGAAAGGGATAAAGAAGAAGAAATAGATGATAGATAGATAGCAATTCCAGCAAGCATCACTGTTGTTTTCAGTCACTGCACCAAAGATGTCCAATCATAAATTGGCCTGCTCAGCCACTCACGCAGATGCAGTTAAAAAAATATTGGACACCATGCCATCGTCTTTAGCATCTGGAAGGATGCCAACAATAAAAGTAAATTATGAAAAGGCGTATTGATCTGTCCCTGAAAGGTACTGTTAAGCATATCTCCTCAATTAATAAGAATTATAAAATACCCAGCTAAAAAAATAAAATGTATTTACCAACACCCACCTCAAGCCACCCCGGTCAGGTTGCAGCATGAAGTTAGTTTTTTTGTGCGGAGCTGCTGGTTTGAATTCAGAATTTATATTCTCCCTGCACTGTAACTGGGATAAAGAGACCACTCTACCGTACTATCTCCGCACAATAGGTGTGGGGGGAGGCTTGTGATATATGAATGCCTTTCGCAAGAGAATTAGCACTGCTGTCAGCTTGAAATGACAACGAACATCAGACAAATGGGAACAGAGGTCGCTCACTTTGCAACCTGTTAATCCTATTCTTCCGGCAACAACTGCAACACCAGGCACCACAAATGAGCTTTAGTACGTGTTACGATTTTTGTGGGCGTTTTTTGGTTGCAATTGAGAGCACTTTACAGTGGAGATTCCTTGCGTTCCTTAGTGTTAGGTAGAATCCTTTGATTGTTCCTTAGTGAAAAATCCTTGGTTGTTTCTCGGTGTTAGGTAGAATCCTTTGATTGTTCCTTAGTGAAGAATTCTAGGTTGGTCCTCGGTGTTTAGCATAATTTTTGGGTGATCAGAGTTCTTGGTTACAGACACGTTCGTCCGTGGCGAATACGTACAAATGAATGGCTTTCAAAATCGAGGATTAAATAGCTAACTAACCCAGTATTCGAGCGTGGATGGTTTTAATCCCTGCGCCCACGCAGTGTCTATAAGTTTAAGTGGTGGGCTAGAGCACACCTTATATAACAAAATATTCCAACAGTACGTGATACAGTGTTTCTAAATAACAGTGTTAACATTTAAGAGTAATTTATGAAGGTAAGATAAAAATGGAATGGTAATATCTGTTAGAGTCCCATCTATAGGTCGAATAGAAAAAAAGGAGTGCAAAAATTGTGTTTAAAAAATGAGTTAAAAATTGAATACCCATGAAAAGTGAATAAAAAACCTATTCGGTATAAAATAACCCAACAATGGCTGTCATGCCGTAAAATCCAACCAACCAATAGCAACCTCCATCGTTTTAATACAATTTAACTAAATCGATGACAAGTAAGACCATGCGCCTATCACCTTCCACATAGATACGAGGGTGAGTCAAAAAGTAATGCCGTTTTCTTTATTTCAAAAGGTAAAACAATAAACTCTGAAGCCTACATTGAGAGCCTAACTAGGCTCAGAGCAAATATCCAACGATTAAGACCCAACTTGCCAATCGGCAATGTCCTCCTTCTACATGACAATGCTAGACCAGACACAAGCATCAGGAGAGATTAGCCTCATCGGGTAGACAACTGTATCGCATCCTCCATACTCACCAGATTTAGCGCCTTCAGACTATCATCTCTTCGGACCCATAAAAAAAGGATTTGAGAGGCAAAGATTATTCCAGTAACGAGGAAGTGCAATCTGTAGTGAAGAAGTGGCTCATAGAACCGTCAATAGAATTTTACGGTGCAGATATACATGCTCTCATTCGAAGGTGAAACATTGATATTGCGAGAAACGGTGATTATGTGGTGAAGTGGGGATGTGATCCACAGAGGACCAGATTCACTTTGATATATGATACATGTTCCTGCATTGGTAATGTTACCTATACTAAACAAAATGACCTGACCTTTTGACACGTATATCCAATGACAAACAAGTTTTCTAGACATGAAATTATCCTAGATGGGTGTACATGCAAAAAAAAAAAAAAAAAACGAAAAAAAAAAACAATCAATTTGCTTTACAATCAATCTATCAATCTATTTTTTTTTTGTAAAACAATAATTTTATAGAAATTACGTAAATGTGTATTAATAAATTTATTGAACTGCGCAGCCATTTTCTCTCTGCTAATTTTGCTAATCTATGGATCTGTGCGGTAAAGGAGCTGGTGGTAGGTGTGGCGCTCCACCTTTGATACTAAAAACAATCTCCTTGGTCTAGCGCTATTGAATAGGAGATAGACTCCCTCGCTGACTGGCTGATACTGACTTTAGGCCGCCCCGACGACTTTACTTTTACTTATTTCCCGAGTACTTTAAACCTGTAAACAAAGACTAAAGATTTTAGAAGCCCAACATATTAGATATAAAAATCCTAAACTATATAAAATAAACTTCGATGATAGTACTAATGTTCTAAAATGCCTTTAAATACATCAATAATTAATTCAATAATAACAATATTAACAATAGTAATAATAATAATAGTGGAAACAGTGATAATAATAACACTAATAATAATAACAACAACAATAATTAGAATAAATAAAATAAACACAACCCTTATATAAATAGAATAGCGGAATGGAACAACCTATTGTTGTATAGTTTATTAACTGCCCCTGAAGATGGCCCACGATAGGGCGGAAAGTACTAGGGAAATAAACTATGGCAGATATATCAGCCAATTTTCGCCAGATAAAATTAGATCAATCCGACAATTTAAAAGGACAAAGAACAAGATTTGCAGACAGAAAATGGCTGCGCAATTCAACAGAATATGCCTGAAAAGAAGAAATGCTGCCTAACTCTACATATAATAAATTTGTATTGTATAAATAATTTTCATGAACTTGATGTCTATTGATAAATTAAAAGTAGGAACCAGATTATCCCACGCAATGCGTTAAATTAGAATTCATTTTTCCTATAAAATGCATACAAGATGATTGTTTACTATAAAATGCATTAGAGATGCTTTTTACGATA
>CM042159.1:34423493-34430993 GCA_023376005.1 Doryteuthis pealeii | reverse complement strand
TGTTCATACCACATTTTTTCAAATTCTCTAGCAAGGTTCCAAATATTTACCCTATCTTTTCTCATCTTCTTTCATTTCTCCTGTTTGTAGTCTTCCCAGAGTTGGTAGAATCCACTAGTTTATATTCTTATATTCATTTATTTTTTTTTTTTATATTCTACACAGGAAGCAATAATAAGCAATTCGAGTAACATGGGACAACAATTGTATCTTATGATATATGGATCGTTTGTTGTCTCTCTGTGACCGAAAACTACATCATTACTCAATTCACCAATTCCCTTGGTTATTTACGTCCATTCCGATGATTTTATTTTTTTTATTAAACCTCAGTTATTAATAAAATTGTTTTATATATCAATTACTGTTGGCATTATCCTACATACTTTAACATGCAATTGTATTTAGTATAATACAACAAAAATAGCGTTTACCAGATAAACAGAATGATAATTATCATACTGATCTTGAAAAATGATTTTAATATATGGCTTATTATATTGATTTTATTTTTTTAGTTTGAATCTTAAATCAATGTAGCAAAGATCTCGGATAAATCTTAAAAGAAATCGACTAACACTGAAAAATAACTGTCAATATTCTTTACTTTTTCTTTTAACTAAATATATGAAAGGCGATGTTGATGACGAGTAAATTCCAGTTTTCTATATTTCGCTTATATCCCGAGATCTTTGCTACACATTGATAAGATTCAAACTAAAAAAAAATAGAAATACCAATAATAATAAGCCATATATTAAAATCAATTTTCAAGATCAAATTGATAATTATCATTCCTGTTGATACTGTAAACCGCTATTTGTTGTATATATAAATACAATTGCATGTACATAGTATGTAATAATCAAACAGTATTGATAATATAAAACAATTTTCTTAATAACTGAGGTTTAAATAAAAAATAAATCATCAGAATGTGACTTAAATAAACAAGCGGAATTGTGGATTGAGGTAATATATAGTTTCGGTCACAGAAGAGACAACAAACGACCCCATATATCATAATGATACAACTGTTGCTCCAACGTACTGAATTGCTCTATATTGTTCCATGTGTAGAATATAAAATAATGAATATAAAATATAAACTAGTTGATTCTACCACTCTGAAGCACTACAAAAACAGGAAATGAAAGAAAGATGAAAAGATATAAATATTTGAACCTTGCTAGAGAAATTTGAAAAATGTGGATTATTGAAATAAAGTTGAATACTCTCTTGTCGTGGTAGCTTGGAACGTCGCTAAGTGTCGTAAGGTGACAAGAGGAATCTGAAATTGAAGAAAAGGAAAACATCCAGATAACAGCAAAAGAATCGCTGGAGACACCTCGTGAGACTTCCAAATATAAATGAATAATAATAATAATAATATAATAAAATAATAGAAAATGAAAAAATTGACAAATACTGGACCTTGCCATGGAGATCTGAAAAAAGTTATGAATATGAAAGTAGAAAGTGATACCATTGTAGTTGTGCACTTGGAACAGTCCCAAAAAGGATTAGAAAAGGGCTTGGAAATTCTGGGATATCAAGAGAGAAGGATTGAAACCATTCAAACACTGCCACTGCTGCAATCTGCCAGTAATACTCAGAAGAGTCCTGGAGACCTAGGAGACTTGTGTCACTCAGACTCAGGTGAAAGACCATCAGTAACACTGAGTGAAAAACTCCAAAAGAGTAAATAATAATAATAATAATAATAATATAAAGTTTAACCAAACTTGTAGTTTGGTGCACTTGGAACAGTCCCAAAGCATTAGAAAAATTTTTGGAATTTGGATTATCCAGAGGAAGGATTAAACCATTCAGAAACACTGCACTGCTTGCAATCTGCCAAATACTCGAAGAGTCCTGCGAGAATAGAGACTGCGTCACTCAGAACTCCAGTGAAAGACCATCAGCTAACACTGATGTGAAAACTCAAAAAGAGTAAATAATAATAATAGTATTATTTTAATAGGCGACATAGAACCTAAATGTGATAAGAAAAAAGAGAACGTGTTCAATTTTGTAAATAAAAACTGTTAATTTACAAAGGGATAGGTAAAGTTGGGTTAGGGTTAGGGTGAGGTTAGGTTTAGTTTAGGTTGGGGATTTAGTTAGTTTAATGGGAAATAAACCATGGTTCTGTCTTGGTCATCTCACCCTGTAATATCTATGTTACTCAACTAGGAAAATTAGACCCCTATTCAATACAGTTAATTACAAGTCAAGTCCGTTTAAATGCACAGTGCATGAACCAAAATGTTGCAGAAAATATCATATAACTTAATATAATATCAAAATTAACTATATATAATTGATATTGAGAGATCACTTATATTATATTTCTTTACTAGAGTGAATAGACAAGTGAACATTGAAATATCCCATTCATACCAGTATATAATTATGCCATAATCAATTTGGTACAGCCCATGGGGGAAGGGGGGGAAAAAATATTGTGGGATTTAGGACAAAAGGGGGATAATTAAATTAAACATTTTGACTCTTTAATATCGATCCAGCGTTGGTTTTGATAATTGATTTATTGGATAGTTCATAATGGTTTCCATAATTTTTTTTCCTTTTGTATTTTGCTAAAAATATGAAGGAATTGTTAGAACGGTGTGAGCGTTTTTTTATATCGAAGAAAAATCCTGAAAATTACGTCGCAGCTGTTTCTAAGCCACATAAAAACTGCACGATGATTGTTATTTTAGCATAATTCAGCGAGAATAAATCGAAAAAAGCGATTGCAGACAAAGAAATATGCTGAAATATTATTGTCCCAAAATGCGAAATGGAGAAAAAAATAGCTAATAAAATGCAAGTGTGGCCAAACTATGAAAGTTATGTTCTTCAAAACCCATTTGGGATTATATAATATTATTAATATATACAATATATATATTATATATATATATAATATATATATACAATTAAAAAAAAATATATAGCATACACATAACATACATATAATATAATGATATTGATAACATATATCTATAGATATTAATTATATATATCTGTATACTTATCATCTATCTATATATACATAAACTTAAAGTTTATATATTATCATATAATTATTAATAAATATATATATTATAATATATTACTTATATACTATACCTGTATATCTATATAATATTTCTCTATATATATATTTCTCTCTATCTCTCCTTCCCCCTTCTCTCTCTTCCCTTCCTCCTTCTCTCCCCAAATATCTATACTATATATATAGATAATATATATATTATATATATATATATATAATTTTTAACAGTTGTTTCTAGTGGTTATGTATTAATATAGCATTTATGATTGTCTTTAAAAAATCGTATAAATGAAAAACATACACTAGCTGGCGGGTCTCAACACTGTGTAAATAGTATATATACTCTATACTAAGTATATATATATACTTATCCTATATTATATATACGCACACACACACACACACCACACACACCCATATATATATTATATAATATATATGATATACATCTATATATACTTCGAAACAACATATAGACTACGCGAACACATACATACATGACACAATATATGTTTGTTAATTTAAATATTACCAAACTATCTATCATCCAACACTATATATAATATTACCACTTAACTATATAGTAACTATATATATATAATATATATATATATATATAATATACTTATATATCATAAATAAAGAATACTCAACTATCTATATTAAGTCACATATATCTAAGCTTAGTGCAGCAATCATATCAATGATTAAAAACTACCTTTGTCAAGATCTGTATATCTGCTCTACTCTAAGTATACATATAACGTCCCTTACTATATATATATTATATATACTACTATTATATATATATAGTATATATGTGTGTTGTGTCGTGTGTGTTGTGCTGTGTATGTGTTGCCTATCTATACATTATATACATCTTAGCATATATATATATATATTATAGAGAAGACGAGAGAAGCAGAGACAGAGACAGAGACAGAGTGTGAGAAGATTATGGATTTTATTAGATAGAGTGATAGAAAGAGGAGGACTAGTTGAAAGAGAGAAATAGACAGGAAGAGAGAAAGTGAGAAGAGAGAGAGAGGTACAATGCTACCACACTCCCGAACAGATATCAGTAGATACATATAGTAAACAAAATATTGAACGTGCGACCTAATTAATTGGTTACCCATCTAGAGGATTATTTACTCATTACGACAATAACAACGAACGAATAATAATAATAGTGTTATATAAGCAAAAAAGAAAGAACTGTCAACTGGGATTTTGCAATGCCAGCGGATCACAGTGAAGACTAGAAGGGAAAATGAAAAATGGACAAATAATCTTGGATTCTTGCCAGAGAACTGAAAAATTATGGAACATGGAAAGTGAACAGTGATAACTATTGTAGTTGATGCACTTGCGAACAGTCCAACAGATTAGAAAAGGCTTGGAAAGTTTGGATATCAGAAAGGATTGAAACCATTCAACAACACTGCACTGACGCAATCTGCCCAGATATCACCAGAAGAGTCCTGGAACCTGAGGAACTTGCTTCACCAGATTCCCAGTGACAAGACCATCAGCCTAATGCTTGATGTGAAAACTCACAACAGAAGTAAATAATACATAATAATTGAAAAAATTGAACAAAATATCTGACCTTACAGAGAAACTGAAAAAAATTATTGGAATATGAAATGTGAAATTATATACCAATTGTGTTGAGTTGCACTTGAACGGTCTCCACAAGGATTGGAAAAGGTCTGGAAGGTTGGAATCAGAGAAGAATTGAAAACCATTCAGAACACTGCACTGCTGCAATCTGACAGAATACTCAGAAAGTCCTGGAGACCTTGAGGAACTTTGCTTTTCACTCAGATCCAGTTGAAAAAAAAAGAAAACCATTTTTTTCCCCAACTAATGCTTTGGATTGTTAAAAACCTCTCCAAAAAGGGAACAAGAAATAATAATAATAATATATAATAATAATAATAATAATAAAATAATAATAACGTAATAATAATAATTGAGTATTCAAGCAAAATACATATCTAAATGATGAGTGATCAAACCAAGACATATCTGTATGCGAGTGTAGAGTTCTGTTATTATAATGACAACGACGATAATGATAATATATATGATAATAATAGTTTTTCATTGGTTTGTTAGTTGGCGCAATTTGAAAAATACGAAAGGGCAATCATACAGTTGTAGCTTGATCAATAACATGCCGATAGGTCGGCCTCTCTGAGCAGCCACTTCCATCCCAAGCCAGTGTCATATGAAGAATTCAGTCCCCAGTCTAACTATTTACCACCTACGGTCAACAGGTGATCCCATTAGATAGAGCTTACCCTCTTTACAGATGCAGCAATCCAAGCAACTTGTTAAACTTTCATAAATAGATCAGTTATTATATACAAACAATCAATATTATAACTTGAAATGCGTAAAACGAAATAATTACTTTCTGTACGTGTGGGTTTAATTGATAGTGCGTCCCACTTTAGTGCTGTCAAAGACTGATCTGCTTATAATACATCTGAAAAATTAAGAAGTGATTGTCGGTTTATCATATTAAAATGCCAATTATAAACCCATGTTTCCTGTGATTCAGAATTATAAGAAGACTGAAACTCATTTAACCACATGAATAATATCATATTATATAACTATATTATACTATTTATTATATCATATCTATATATATATATATATATATAAAGATAAAATATATAAAGGTTTTACAATCTATTTATTAAGTGACAAGAACTTTTATATATTATTCCTTATTATATTATTAAAACAGCTCTATTTTATTATGAGCACATCTACCACATAATACTGCCGTTTGTACACCATTCCAGCAAAAGCTAAATCAGTGACAATCTCCCACCTAATTATATATATAATATATTATATATAACCATATCCTTGTATATGTAATTGCATATCCATATGTATATATACCAATTTCTATATGCTGATATATAATGCAATATGATAAATAAATATAAATATATATTATATTTATTTACATATGAATATATATATATTATATACATAATATTATTATATGTATGTACACAATTCTTATTCATATAACTGATACTAATATATAATATGTTCTGTGAGTTTGCATATAACATAATTATGTATAATCTATTTATATGTAGTATATATCGCATATCTTATGTACATACATCTATGATATATAATTAATTTCAACACTTGCACACACACACACAATATATTATGTATGTATGACTTATCAATATATTATATATATTATAACCTAATATATACATCGCTACTATTATATTATATACAGTATACAACGCCACGTAAATTAACAGATTCATACTAAGTAAGTAGATGTCTAAAACTCGACCATCTCAGTCAATGCTATATTTACTTCAATATAGTATTCTTTAACAAAATTCTAATGCTTTTTATAGTTTCTAAGCATAATTAGAATCTATCCCTCATGTTAACAATTCAATTGTTTAAATTCTTCATAATTCTCATTTACAACCAAAAAATACTCTTCTCACTTACACCAGGATTTAAGTTAAGCAAATTATAATATTAATGTGTTATCTCATATAAAAAATGTTACATGTGGTTAATCGTGTAGTATAGATTCAATTGAAAGCTCAATGCCTATTCTGAGTAACTGTGGTTGAAAGAAACTAATTCATAAAACAAAACAAAACAATCAATTAATTTATAATATACTTTCAATCTCTAAGGACAGACATAGATTACTGAGATAAAATCGACAATCTCTTGTTGCTATTTTTCAATGTATATTTATGAGAATAAAACAACTAGCAGCTAAGTAAATATATATATCACATTACATTTAAGTTTTAACAACTACAGCTTAATCACGCACACACACACACACACACACACAACAACACACACACCACAACACACTTATACTATATATACTATTATATATTTGGTGTGAGTTAGTCTTGCGGTCGTTGTGTCTGTTTGACTTTACGCACATTCTTTCATTATACAGTAAATTAAACAAAAGTACGTCTTTCCTGTTTAACAATTTATTAACAATCTTTCGACATGTAATTACTCTCACTACTAACTAACTTTGAAAAAAACTGGAACCAACAAACATCACCCCTGATGATCGCGCACTTCAAATGCCGAAAGTACTTGGGATAAAACTGATTTCATTTGGAATTGAGCATTATAATCACAAGTTTTCGAGCAAGACTCAAGATCTAAACTTACTTTATTCTGTTTCTATTGAAATAAATATCCTCGACTAATTGCTGAATTAATTGAGCAAATACATGCTGTGGTATATACGAGCAATAAATTGCATTGTATACTCTGAAAATGAACCCAGGAAAGGAGATCTAGTCTCTAATAAGGGCTGTCATGATACAAGTGTTAAAAAAGTTATCATATTTTTTGTAATTTATAACACACCTGTATTCTGAAAAAATACA
>CM042159.1:34415388-34420893 GCA_023376005.1 Doryteuthis pealeii | reverse complement strand
TCTCTAGAAGATGAAAACACCATTCTTCCACGATAATCATGAAAGAGAATGAGTTCAATAACATTTCTGTTTACCAGACAACTAACAACTTGGTCTGTGTTCATAGTTGTTACATAAGTCTTGGATAGTCAATGAATTATGTACGTACCTGAGATCTCAACCATATTTGACTCATCTGAGGATTGCATAACCATGAAACTTTAAGTTATGAGTCCAAATCATCCATAATACCATTACTATTGATGATAAAATCTGCTCTGCTTTATTAGCATTGAGCACCTTTTCATGCCAATACTCTTCTCATTTATTCTCTATTCATTCTCTATATATATATATATTATAATTATATATATATAAATATTATATAAACACGGTTTGTTTTTGAATGGCTTTTTGCCGATAATTTTTGGAGAATAAGTGCTTAATTGGAGTCGTACCTAAATTTGAAAATTAATTAATTAATAATGAATTAGCGGGAATACCTATTAAATGTAGGCTAAACAAATCGAGATTGTGTAGCCATACATTTAATAGGTATTCCCGCCTAATTCATTATTAATTAATTAATTTTCAAAATTAGGTACGACTCCAATTAAGCACTTTATATATATATATATATATATATATATATATATATATAAGTAATTTGTAATTTGCCTGAAGCATTGTTAAGTATGTTATAATATATTAATGATTTGAAGGCAACTACAATGCGTATCACATTTCTGATATTCACCTCTGAAGATGAAGTTTCTACTTTGAAATCGATAAGACAAAAATGATATCTTTTTATTTTTATTTTTCATACGCATTATAATTGCCTTCAAATCATTAATATATTATAATATATATATATATATATATATATATATATATATATATATAATCAATAATATATTATATTATGGATATTATTATCTTGTTACTATTAGTTTCATGCTTACGCAATCCTCAGACAAGATTCAAAATTTTGACTCTTGTCTGAGGATTGCGTCAGCATGAAACTAATTGTAACAAGATTAATATCCTTAATATAATATATTATTGATTTTAAATCTGCTCTGCTATATGAGCATGGAGCGCCTTTATATGCCAATACTTCTATTCATTCTATACTCTATATATATATATATATTATATATATATATACTTCTCTTCATTTATATATATATATATATATATTAATTACTTCTCTTCATTCTAATATATATATATATATATATATAATACTTCTCTTCATTCTATTATATATATATATAATATATACTTCTCTTTCATTCTATATATAATATATATAATATATACTTCTCTCATTATATAATATATATATATATATATATATATATATATATATATATACTTCTCTTCATTCTATATATATATATATATATATATATATATATACTTCTCTTCATTCTATATATATATATATATATATTTTATATATATACTTCTCTTCATTCTCTATTCATTATATACATATATAATATAATATATATATATATATATAACTCTCTTTCATTCTCTATTCATTCTATATATATATATATATATATATATATATACTTGTCTTCATTCTCTATTATTCTATAATATATATATATATATATATATATATATATATAATATTATCACTTGTCTTCATCTCTATTCATTCTATATATATATATATATATATATATATATATATATATATATATATATATATATATATATATACTTGTCTTCATTCTCTCTGTTGGCTCCCTACGGTCGGGTCCTCCACCATTCACCATATATAGTCTTTGGGCATTGCGGCCTTTGTCCATCCTCTGACATGGCAAGCCAGCGCAGGCGTCTCTCGCGATATGGCGGGCGATGCTGTTTTAGTTTGCACCGTTGCATCACTTCTGTGTTCGGCACTTTGTCCTGCCAGCGAATATGTAGAATGCGGCGTAGGTATCTGAGGTGAAAGCTTCCAGGCGTGTACGTGATCCAGGCTTATAGGAGAGTACTGAGAACACACGCTTTATAGACGCGCATTTTGGTTCTCTTGGTAAGGCTGGCATTGTCCCATACTCGCTGGCTCAATTTCGCCATGACTGCCGCCGCCTTGGCAATTCTGCTGTTGATGTCATCGTCGGTGGAGACTGAATTGACAAAGGTAGACCCAAGTTACTTGAAGTTCTCCACTGCTTCCAGGCTATGCCCGTTGATGTTGATTTTGGAGGGTGGTCTACACCTTGTGCCATGACCTTTGTCTGTTTAGACTAATGGTAAGTCCAAACTCACTCCAAGCCTGTGTGAGTCGAGTGATATATATATATATATATATATATATATATATATATATATATATATATATATATAAGATGTTTATAATTTGCTTGAAGCATTGTGTATATATTGGTTTGGAGGTTGATATTGAAGGCTTATTACAATGCAGGTGTAAAGAATAAAGTACAATGGTGTTGTTACGTTATTCTTTACACCTGCATTGGGATAGCCTTCAATATCAACCTCCAAAACCCTATATATTATATATATATATATATATATATATAATATATATATATATATATATATACTAGGTCCGATAAAACGCACAAAGGATGTTCTTTTTTTAAGCAAAATATATTCATGAGAAACTATTAGTCCCCTACAATGAGATAAAATGGTAAATTTAAAACTATTGAAATAGTTAACTAGTACATAAACACGGTATAATTCCGTTAAACTGAGTTAAGGAAACAAGGCTGCAAGGATTCCAGTTTCAAGCGCATTCATCTCCCCCCCTCTCTCTCCCTCTCTCTCTCTCTCTCTCGATATATATATATATATATATATATATATATATATATATCGACGTATATACACGGTGTATGTGGATGACTATATATATGGTCCCCATCCCTCAGGGGGTTGAGCATTTTGGACGGGATTTCACTGACGACCACCAACTAAAGCGTAAACGCAACGCTCTCCTATAAAAGGGGTGGAGCACTCTATGGCGGCCTTTACATACATAGAGATGTGCGCATTAAAATTCCCCCTCCTATTCTGTAGGTGACGATAGCCTAGCGGTTAAACTGTCCAACTGATGCTGGATCGATTCGGGTTTCTATCCCGGCTGTGGATGACTATATATATATATATATATATGCATGCTCCGATTAAATGCATAAAGGATATACTTTTTACGCAAAATATATTTAAAAGTCACTATGAGTCCCTTATACGTGAAGATCACAGGATGAATTCAAAACTTGTAAATTAGTTACGGTGAGTCAAAAAGTAATGCCATTTTGTTTAGGACAGGTATAATTAGACCATGAGCAAGTACAATGCAGCCATTCATCAGGCCAGGTGGATTGCCAGAAACTTGTTCATGTTTGCTGAGCAGCTGGAGTACGAGGAAACTGTTATGAAGCTGGGACGCCTCAACCTCTTCCTAGGACTGTTCTATACACCCATGTGGATGACATCTACACTTGCTGCAGATGCTCCGGTAAGTGATCTGCAGTTCATGAAGGACATGATGAAGTTCAAGAGAACAGATCCAGAGATTGCTCAGGCAGTGCTACAAAAAACTTGGAAACTACAGGTACCTGACACAGAAGGTTGTGCCGTTCGCTCTCTTCGGTAGCAGACTCAGTGACAAAGAGAAGCAAGATATTGCTGCCAAGCTGCTTGCTACTGAGAAGCCAAATAGCTTCAGACAAGGAAACCTGTGTTCCCTCAGGTTACAGCCAAGACGACTCTGGCTGATCTGGTTGGTCCAGAGTGTCATCTTCTGCTTGACACCCTTGGCATTGAGTCTGACTGGCTTGCTTCTGTAACCTGTAAGAAACATGTCCAAGGAATGATAACTACAGGAAGGCCCTGGAAAATGTCAGCAATGTAAAAGTAGTAAATGACATCGCTGAGCGGGGAGTCAAGATGATAAGTGATTTTGCAAACATAATTACCACAGATTCTCAGCAAAGAGAGTATCTTCTTCAAGCTGTGGAATACAACCATGAGCGATTTGATAGCTTCAAGAAGCAAACTCTGAACATATGACTCTGAAGTGTCCTTCTGACATGGACAATAGACTTTTCTGCCTCTTGAAAATAAATTTTAGGGTCTTTGTCACACATTTTCTGATGTCAAGATTGTAATATTTATGAAATTTTGATATTTTTCAGAATATGATGTGTCTTTTTTTCTTGAATGTTTACTTGGATTATTTTTACAGAAAGAGTATTACAAATGCTTCAATTTGATACCCATTTTGTTTCTATCCCAATTGTAACAAAAGTTACAGGTGAAAAAACTGTCTGGCAGAAGGCAAAATTTGCACTTTCTACTATCGCGGCTTAATATCTTGAGGTCCAATGAGGCAAAGGTTCCTGACATTTTACCTCAAAATGGTTGGATTTTCGGCTTTTCCAGGTCAAAAAAGCATGGGAAACCGTGCAGGAGGGTATGAAAAAAGGAAAAGTTGATTTGTGAACAGGTCTAATGTAACATACATCAAAATGAAGTTGGTCCTCTGTGGATCACATCCCTGCCTCTTCACGTATGCACAGTTTATCTTACTAGCAATGTTTCACCTTCCAATCAGAGCATGTATCCATGCCCCGTAAATTTCTGTTGACTGTTCTTTGAGCCAATTCCTTACTACAGATTTCGCTTCACGTCACTGGAATAATGTCTGCTTCTCAACCCGTATTTCATGGGGGCGAAGAGACGATAGCATGAAGGAGCTTAAACTAGTGAGTATGGAGGATGCGGTAAACGTATCCACCCGAATGAGGCGATTTTCTCCCTTGTCCTGATGCTTGTGTGTGGTTGAGCATTGTCATGCAGAGGAAGGTCACCGTGTTACGTACTGAGGTTTTCACAGTACCAAATCGATATAATGTTGTATACCCTTTTCTTACTTCTTACTTCTAGTCGTCTTCTCTTCTGGCCGGCTTTGCTATTCTGATCGTCTATCATCTTGGTCTGGTCTAGCGTCTGGTGTTGGCTTGGGGATTCCGGTCTGGTCTTCCATGGGGATTTCTCGTTATCAGAAGCCCTGTGTCATTGTTAGTTTTTAGTAAACACAAGACTTCGATTTACGTTAATGTTACTTTATTTCCAAATCCCCAACCTAGACAATCTGCGCAGATGAGGGACCGCGTGTATAACACGACTTACTCCTTCGAGCTCGCTGCTACCTTCTAACTGACTGAGTTACTTCTATCCTTAAACCGGAACAGGGTCTTCTATGCCTTCCGGTTCTCACGATTTATCCCCGGAAGGCAAGGTGAGAGTGAGGTCAAGCGCCATCATTCACTCCCAAGGCCATCAGCTGCACTAATCACCATTATGATTTCTACACTATTGCCATAAATATTAGGTGACTAATAATTATGTAACAACTGTGCATTGGTAAGGTGTGTTTTATTTGTCAGATTCTTGCCCTGAAGCATGTTAGGGTCTCAATGTAGGCCTTCGTTTTATTTATTTTAAAAGTAAATAAAAAAAGTTAACATGAAA
>CM042159.1:34402888-34405388 GCA_023376005.1 Doryteuthis pealeii | reverse complement strand
ATATTGAGATAGCTATATGTGGCGTTGTATACACGTTGTATTATACATGTATAATACGTTGTGTTGTATACATATTTAGTTGTAACATGTAGACGCGCATGATACTCCAGTTAATTTGACTGAATTTTCACTCTCTGTCACATTGTGGGGATTATCTTCACATTTGCCTGGAAGAGTTATCTTCCCGCTGGTTGTCACTTGTTCTCACCAGGGGCTATGGTATTTAAGCGCCTGGTTCAAACGCCTCTTTCTCTTTTAGCTACATCTTCTCGGCTGAGCCACATGGGTTAGACATTTTGTGACTACACCACACCCTCGTGGGGCCTCTGGTCCCCACGAGGGGACTAAGTCTAGTAAGTGATTTTGTAGGTAACGGACTCTCCTGTCCTTTTATCTCTACTATTTATGTTATGTACATGTATGTTATTATTTTCTGTATCTTGTCATATTCCTGTGCTGTTATCAATATAAAATGCTTTGTCCCACAAACGTGTCGGAGTTTGTTATGTTTAAACAAGTTATAACATAATTATAATCTTGAACCTTACAACATCATTAATTCTATTTTTTAATCCTTTTTTATCATTATTGTATTAAATGATGTTAACCTTTCATTCTGCGTTTGTTTTCCTTCTCTATCGTGTGTTGCCTTTTTCTCTGAAAGGATTCCACCTTTTTCTTTCACTTTCGCAATTATTTGCCAATATTAAAAAAAATCCCCCGAACAGAATTTCTGATCACTTGACCTACTATTCTCCTGTTTTGAAAGCAGTCTTTTCTGTATTCTTGTAGGAAAAAAATTCTTTTTTTTTTACTAGTAGGACCTGTGGATATACCAACGAGTGATAATTTAATTATTACAACGTTTGATATGTTTACTTAAGAGATAAATAATTAAATATGCAAAAAGTATAATGATTTTGATTTGATTCTCTCTCTCTCTCTCTCTCTCTCTCTCTCTCTCTCTCTCTCTCTCTCTCTATCTATCTATCTATCTATCTATATCTCTAACTCTAACTCTCTCTCACACACACATACTCTGTCTGTCTGTCTGTCTGTCTGTCTGGCTGTCTGTCTGTCTGTCTCTCTCTCTCTTTATTTCTTTCCCTCTGTTCATCTTTTTGTTCGATTCTTATTCATCTTATGTCTGATTGAAACAGATTAGCATTACAACCTGAAAAAGACATTATGAAATGAAAGAAAACGAAAAGATACACAAATACCTGGACCTTGCTGGAGAATTGAAAAAGAAAACTGTGGAATAGGAAGGTGAAAGGGATACCAATAGTATTCGGGGCATTTGGAACGGTCCCCAAATGCTTAGACAAAAGACTAGAGGAACTGTGAGTCAGAGGAAGAATTGAGACCATCTAGACAACAGCATTGTTCCAATCAGCTGGAATACCCAGGAGATTTCTGGAGAACTGAGGAGACTTGTTGTCACTCAAACTCCATTGAAAGACCATCAGCTGACGATGATGTGAAAAACTATTAATGATAGTATTGATAATAATTATGGTCTTCTAGGTATTCTAGTTGTTGTATAAAATCTGTATAATGGTTGTGATAAAATTGTAAAATAATGAGAGGTAGAAACTCCAAGATTTTAGTTATACATTATATAATAGTGGAAATACGCGAGATTATGGATGACGTGTGAATGGCTGACCTGTTGACTTCTGATTAGTTGAAAGTTACCCATATGGAGTGGAGTGTAAGGGAAATAGTGAGAGGAAAGACTATTGACTGAGTGTTGGAGGAGGACAGACGGGAGATACAGTTTGTCCTCATTGGCTTGTACTTTGGTTTCTAAAAAAATGAGCACAAAGGGAAAAAGAACGTATTTTGTTCGTTGATATAAACAATCAACAGCACAAGACACGGAAACAACCCAAGAAGATCAGAAGAAATTTCCAGACACTAAGAACAGAGAAAATACCAATCCAACGACAGATTAAGAATACTAGTAACTCCGATTCAGATAAGTATAGTAACTACATACTCATTTATTTAAACGCTCAGTTACTTATCAAAATTATTAATCGCACATATCATCATCATCATCATCATCATGTCGCGCAATTAGCACGGATATCCATGACAAATTCTCGCCAACCATCCCTATCATTCATTGCTTCCTGGAGGTCCTCTGCGCAGCATCGAGTATCCTCGCAGAGTGGTCAATATGCGACATCGATTAAAAGAAATTGAGTTGAAAGTAACTCTCTCTATGTGACGTATCGGAATCTATTTGGAGGGTGTATATATGTACGATTGTCTGATTCTTCCAAGCTGTGGTTGTATCAGTGCTACTGTATGACTGCTCCACTTGGACCCTAACGAGGCGCCTTGAGAATAAGCTAGATGGGAGATGCACCAGAATGCTGCGTAGGGTCTTGAACAATTCGTGGAAACAGCACCCCACAATGATGCAGCTGTAGGTCCTTCCTGGGCGGCCCACACTAGCATGCCCATGTGTTGGCTTCCACTGGAGAACGTC
>CM042159.1:34375388-34397888 GCA_023376005.1 Doryteuthis pealeii | reverse complement strand
GTGCATCGATCTAAAGAAAACTGTCAACCTATCAGCAACTTCCAGACGTTTGAGAAGCACTGGTCTGCTTATGTGTAGTTTAACATAGAAAGTTTTTTGGATGAGTCAGCACACTGCCAATTGTGTTTTCTTACTGGTCAAGAGATGTCATGTGGGAACGTGTGGAAAAGTGGTAGTGAGAAGAGAGAATGTAAGGTCAGCTTGGAACAAAATCAAGACTTAAAATAATGTTTTATTTCTATTTGAAATCCTATCAATGACCATCAAGAATCCTAAGTGTCTTAACAATATGTTAATTTAACTCCTCACAATTTAACTCCTACAGTGGTTTAGGCTTAATTTCTATGACTACATGACAACTGATTGCATTCCCCACCTCCAAAAACATATTCTTGGACATCTGCCGTGTTGCAGTATTTAGCAATATTGCCTCGAAAATTTATGTTCACGAATTATGAGTTCAATACTCACTGGGTGTCCTCCGTGGTGTAGTGGCCTGCGTAATGTAGTGCAACATCGTATGAAGCAAGTTCAAACTTCAGTTGCGGTAATACGTTTACTTTTTGACTAATGGCTTTGGGAAGTATATAAAACCCCACACACTTCCTTGTATGTGTTAACTCTTAACGTTCTATACCACCTCATTCCACCCGCCGGAAGTCACATTAATTTTCCTAATCTACCCCAAATGATATCCTTTGATTAAATGTAATATTAAACATATTTAGAAGTCTTTGATTTAATGGAAATAACAGGTAACTTTAGAGGAAAATGCCATTTTTAGTCATTTTTCGATAAATCCTTATAAGAATTGGGCTCTGGACTTCGAAAATTCTCAACAGGATGTTAAGAGTTAAATAGTACTGCTTCTGTTCTACTAAGGTGGCATTGGCATTAAATAACTAACGAAGGTTGATATGCCATTAAAACAAAGAAACCTAACCAATGGTTCTTATTACAGAGAGAGAAAAATATATATTTACCAACATGGAATAGTTTTAGGCTGAATTTCTATGGTTACATATTCTGATAGCATTTCACCCCCTCCATAAACAAGGTATTCTCTGCCGTGTAGTAGTAGTTAGCAATATTACCACGAAAATGGATTCTTTCTAATGACGAGGTCAATACTCACCGGGTGTCCTCCTTGGTGTAATGGCTTGTATACTGTACTGGAAGATCGTATTAAGCAAGTTTAACCTCCAGTCGCGCTAATATGCTCTCTTTCGGACTAATACCATTGAGAAGTGTCGAAAAAAACCTTCATCTTTCCACATATTGGTTAAATAGTACCGCTACTGTTTTTTTTTTTTTCTGCTAAGTAAGCTTTGGTATTAAATAACCCACGAGGGTGGATATGCCATTAGAACTAAGAAACCAAACCAGTGGTTACTATTACATAGGTTTACAATAGCTTAATAAATATTCAAATACGAGGTAATAAAAAGTAATGTCATTTTGTTTAGGACAGGTATAATTACCAATACGGGAACATCTATCATACATCAAAAGGAAGCTGCTCCTCTGTTGATCACATTCCTATTTATCCATATAGGTGTGTCGAAAAGTAATGCCATTCTGTTTAGGATAGGTATAATTACTAACACAGACTAACGCACTCCTATATACTGAAACAAGAACAACAACCACTGTGTGGAACATGTCAAACACCTTTGACAGTTAAACACTTATTCATGGAATGCAGGTTTCCTGCTCACATCAGAAACCGTTATTTTAATGCAAGCAATATGAAAGATCAGTTTGAAAATGTCAACATGGAGGATATTCTCTCCTTGTTGAGGGAAATAAAATTATACCATAGAATATAGACATGAAACTAATCAATACCATACAACATAATCCCCAATAATGCTAACATATTTTAAAACCAATTAATAAAAAGTATAAATATAAATACACGATATGTATTACTTCCTTACCGTTAGGGATAACATAGCCCCAGACGGGTTGATATGCCGTTAAAATCAATAAACAAACAAACGAGCTTGAAATGTTCCAACAAACGGCTTAAGATGGAAACCCTGTCTGTGAGGACAATTTGGTTTGGTTTGGTTTGTTTTGTTTTACGGCATATCAACCTCAGTGGGTCATTTAATGCCGATTAATTTTGAAATAAATTAATTCTTAATGGATACAAAATTTTTTTTTATAAATACATTTTCTATTCAACCCATAGATGGGATCCTAACAGGTACTACCACTCTGGGTCAGAGTGGACCAGGGAACAATGGTGATGAAGGGGTGCTCCACATTCCCTAAACCTCCAAACCTGGAACCTCACCATCAGATAGAGTTTAACGTCATTCCCAGGACATGTAGACCCGCAGACACCGCCATCTAGCACCCATATGATAAAAAGGGGTTGGGGCTTACAATAAGGGTAATGGGGTTGGAGCAATCATATAGGTGCTAGGGCTTGACGTGACCAGCCGATTGATCGGAGGGGGCCTCTCCGACCGCCCGTCTAGCCCAAGATAGGGCCAAAGTGGAGTATTGCATGTCATTAACTGCTCATCCACCTGGGCTCTATCCTTAAGCATCACGGGTCGCCACCCACGGCCAACAGGTGGCCCCATTGGGGGAGTCTTATCCCTCTGCAGAGGTGCAGTCGTGTATTCTAACGCCTTAGCCGACAGGGCGGGAGGACAATTTAATCGTCTAAGATAAAAAAATAATCATATTTTTTAAGCATAGTACAAATGAATATAGAACGTATTAAAAAGGAAAATTGAAAATTGAAATGACCTAAGATTAACGGTTTTGTTTAGATTCCTCTTTGAGGTGTTATTTAGCAGTGATGAAAATATATTGTATATTTTGTCTGTTTGGTTTTAAAAGAACATGTATGATTTGAAGTTATCTAATTTATACATTTGAGATGAAAAATTATCAAAAAAGCTTAAGAAATAATAGAATTATAATATAAGAGAGACTATTATTAATTATTAATTATTAAAGAATTATATATATATATATATATATATATATATATATATATATATATATATATATATATATATATATATATGTTTTATGGAAATCATATTTTTCTGGATATTTTGAAGCATTAAATTAATATATATGAAGATAATAGGAAGATAATTCAATCAAAAATCCAAACAAACTATAATTAAACGGTTATCTTACCTTTGTAAGATTCTGTTACACACACGCACGCACACACACACACACACACCACACACATATATATATATATATATATATATATATATATATATTATATATAATATATGTTGAAACGATAAATAGATGAAGGAAGGAAAATGTTGAACGGATAAAAATGGTTTAATTAAATGCCGAGAGTAGGTCCAGGTGCACATTGTATTCTATTTATTATTATTTTAGATATGAAATAAAATAATAATAATAGTACAATATAACATTTTCTTTGTAAACTTAAAAAAAGATTTTATATTTTATCATTATCATTCTATTTCAAATTTAGAATAATAATGAATAAAATCCAATGTGGACAAACTCTCGGCCGAAACCATTTTTGTACATTCAATATATTCTTTCTTTTATTTATTTATTTTTCAACATATTGTCGGATTTCCATTTTCCATCTTACACACACTCACACACACACACAAACACACACACACACACACAAACACACACACACACACACATGTTATATATATTTATTTTTTTATATATTTTTTTTATTTATTTTTTTCTTATTTTTTTTATTATTTTATTGCTTTTCAACATATTGTCGGATTTCCATTTTTCATCTTACACACACACACACACACACACACACACACACACACGTATATATATATATATGCATATTTTTTTTGTAATTTATTTATTTTTTTATTATTATTTTAAAAAAGTATTTTCTTATTATTTTGGTATTTTTCTTTTTTCTTTTATTGTTTTTCTCCTTATTTCTAGTCTTCATTCAAAGAAACTAATCCTACCCATTTCAAACAAAGACGCTAACCCTCCCCTCCCTAAATTGATAGATTTAAAAGCGATGTTATTTTGGGAAATTCTCAATAAGAGTCATGTTCTTGTGATTACATGAAGATGCCGTATTAATACGGTTGAAACACATTATTGTAATGAAGCAAGTTTAGAGTTTTTTCTTCATTTACTATATATATATATAATATATATATATATATATATATATATATATATATATATATATAAATGGAAAAGGAATTGAATCCGACAATATGAGGAAAAATGAGTGAAGAAAAGAAAAGTAAATGGATAAAATGAATTTAATCGATCACTTACACATGTGTTTCGGTCAGTTTATGTGTGTGAAAATATTTCGCACACATACAAGAATCGACCTTCATCAGAGTGAATATTTATTTTTATCAATTTTTATTTTCATTTTAAATTCATTTTATCCATTTACTTTTCTTTTCTTTACTCATTTTTCCTCATATTGTCGGATTCAATTCCTTTTCCATTTTTACATATATATATATATATATATATATATATATATATATATATATATATATATATATATAACTCACCACAAGATAGAATCTAAGATGTTAGATTAAAATTCAAACTTTGCGAAATATCTCTATTTACAAAAATGTAGAGCTACTATCACGATATTTCAATAAAATAATATTGAACTAGTTTTAATATATAAAATACGATCACACAGGACTCGCTGTTTTATGAAAGCGAACTGCATGTGAGTTTTATGCTGCAACGTCTGTAGTCCATTTAAGTATTTTTTTTAATTCTATTAAATATGTACTGTTCCAAATGTCTGAAATAACATTTCAGTCGCATGACATTTTTTTTTGCTTGTGGCTCAAATTGGCGCCAAATTACAAAGTAGATGTCTAGCTTCGTAGCGACAATTTGATTCCCAATCTGATGGGTTATTTAACACATACCTAGGATTAGGAAAATTTATAATTGTTTTTCCTTCTAAGCACAACGCATACCGTTTGATTCAGTGTGGATAAAGAAATCTATTAGACACAGAGAGGGAATAAAGTTAAACCTATCATTGTTTAATACTTAGATAGGTGGCAATTTAAGCAGTGGCGTGTATTTTATGAAACCTGAGGCCTGTATGCTATATCTAAGTAAAGGTAAGTAAATAATATTTCCACAAGAATGACGGTCAAATCAGACTGAATGTACGGCTAAATCACCGTAGTTAGGCAGCTATTACTCTGCTTGGAATAATATCTTCAATTTTCCTTGTTTCGTTGAAATTTCTCAATTGTTTTAAAATTTTGTCTTTCTGTGTTACAACAGTTGTAAATGTCTTATACTCATTTGTTGACCGCCCTGTCGGCTGGGGCGTTAGAATTCACCGACTGCACCTCTGCAGAGGGGTAAGACTCCCCCAATGGGGCCACCTGTTGGCCGTGGGTGGCGACCCGTAATGCTTAAGGATAGAGCCCAGGTGGATGAGCAATTCATGACATGCAATACTCCACTTTGGCCCTATCTAAGGGCTAACGGGCGGTCGGAGAGGCCCCCTCCGATCAATCGGCTGGTCACATCAAGCCCTAGCACCTATATGATTTTCCCAACCCTATTGCCATTATGGCAAGCCCCAACCCCTTTTTATCATATGGGTGCTAGAATGCGGTGGCTGCGAGTCTACATGTCCTGGGAATGACGTTAAACTCTATCTGATGGTGAGGTTCCAGTTTGGAGGTTTGGGAATGTGGAGCATCCCATTCATCACCATTGCTTCCTGGTCCACTCTGACCCGGATTGGTAGTACCTGTTAGGGTCCCATCTATGGGTTAAATAGAACAATGCATTTATAAAAAAATTTATTATCCATTAAGAATTGATTTATTTCAAAACTTTATCGGCATTAAATGACCCACTGAGGTTGATATGCCATAAAACAAAACAAACAAACAACAAATAATTTGTTGAGCCTTTGACAATCATCTCTATAAAGCAGTTCATTGCTTGTTGTTTCACCGACTTTTAAAAAAAATGTAGCAGCATTCTCAGCTTGTATAACGTAGTCAGTTATATTTTCTTCTGGGGTTTTCTGTGTTCAAGGCTATGATTCTTGGCTTGCCACGTGGCAGGTAATGTTCCTTTAAAATTATCTTGCTCTTCTGCCTTCATTATTCTTCCGGGGTTTTCTGTGTACAAGGCCAAGTTTCTTGGCTTGCCTTAGCTGGGGGACCAATAAAATCAAAACCAGGTTGCTTGATATATCTAAGTAAAGCTTAGTAAATAAACTTAAATTTCCTCAAGAATTACAGTCAAATCACACTTAAAGTACGGCTAAATCACCGTAGTTGGACTGCTATTAGCCTGTTCACTACCTAGCTGGAGGACCAATAAAATCAAAAACAGATTGCTTGGATTTTACGGTATGTCAACCCTTGTATCATTTTATGCCGAAGAGGGTTAATTTCTGAACAGAAATTTCTCCCCAAAAACAAAAATATTAATAAAAAATAGTTTAGATGACTATGTTATATAATATATGCATAGATTATTGTCAAGCCCCTGTATTTCTGAAGGGATGGCCCCTTTTCATATCACGGGCGAGACTTTCCATGGAATATTACAGAAAACCCGCGAAATATGTGAAGTCACGTGGGATCTGGTTGGCTCTCAGTTTCAGCTTGGACGTCAGGCAGAGAAGATATATCTGCTTTAGCTGGGGCTCACTGCACACGGGCGTTGTGTTTAGTTAGAGAAATATGTTTAGTTAAGTAAATAAATTTTTAAATAAATAATATGGTTTTGTGGTTGATGAATGTATTGGCAACAAGACTGACCTAGAAGAATAAATGAATCAGGGACGAAAAACCAGCAAGAACAGAGAAAGACGAGGTCCAGACGCTAGAAGAAGAACCTAAGATCCCAAAGACGAGCAGAAAAATAATAGAAGTAAAGAAAGCGTATACAACAAGTAGACGATCCTTGAACTCATTGATTTCCATTGTAATAACGTTCCAGAAAGCATTTATTCAAGGAATGAATAAATAATTGTAATTAGCATTTAATAATTACCCCAGTTATATCGAGAATATTGATGATTAAAAAAAAAGTCGTTCAGTGCGATGCAGACGTCACAAAATTATCTTTCAGTAACAAATTGAACTGAAAACTTTTCTCTAAGTTAAAACATTTAATAAAAATCTCGCTATAATGAGCCGTTTTATCTGATGTACATTTCCAGACAAACGTATTAAGAACTTTAGAAATATTATTTGTTTATTTTTTAAAAAATAAACGAATAATATTTCTAAAGTTCTTAATACGTTTGTCTGGAAATGTACACCTTAAAAATGTAACGTAAATGACAACGTATTTATTTATTTATAAGTCATACATTAATATTATTTAAATGCTATGTTTATTTATTTATTTTTTTATCTGAGATGATTTCTTGATGGATATTGAAACAAATCTAAACACATTTTAACTCATTTAACAGGTTCCCGAGTTCGAGAAGAAATACATGAAGAAGGCCGGAGGACACATCGGCCAAAACGTTGTACAGATAACAATAAAGATGAGGACAATAGTCGGAATAACGCTGAAAATACTAATCATCAAGCCTCATCTCAAACATTCAGAGAAATAAAATGCCTTATTTTGATATTTCATGATAAGTACGCTTTTTTTTTCGAATCTGCCAAAAGATAATAATTTAAACATTGGAAGAATCATTATGTAGTCGTTGTATTATGGTTGTTGAAATATAAAACATTGAACTTATTTGTACTCTATTGAACTTTATTGGATCTTTTGAAATATTCCCTTGGATTTCATGACATAAGCAGAGAATATTTTGGGTGATACGTTAATCTTGAACAATATTTTCAATTCTGCTTAAACTTAATATATCTATATGTTTTTTCTCTAGATTCCCACAGAAAGCACCAGTTCCCGCTAGATTCCAAAAGTTAAGCAATAGCGAGCCAGTTTAAAACCCAGATAACTATTTACTACGGACGTGAATAAATCTGATGAGAGAAAAGGCTTAAGAAATTGACCTTGTGTCACACCCTGCTCGTGCGGATGTGTAGGTAAATATGTGTAATTTTTAGGTAGGTAATACTTGTACATGTTTATTATTTTCATTCCTGAGTTATTTCGTGAGCTATGTCATGCATTACGAAGCCAGTAGTGTCAACAACATGACTTACAATACCTTTTTTGTTTGTTTGGGGTCTTTACAGTTAAATGTCATCGATTATTTACCGAATTTCTTACAATAACCAGGAAATCTGAATTCATTGCCGTGATAAAAAGTAACAATAATGTCTGGAATTCATTATTTCTTTTACATTGGTTTTGTGTTTGATTTATCACGAAGGTCAAAATGTTTACGGAGTGCAATTTCCGGCCAAATATCCCTAATTATTGTGTAATCCACAATATTAAAAAAAAAAAAACTTTTTTGTGTGGAAGCCTTTTAATCTTTATTAAGACTTAAATGCTTGCACACCAAGGGTGAGCAAGTATTTAAGTTTTAATATAATAAAATATCATATTGAATTAGAAAGGCTAAATAAACTGAATAAGAATGCAGATAAATAGATTTGGAACAGAGGGGGTATGATTAAAAAATAGAACAACTTTGAAACAAACTCTTCCATCATTTTCCATTTCTCCCGTCTTTCATTGGTAAATTTTCCTAATTTAACTATTTAGTTAAAATACTAAACATATTTATCAAAATCATTTTTTGAAGATCAATATGCAAATTTTCCTTGCCATTCACACTGTAATCTGCTATTTTGTTGTATATATAAATACAATTGCATGTTATTAGTATGTAGATATGGTCAACAGTCTTAATGATATAAAACAATTCTATTAATAATTGAGGTTTTAATAGAAATAAAATCATGGAGAATGTGATGTAAATAACAAAGGGAATTGTGACTTGTATAGTAATATAGTTTTGGTTACAGACATACAAACACACAATCTCCATTATAATAAGATTTGTTTTGATGAAATGATTTTCATTAAACTATTACTAAACTATGGTTTTGCGTCGACAATTTTAGGTTTATTTGTGCTATCTATTGGCATGGTGAATTTAAGTAGTTGCTTTCTCTGGGTTATCAATTGAGGAGTAACTTTAGTATGTTGCGTAGTCTCAGCAAACACATCTGAAAATTCATATATATTTGACAGGCAGCTTTTGACCCCTGATTGACTCTGTGGCAGGATATTCTCATTGGTTGAGATTTCCGGTCAAATATCCCTAATTATAGTGTAATCTATCTTTTAGTGTAAAGTGGAAGCTCTTTATTGTTTATTAAGAGAAATTATTTCTATTAAACCATCAGTAAGTATAGTTTGTCTTTGCGTCAACAACGTTAGATTAATTATACTAGAAATTTGTATTTGGAATACCTGGTTAAGTATTTGTTTTCTCTGAGTTATCAAACGAGCAGTAAATGGACACTAACATTAGATTTCAAAGGTTTCTCTTTGACTCTCAGTCTCTCTAATGCTCTCTCTCTCTCTCTCTCTCTCTCTCTCTCTCTCTCTCTATATATATATATATATATATATATATATATATATATATGTGTGTGTGTGTGTGTGTGTGTGCGTGTGTGTGTGAATATGTAATCCTCTGTCTTCTCTCCCCCCCTCTCAACATCTATCTAGCAATATTAATTCTCTCTCTCTCTCTCTCTCTCTCTCTCTCTCTTCTCTCTCTCTCTCTCTCTCTCTCCACCATTCTTTTCTCATTATCACGAGAATGTTCAATTGATATTTCGCCTCATTGTTGGTTTAGGCTTCCTCAGAAGTTTACTTATTTAAGTGATTAAGGGTAACATCTTTTGAGAAAGCCTGAACCAATAATGAAGCGAAATATCCATTGAACATAGTCGTGTTTGTCGTTATTTGCACATTTACCTCTACTCTCAACCACATTTTGTCGGATTTATTCAATCATTCCCTCCTCATATATATATATATATATATATATATATATATATATATATATATATATATATATAATTTGGGAGAATATGTGCTTAATTGAAGTAGTACATCATTTTTGAAAATTAATTAATTGATAATTAATGAATTAGGCATACATACCTATTCAAATGTAAGGCTAAACAAATCGAGAAAAATCGATCTCTGTATGTACATTTAAACCTTTTAGGCCTCATCAGCAGGGCTATAGAGAGGAAGACTGCTTTGTGTGTGATTTGAACCCTGACTGTCAAGCTGACAGGTGGGGACTCTAACCATTACACCAGCTGGTTTTTCCCAGATTTTTCATTTGTTGTGATGTAGGTTATATTCCACTTATGGTGACTTTGCTACACGACAGTATGAGAAGTAAAACAAACAAACAATATGGCTTTTTAGCCGACAAATTGTCGGCTAAAAAAGCCATATCTAACACATTGTTTGTTTGTTTACTTCTTTTATATATATATATATATATATATATATATATATATATATATATATAATATCTTCTTCTCTTTTTCTCTCAACATCTATTTAGCAATGTTAATTCACTGACTTTCTCCATCATTCTTGCTCTGTCTTTCTCACTCTCACACTCCTATATATATATATATATATATATATTATATAATATATATATATATATATTCTCTCTCTCTCTCTCTCTCTCTCTCTCGCTCTCTCTCTCTCTCTCTCCATATATCAAAGTATTCATAAAGGACATTTTTGTGTAAAATGGAAGCTTTTTATTCTTTATCCAGTTTTGTTTGGGTGAGATAATTTCTGTTAGAACTTTTTTTTGTCTTTGCATCAACAGCCTTAGTTTTAGTTAAGCTATCTAATGAGATGGTGAATACCAGGTTAAATATTTGCAGAATCTGAGTTATTAAACGAGCACTTACGGTTGTAAACATTAGATTTTGAGTGGGGGCACATTTCTTCATTATGTCCACTAGCAAATATTTGCACCCTCCGGATGGAAGTATTTAAGTTTTTATGTAATAAATTACTATATTAAACTAGAAAAGATAATGAAGCTCAATAAGAATGCTGATAAAAAGAACAATTGAAACTTACCCTTCCATAACTAAATTTTTGCTAATTTAACTATATTGTTAAAATAGGAAGAAAAGAATGAAATTACAGTTATTTCTTCTTATTAATGGATTTTTTAAAGATTTATCCCCGGGATTTTTGCTCATATTCGTTAAGATAAAATCAAAGAATTAGAAATTGATAATACTAAGTGTATATTTATTAAAATCCTGGACAAGGCTATTTGCATTTCACATAGTCCTAATATAACCATGAAAAGGTATGCATCCACTTTCTATCCCTCCAGCTATGGGTAAATAGAAGAACAAACTGGGCACTTTAACCTTGGTAGGAAACCGCTCAAGGAGAAGGAAAACTCTGAATTCACACTTGTTAGACTCCGCTTAAGAAATTGATATCGTGTCGCATCCTGCTAGTGAGGAAAGGTTCGTAAATATATATACCTATGATAGAGGATTAGATATTCCATATATGTTAAATTTATTTTATTTACGTAGCTTTTAAATAAACACACTTTTTGAATGAAAAAAATATATATACCCATGATACAGCATTCGGATATTTCATATATGGTCAATTTATTTCATATTATATAGCTTTTTAAATCAGCTCACTTTTTGAATGAGAATATATATATATATATATATATATATATATATATATATATATACGCATGATAGAGCATTAGATTATCCATATATAATCAATTTATTTCATATTATGTAGCCTTAAAATCAACTCTCAGTGTATGGATAAAAGGATATGAAAACAACACAATATGCTGTTAAAGGGAAAACATTTTATAACATATTCATAGCCAATATTGAACAATATTTCGATTTTATAAAAGTCATCTTCAGATCTTGTTTATACTCCGTACTATCAAGAGCGGAGACGAAAGTCATATGAATTCAAAACGAAAACCTTGATGTTGCAAAAAAGTTATATAAATTCAAAACGAAAACCTTGATGTTGCAAAAAAGTTATATGGTAGTTTCAAATATGAGCACTTCCGCCACACTTATCTCGCTCACCGAATCATGTATCTCTTATTGTAACAGTTTTTGAAAAAATAAGACATATTCCAAAATCGACACAAGATGAATTCTCTTATTCAAACAGGATGAGTATTAACCCGTTGACGGTAGGCCTGCAACGGATTTTTAGAAAATAATTTTTGTTTTTGTAATTAATTTTGTAATTTTTTTTTTTCTATTTTTCTATTTTTATTTTTCTATTTTTCTATTTTAGACCATAACCATACCTTTGATTTTAAAGGTGCCAAAATATTAACCCACATACACAATAGAACACTATGTAGAATTATGAAATCTTGCGTTATTCTCACCCATCAAACCATACCTCAAAGACAGGGCTTTTTTTAAAAAAATATATATCCCCTTTCTTGGCGACACTTGTAGTCAGAAATCATAAAATCCCCTTCACATGACATTTTCTGATATATACTTCCCAACAAATTTAAATTTCCAATTATCCAAAAAACCTTACAATCATTCATACTTTTTTTTACTTTATATATATATAAATACCTTCGTATGCTAAAACCTTTCACATCCATTCTCCATTATAGAATATTATATTATATTATACTCTTTCACTACTAAGCATATAAGCAATGATCGTTTCCCCGCAAAACTTGATCTCTCTGTGATCGTAGAAATATATAAATAAACCTATGTATTTAATAGTTTAAAAACACCAGTTTAAAAACACCAGTACCGCTACACCAGCTGCCAGTGACCGAGGGTATAAGATATCAGGTTGGTAAGCAGTCAGTCTGAGTTCGACCGTAGCCAAGGATAATGTTGTGTCTAGCCACACTGAAGAGGCGTGAAACGCCGGAACACGTGTCTGTGGATGACTTATATATAATTATATATATATATATATATATATATATATATATATATATATATATATATATATATATATTTCTCTTGCTCGTTTATTCAGCAGTTTTTCTGCAAACCTATGAAACGTATCTGTATATTTTCCTGTAAACATTCATTCTAATCCGCTCTAAGCATATTATATATCTTAGTTTATTTGGTGGATGGATGATTGGCACAAGACCTTGCCGGAGGCAAATTGAATAATAATCCAGATAAGGCGATAAACTACTTCCGGCGTCGCATTCAACAGTTTTACACTTGATTACCTTCAGGGGAGTTGTTCAAGATAAACAATTAGAATAAAGTTTACAGAAATATTTAATGCATATCTTTATATCAAGTCAAACACACTCACTCACCCCTCCCCATATATATACATATGGAGGCGCGTGGGCTAGTGGTTAGAGTCGTGGAAAATGGACTCATCGGTTCGAGTTCAATCCCTAGACGAAGCTGTTGGTATTTCACATACCGCTAATACCTTTGGGAAAGGTATGAATCCATATATTCTCCCTCCAGTTATGGGTTAAATAGTAGGGCAGACTGGACTCTTTTACCTTGAGTAGGTAACCAGTCTAGGAGAGGGATAACTCTGAATTCAAAATTCCAGAGGGCAGTCGTTGATTGGGTTCGTGGCATTCTTTGATGCACCAATTCTTTCCTATCGACTGTGCCAAAAAGTGTGGAATGGTCCAACACAAGCCTTCACCACTATAAACAAACCACTGTACTGGTTGCTCATTGGATGAACACTCATGCGTCGAAAATCGACGAGAGAGTCCATTTTTTCTTTTATTATTAATATATATATATATATATATATATATATATATTATATATATATGAGGTGTCTACGCGGCGTAGTTGCTAATGTGCTCGAATGCGACATCGTTGTAAGCAAGTTCGAACTCTAGTCACGCCATTACTTTCAGTTTCAGACTAATACACTTGGGAATGAACACCCTCATCCCTCAGCTGTAGGTTAAATAGTACCACTACTGTTTAATCTACATGGATGAGATTGCCATTAAATAACCCACGAAGGGTGATATGTGATTAAACAAAGAAACCAAACCAAAACAAATGTGGATGATTAAATAAGAAAAAGAAAGATATATCCAGAGAGAGAGATAGAGAGAGAGAGAGAGAGAGAGAGAGAGAGAGAGAGAGAGAGAGAGGGAAGAAAGAGAGAGAGAGAGGCGCTGGGCAATAACTTTAAATCAAGGGCAGTTGTTGCCTAGGGGCATAACTCCCTGGGATCACGCCATTAATTTCATTAACAGAACACGGCCACGAAGAGTGCGTTGTTAATGTGTGATATATCCAAAGAGAGAGAGAGAGAGAGAGAGAGGGGGGGATCTATCTCGCATCCCACGTATGCGGGTCAGGCACAAGGTCCTATTGATGTGGGACAATACACGAACCGTAGTTCATGGGATGCCTGGCCCAAAAAATGCGTTGTTCTCATCGTCATTTCCCCTCAAGGGGCGCGCTCAGGCACTGGGCAATAGACTCGACCCTACCCCTTTAAATCAAGGGGGCATGTGTTGTCTAGCGACATAGGTCCCTGGGATCACGCCGTTAATTTCATTAAAAGAAGAGCGGGTTGCTAATGTGTGATATATCCAGAGAGAGAGAGAGAGAGAGAGAGAGAGAGAGAAGAGAGAGAGAGAGAGAGAGAGAGAATGAGTAGGGTTAAAGGAAGTGGTGGCGGGTGAAGGTGAATCTAAAAATTAATAAAAAAATCAATGGAATGATCAAAATACGGCGAGAATCTCGATCTTGTATTGTCGGAAATTACTCAGTCGAGTGGAACACACTTTAAATCTTCGAAACAAAAGGCTGACATTTAAATAAAAAGCACAATATTCTAACATAAAACCATAAGGAATGCACAGAGATGCATACTTTTTTAAAATGGTAAGGCACTTGAGAAAATTGGTTGAACGAAAGTTGGATTCTATATAGAATGGTAATTAAATTATCGATTACTTGATTAAAACAGAGAATCTGTGAAGAAGTAACTGAGGACGTTCTTCTTCTTCTTCTTCTTCTTCTTCTTCTTCTTATTATTATTATTAGTAGTAGTAGTAGTAGTAGTAGTAGTTGTAGTAGTAGTATCACTGGATACTAATATATAAGGCCTCACCTGTCACATAAGCAGACAGAATTCTAACAGGCGTATTCGTTTTATAGACAATTTCTGTCTGTTTCGAAAAAAATGTTAAAAATATACAACATTGTTGTCTTTTTTCTTCATAAATGTAATAATAAAAGATTGCAAACAAACTACAAAAAAAAAAGTTAAAAAATTATGCAGTTACACAAAATAAACACACCGACAATTTATCTATGATTTCAGGTTATATCAGAAAAAAAAACCTTTTCAATGTGAAATGTATTCCCTGGTCATTGTAGGCAATGATACTGATGATACTACAGAGAAACAGTATTTCTCGAGGAGAACGTATAGTTCCATCTAGCCAAATGTCTGCGCTTTAAGATTGTTTGAAACGATATATATAAAACGAATCGGCCTGTTAGAATTCTGCCTGCTTATGTGGCATGTAAGGCTGTATATATTAGTAGGCCGTGATACTACTACTACTACTACTAATAATAATAATAATAATAATAATAATAATAATAATAATAATAAGAAGAAGAAGAAGAAGAAGAAGAAGAAGAAGGTCTTCAGTTGCTCCTTATCCGATTCTATTTTAATCAAGTAATCGCTAGTATCATTTTTAGTACTAGCAAATATATGGACCCTCCGGGTGCAAGTATTTAAGTTTTAATGTAATAAAATATTGTATTAAATTAGAAAGGCTAATGAAACTAAATAAGAATGCAGATAAGAAGATTTGAAACAGAGCAGGGTATAATCGAAAAATGGAACAAGTAAAACTTACTCTTCCATCACTCTCGTCTTTCATTGTTATTTTTTCTAATTTAAGTATTTAGTTAAAAGAGGAAGTAAAGAATGAAATGACAGTTATTTTTTCTTGTTAATGGATTTCATTTAAGATTCATTGAGGAGATTTTTGCTCATATTTATTAAAATAAAACCAAACAGTTAGAAATCAATAATACTAAGCACATATTTATTAAAATCAAATTTTTAATATCAATATGCAAATTAGCCTTCCCGTTCACACTGCAAACCGCCATTTTGTTGTATATATAAATATAATTGCATGTTGTTAGTATGTAAATATGGTTAACAGTATTAATAATGTAAAACAATTTTATTGATAATTGAGTTTAAAATAAAAATACAATCATGGAAAATGTGATTTCAATAACTAAGGGAATTGTGACATAAGTAGTAATAAAGTTTCGGTTACAGGCAGAAAAACACACAATCTCCATTATAATAAGATTATTATAATTTATTATTAGTTTTTCCCACCGGCGTTAGCTGATGGTCTTTCACTGCAGTCACCACGGGTCTCCAGGATATTTCTGAGAACTCTATTAGATCTTAGGAAATGATTATCGATGGTCTCAATTGTTCCTCTAATTTCCATATTCCTCCAGTATTTTTCGAATAGTTTGTAGACAATTTCAAGGCTACAAACAACAAGTGGTAGGATCTTTATCATCATGTGCCAGTTTTTCGCAAGATCCAATTATTCGTCTATCGTTTCGTTTTCATTCATTGTAACTCAGCGTGAAATGCAAAATCCACTAGATAACAGTTTATTTTGGTTCTTGGTAATTAACACTAGCTCTGGTCTTCTGTCTGTATCTCAAATTAGATTCTCCCAGGATGGATTCTGGTTCGTGCCTCTACCCTTTGGTAGTATGATAAACATTTAATGTCTTGCACACTTCCCAGTGGATCACCTTTCTCACCCAGTCGTGTCTAGTCTTGAACACCATTTGTGCTGCTTTGATGTTATTATTATTTCTATGAAACCAGATTTAACTGACGGCTTTTCATAGAAGTTTAATGGTTGCCGTTTTTTCTCATATCTCCATGAATCTTCAAAATATCCTAACTGATATTAAATGTGGTCTCGATTTTTTCTGATCAAGGAACAATTGGTATCCTGGTGGCTGGGCAGTCCATGTCATGCATCACTCCACCTTAGCCCTTACTTATACTAGATGGGCGATTGGAGCGGTCCCCTCTGATTAATCGGCTAGTCACGTCAAGCCCTTCACAATACCATGGCAATTAATAAGCCATCGCTAACAATCTCCCCGGCCTCCCTTAATGAGCTTGCAATGCTCTCAGTTTGGATTATGTAATCAGTAATTGATTCATAATCTGTTCTACTCAACGAACTTAGTTGGCGATATAGCCCTACAATTCTAGGCTTGGCTTTCGACAAGTATTGAGTCCTTAATATCTCCATTGCCTTTCTGCCATTATCTCTCGCTTCGCGCATTACGAGTGAGAGACTCCGGTCATCCAAGCATTGGATTAATTCTGCATATATTGTAGCATTTTTGTCTACGAAAATTGGGTCCTCCGGTGGTCAGATGGTGCATTGATTATATCATGCAACTGAAGGGTTCTCAGATACCCATGGAACTTAATCTTACAAATTTCGTAGCTGGCCTCGTCGCCATTGAAGAAGTTACGAGCGTATCTGGGCCCATAACCAGTTAAGTTTCTGACCGCCATCCTTGGCCAGTTGAAAAGGACTTAAAGTAAGTAAGTAAGTCATGAGCTATCCTTTGGTAAGTGAATAAGTCCCGAGTTATGGAATCCTACGTAGTATTAAAGGTCCAGTGATATAATCCTATGCTCCGTCGTCCACGAAGATTCAAAGCAATGTGTAGGTATGACCAGAACTGTCAGTATAAATAACAATATCAGCAGCAGAATACTGCCAGTGGTTGGCCAATAGGTTGGTTCCATGGTTATCGGCAAGTCTATAAGTGGAAGTGGACATCTGGCACACACCTTATATCACAAAAACGCCAACACCAAGCACCTAAATGACTATCGCGACCCAGTTGCTCTTATGGCAAAGTCCTAACCCTTTTTGTCAAAGATGTGCTAGAAAGGAGTGGCTGAGGGTCTTAGTGTCCGGGGTATGACGCTAAACTGCATCTAGTGGTGAAGTTTAAATTCTGGAGCTTTCATTGCAATTACTCCAATCTCTCTCTCTCTCTCTCTCTCTCTCTCTCTCTCTCTCTCTCTCTCTCTCTCTCTCTCTCTCTCTCTCTGGAAGGTTTTCCTGACAGCATCCAGAATCCGCACAGAACTGATTATATACTACTGTGTCTTCAATTCTATGGCCAATGTATTTGACTATCTTTCTTTTTTTTTTTTTTTTCTTGTTTTTTTTTTTCATTTTCTCTCTGTGGTCTGAGGGAATTTAAGATCTACAAGATTACAAATTCTTTTCTTTTCAGCAATTAGTATTAGGTCCGGTCGTCTGGCCGGAATTTGGTCATCTGGTTTTATCTTAAAATCACAGAGAATTTTATGCATTTCATTTTCTAGTACCTACATTGGTGTATGCATATAGCATTTGTCAACGGGCTCAAATTTTAATCTTTTACACAATTCTCAGTGTATCATTTTTTCCCTCCTATATATAATACCAACAAAACGTATATATATATATATATATATATATATATATATATATATAATCCAAAAGTCCAGAGAAGAAATCTTCCTTACGACACAAGAGTTTCATTTAAACAAAACCAAGTCGCAGTTTGAGAGCTCAATGTGTGCTCTTAATGTTAGAGTCACAAAGCAAATATATGAGTAAAATATGAGTAAAAAATTTGTCTAAGCTCCCTGAAATAGACTATAAGCTAAATCTCTAAGTCTTTTGTTATTTCTTTACTCATATATTATATATATATATATATATATATATATATATATATATATATATATATATATATATATACCGCCAAAACCTACCCAGCTGAAGTGCCCTAATTATTTTTCTCCATGACCCACAACAAATATTGAAACCTTCCCGACCCAGCACGATCGACTGTATTTTGAAACCATGTCAAGTGATTTCAAGTACTCTAAGTTCAACGGCATTTTTCTCAACAATGTCTGTCTTTCTTTTTTATTATTATTTTTACTCTTCTCCATTTTGTTTCTCCATTCCATGTCAGAACGTACATAAACATTCGTAAATTAGCTCGCTTTTCGCTGTTCAGGCTGTGTACGCATTGTCAGCCAATTAGGATTATTTGCTTATACTCTTATTACGTTCAACGCATCGCTATTGGCTGTAAAATTAGCCAATCAACGAATCCTGATCGTAAGCAATATCAGTAGAAACAACTTTCGCCGCCAGTCCTGCTGCATTCCCAAGATTAACGATTCGGGACGGGGGGGGGTCGGGTACGGGGGAATTTAGACTATTAGCAACACGATGTTAAAAGAAAATCGTAAGTAAACAAATAAACAAGATTGGGTGAAATGGATAAATAATTACTTTGCTGAACACATTTTTATGGATTTTATTCACCATTTTGTTTTCTTTACATTAAGCGTGACTTCGTTATAGACTAACTTAATTCTTTTTATATCTTTTTTTTAAAATTCAAGTTCCTGTTCAACGATTTTGGATTACGTATTATCAGTTACCTCCCCTTTCCTTGCCTCTTGGATTTCGTTTCAGTTTTCTCATTAATCTGTTTCACTTTCTTTTAAGCTCTAAGTCATTCTCCATCGTATTTCGTTTTAGGCGTTGCTTTCTTCTTCTTCTTCTTCTTCTTCTTCTTCTTCTTCTTCTTCTTCTTCTTCTTCTTCTTCTTCTTCTTCTTCTTCGTAAATACCAGTTTGTCTTTTATATTCTTCGTTATTTGCAGAGCGACTTTTCCTTTATTTTCTTCTTTAATTAGATAGCACTTTATTCTCTTATATAATCATTCTTTATTTAAGATACAATATTCTTCTTCTTCTTCTTCTTCTTCTTCTTCTTCTTCTTCTCTTCTTTCTTCTTCTTCTTCTTCTTCTTCTTCTTCTTCTTCTTCTTCGAAATACCAGTTTTGTCTTCTATATTCTTCGTTATTTAGAGAGCGACTTTTCCTTTATTTTCTTCTTTAATTAGATAGCACTTTATTCTTTTATATAATCATTCTTTATTTGAGATCATTTTCTCTCTCAACTCCTTTTTTTTTTAGATACCAGTTCTTCTTTCTTCTTCTTCTTCTTCTTCTTCTTTCTTCTTCTTCTTCTTCTTCTTCTTCTTCTTCTTCTTCGTTAGATAGAAGTTATTCTCTTCCTCCATTACTTTCATTTGCCTGTTGTTTTATTTTGTACATGAAAAAAAATGCTTTGCACTGAGCGGCTCAAAACTACACACATTCATTTGGAAACACCTGCAGAAATCTGTCCTACACCAGGGTAAAAAAAAAAATCTGTATTTTCAAACAATTCCAGATCTCATTTTCCATGTCAGGTTTATGCGTGCTGCTTTTCAATGGCTTCAATGCTGTAGAAAGTGGTATTAAATTAGATATTGGTTTGGTGGGTTTTGAAGGCTATCATAATGCAAGTGTAAAGAAAAATGAGGTAACTATGATGTTGTTTCTTTACACTTGATTTGAATCAAAGGTAAAAAACATCATCATAGTAACCTCATTTTTCTTTACACTTGCATTATGATAGCCTTCAAAACCAACATAAACACAATGGTTCAAGCAAATTATAAACCTCTTTTAAATTAGATATGAAATATATTAATAGTATTTACGGGTTTCGAAGGAGCTCTTATTTCTCCGTAGTTGTAGGCAAATTGTCGGACAAAGAAGGAACAAACACGAAAGTAAATGCAGACACTTGTATTGACAAAAATGACATAAATGATTTTGCAAATTTTATTTGTATTTGCTACCAGACTTATCTGTGAGTTAAGTTATCTTGGAGTAGTGGTGATAACATGGGTATTCTGTTGCTGGTTGGAAAGTTGATAGGACGTTTCTTCGGACGTTTCTAGTTCTTCTTCGTAACCGGTTCAGTGATAAGTAATGGGGGGCGCTATTTTAGAAGCTTCTCGCCCGGGTTAATAGTTCTTTAAATCACGGTGAATGGGCCCTTTTCAAGTAGACTATTTGATCTTGGTGCCTTCTGTAGTGTGCTATTGTGACAGCCTGTGGTCTGCGGACACAATGCCTTCGAAAGTGTGCTGTGAAAATATGCCTCCGTCCAGGTCAATGGTCCTTAGAATTAAGCCCTGTTTTTGGGCTAAGTGGTGAATGAAGTGTAGGGACCGCTATTTACGCGACTACCCTCAGTGGGTGCTCCGTGATAAGTAAAGTTTTTGGTATTGGCGCCAACATCGTATGTTGGCGATTCTCCCCCTAGCGGCAGGGGGAGATAATTAACTATGTAATTTCCAATAATATAGGAAAATGAAAGTCGTGAGGTTCAATCCCTGTGTTTTGCAATTCAGTTATAATATCTGCCCCAGTGGAACCAACCAGAGACATATCCAGAATAAAATGACTAGGACGAATTCATAGATATTTTCATAGATATTTTCAGCCATCGTCCTCATACACGCCTTCTATATTTGGAATAGTGCTTAACATTTTTAAAATAACTAGCAAATATATGTACCCTCCAGGTGCAAGTATTTAAGTTTTAATATAATAAAATATCATATTAAATTAGAAAGGCTAATAAAACTGAATAAGCATGCAAATAAAAAGATTTGAAACAGAGCGGGTATGATTGAAAAATAGAACAACTTTGAAACTAACTCTTCCATCATTTTCCATTACTCCCATCTTTCATTGGTAAATTTTCCTAATTTAACTATTTAGTTAAAATAGGAAGTAAATAATAAAATGACAGGTATTTATTCTTGTTAATTCTTGGATTTCTTTTAAGATTTATCCCCGAGATTTTGGCTCATATTCAATAAGATAAACCAACAATTAGAAATCAATAATACTAAGCATATATTTATCAAAATCAATTGTTTAAGATCAATATGCAAATTAGCCTTCCCATTCACACTGTAATACGCTATTTTGTTGTATATATAAATACAATTGCATGTTATTAGGATGCAGATATGGTCAACAGCCTTAATGATGTAAAACAATTTTATTAATAATTGAGGTTTAAATAAAAAATAAAATCATGGAGAATGTGATGTAAATAACAAAGGGAATTGTGACTTGTATAGTAATATAGTTTCGGTTACAGACAGACAAACCCACAATCTCAATTATAATAAGATATCAATATTCAATTAGACCATTTAAATCTTTATTTAATTTACATATTCATTCTTCCTATTAGCATCTCTTTTTTAATTCATTAACTTGACTGTGTTTTATATTTTGTTTGAATTTTCCTAAAATTATTTCTTTAATACCATCATCAGTTTTCTTTTACGATGATCATTTATTTTCTCAGATGTTTTTTTTTTAATTTTATATTTTTACTTTATTTTAAATTCTGTTCGTTCTCATTAATTGATGATGTTATTTTCGTTGTTTTTTCTAACCATGTCTCTTTTTCTTTCAGCCTTCATTTATTTTGGTTTTAATTTGTTGGTTTTGCGATTACGTTTTCAATTCAACTCTATCTTCTTTTTTT
>CM042159.1:34357888-34370388 GCA_023376005.1 Doryteuthis pealeii | reverse complement strand
TGGTGAGGGGGGGTACATACCTTTCCAAAAGGTATTTTAAACCAAAGGGTAAAAGAAAGTAAACCAAAACAATCTAAGTGAAATAACTTGGTCAAATCGTAATGGTAGCTCATTCTAGCTAATGTCTTTCAATATTATTTTTGTTTACGATCATGATCTGCACCGGTTGCTTGCCATACGGTTGCGGTTGAAACCTATAGAAGGGGGGATATGTATGGGGGGAAAATAGATATTCGAATCAAGAAGTTCCTGCTGAGGGGTGACCAAAAACAAGCGAGTTCACAGTCTTCTCACAAGCCAGACTTCCTTTTGGTCAACACATTCTGCGTCTAGCAGCTGTAAAATCCGTCGTCGTAGTCGAAATAATCTTTAGCAGTTCAAAATCGCATTTCCTATTTAGTTTTGTTTCTGTTGGACTAAAATCCATTTCATTACTGAGTCGTTCACAAAGCGCTTCGTCGTCGTCGTCGTCGACTGCATCTGCTGCTGCTGACCCCCAGCGCTCGACTCACTTGTCATTTATGGACATATTTACCCAAACATCCGGGCACATCAGTCAAACCTCGCGTCCGTCCAGTGCCCAAATCGCATTTGTTTTTGCATGCGAGAGGACGCGGCCCTATTCTCTTATATAATCATTCTTTATTTAGAGATCATTTTCTCTCTAAAATTATTTTTTATTTAGATACCAGTTTTCTTCTTCTTCTTCTTCTTCTTCTTCTTCTTCACTCCATTTTGACAGCAAGTCGCCAGGTCTCCAGGACACTTTTGAGTATTCTAGCTGATCTTAACAATGCTGTAGTTTGGATGGTCTCGATTCTTCCTTTGATTTCCAATTCAACAGGACTTTTGTCCAGTCTCTTCGGGAACGTTCCAAGGGCACTAGTTACAATTGACACGACCTGCACCTATATGTTCCATAGTTTTCTCCGTTCTCTGGCAAGGTCCAAGTATTTTTCCATCTGTTCGATTTCTTTCAATTTCACTTGGTGATCTGCTGTGACGGCAAAATACAAGAGATGACAAGTTTTCTTATTGTTGTTAATAACACTAGACCTGGTATCCTAAATGGGATTAGATGATGAGTCTGTTTCTCAAAGTCCCTGAGAATTTCATGCGTCTCATTCTCCGGGACAGATTCAGGTTTGTGCATATAGTATTTCGCTGCATGGTGAAAATTTAATATCTTACATAAGTTCCCCGGGATTACCTTTCCCAACCAATCGAGCCTAGTCTTGTACTCTCTTTGTGCTAGTTTGCTGCATTCGTTATTATATGATCAACCATTTCGTCTCTGTCCCCACATATTCTACACTTGCTATTCTGTTGCGTCTTATCTATTTTTGCTTTTATATAGTTTGTTCTTATCCCATTGTTTTGTTTCCCTCTTGAGATTTACTCTTCTTAGTCATGTTCATGCATATTATTATTATTATTATTATTATTATTATTATTATTGTTGTTGTTGTTAAAACCCGTTTATACATATCTACTAACTCCTCCGCACGATTAGGATGAGACAAAAGAACAGGGGGGTTTAACAAGTTTAAATTCAGAGTTTCCTTTCTCCTAACATAGCAACGGTTAAAGAACCGAGTTTGACCTATCCTTTACCCATAGCTGGAGGAAGAGCAGTTGGATACCTTCCGAAGGTTATTAGCGCTATGTGAAATGAAGGCAGTCTCGTCCAGGATTTGAACTCGGTTCGACGAATCTATTTCCTACGATTCTAACCCCGCACCATATACAAATCATTTGAGATGAATATGAATGTGATATAAATAAATCCTTAAGAAAATCTTGAACACAATTTTACCGCACAGATCAGATTCCTCAAACTGTGCTACACATGCGCTGAGTTAGTTAGAACCGGTGTCGAACCTAGAATCTTCCTATTCCTTATTAGAGATTCAGTTGCCCTCTTGAGATCTACTCTTCTTAGTCATGTTCATGTATTCTGATGTTGTATCTCTTCAGTTTGTCGTTTGAAGTACCCGTATAGTAGTTTTTCTTCCCATTCCTGTTTTTTTTATAGTTTTTGATGTATTTCTACTTGTCAATATGTTGCGGTTACTTTTCCTGCTTGCTGAAATTATACTTTCCTTACTTTTATTATTGTATTCGTAAAGTGCTCGGATTGTCGTACCTACACTATCTTCAATATTGGTGAGACCCCTTTCCTACTTCTTTTCTTCGCCCATATAGTATGTCTATGTCCTCTCTCGTGTGTAATGCTTTGTGTATGATCATGAGTTTCCTTGTCCTTTGGTCCATCTGCCGGAGTTCCACTCTTGTCCATTTTAGGAATGGTCTCGAGTATCTTACAAAAGGAACAGCCCATGTGTTTATTCCCTTGATAATGTTTCGGCTACATAGCATGGTTTCAAGGAGCTTTCTTGTTTTTCTGAAATATTCCTTTCTTACTTTTTCTTTAATTTTGTTTGTTTGATGGCGTCTGCTTCAAATATACCCAGATATTGATAGTTCTCTTTTATTTTAAAGTGTCCTAATTTCTTCTCGATTCGGTAGTTCTATTCCTTTCGCCGTTTCATTTTTCCTTTCTTCATCACTAACATAGCGCACTTGTCGATAAAGAACCACATTCCTATATCTTTGCTGTAAATTCTTATAGTTTGTATAAGAGTTTCTAATTATTATTATTATTATTATTATTATTATTATTATTATTATTATTATTATTATTATTATTGTTGTTGTTGTTGCTTCATACCTGCCATAACCGGTGGTTCATTGGAGGTTGAGTGAGAGCAAGTCTCCTGAGGTCTTCAGGATTCTTCTGAGTATTCTCGCCGATCATATCAGTGCTGTAGTCTGGATGGTCTCGACTTTTCCTCAGATTTTCAGTTCATCCAGACTCTTTTCCAGGCCCTTGGGTATCGTTTCAAGGACCCCAATTACAATTGCCACAACCTTCACTTTCAGTTCCACAGTTTCCTCAGCTCTCTGGTAAGATCCAACATTATTATTATTATTATTATTATTATTATTATTATTATTATTATTGTTATTATTATTATTATTATTATTATTATTATTATTATTATTATTATTATTTCCTCCTTTTTGTCAGCTGCTTAACCAAAATGACTGAACACCAATTTAATGTTTCAGGCAATGAAAATATTAAACCGCTTTCCTATTTTGAAGCGAAATATCTTTTTCAAGACACGTAACATAAATTACATTGATGTCAAAATATCTTGATTTTTTAGTTACTTTCAAAACAATAGAATATTCATACCAGTGTCTTCCCTCTTTTCATTTTGTGATTTGTTATCCTTTTTTTTACCCGAAAACTCGGTATTCAGAAATTTGAAACTTTTAAACGCTTCAAGGAAGAATTGGAAACAAAAAGATGTTTAAAATTGCCTGCCTGTTTTCGACGCTTAAAAAAAAAAAAAAGAAAGTAAAATGAAATACCAAAATATAACAAGAGTGTGTTACTCTATAACAGAAAATAATTAATCCATATTTTCGAAACAAAGTCTGGGAAGCATTATTAGCGTTCACAACTGTGAGGTAGTAGAGGCTTATGTTGCTACCTGTTTGGAGCAGTAACTTTTTTCTCTATACAAATATACAGAAGGATCTATTGTAAAGAGACATTCTTTTTACTATTGTTACATTAAGATATGGGGTTGCCTATTCATTTTGTAATATAGTGTAAGATAGTTAGATTTAAAAGTTAACGCTTGATTCTGGAAATGAGTCATGGAAAATTAGAAACGTTTAAATAGATTTGGTGTGCTGACACTGACACCTGATTGACCTGTAGCGTGATATATTCTGAATGTCACGTGATTGAAATCGGTGAGAAAGTTGTTGGGTTAAAATCAAGACAGTCTTTGGAACTGGACGTTCAATATTTAGCCCCCTCAATTGTTCCCCGCGCGTTGAAAAACAACAACAAAACCATACACCAGAAAACAGTAAAATCGTTCTAATAGATAGGCAGTAAAGCATAGTGACAACTAGTCAATTTGGACATGTTTTTTTAAATTAGTTATTAACATATGGTGGTAAGAAGGGGCTGTTTGATGTCAGTATTAATAAAAGTGTTCAAACATTTAAAGACCATAAAACAATCAAGCACATGGCATAGAAGACAAAACTCTTGATTAAACAAACAAAATTTTATTAACAAAATGTATACAAAAAGGCAGCATTGAATACTGGGAGAGGTTCAGCCAAAAGTTCTTTTTTTAAGTTCAATTTAAAATGTAAGATGATATTTCACAATTCACAAAGTGAGAAAGAAAGTATAAAGTTTTTAGGTCATAATAACCATCAGTCAGGCAATAGTTGTACTGATATTTAGTTTGTCTCTTAAAGCGATAATTATTTAAAGAGAGAGAGAGAGATAGATAGTTCGTGCCTTCTGCATTAAAAGTTCTTAAAACATGTGACAAGGATTCTCTTAGGCAGGCAAAATCTTTCTGCTTGAAAATGAAAAAGTCTGGGTATTTATAGAATCCAGGTAGGCTCCGCGAGGCTCCATTCGATAATTTTTCTTATTAGGCGGGAACGCCTCTGATTGGTTGAATTTTACGAATTTTATTTTTGTATTCTCTTTTACTAGGGTGCGCAATCCCCATGCGCAAACTACCTATTTTTGTCATTCGACTTATCAGATAAAGTGTTATTGTATATAAATAAGCTATAACACCTTTTGTAATGTTATTTTACTAGTTTTAAGTGTGCATAATAAGCGGTAGCACATAGATATGTGCGGTAAAGTGAGGAGATGATGGTAGGTGTGGTGCTCCACCTAAGACGCCAAAACAATCTCTTTGGTTTAGCACTAATCAAAAGGGGATAGACTCCTTCGCTGTCTGGCTGATACCGATGTAGGCCACCCAGACAACGTTACTTATCTAAAATGTGTGTGTGTGTATATATATATATATATATATATATATATATATATTATTTGGATGTTTTTTTTAGAAGCGTTGTTGAATAAAGTATATATTATTATTTATATATATATTTATATATATTATTTATATTTTGCCGAGATTCACTTGTCATGATTATTTTCTATAATTATCGAATTCTATGCGATATACGCATTGTAATTGCCTTCAAGCAAAAATATAATAATAATAATAATAATAATAATAATATAATAATATATATATATATATATATATATATATATATATATATATATATATATAAATGAACAAGAGTGATAAAACAAATAGGAATATTTCTGTTATTTATTTTTGATTCTTCTCAATTAGTTTTGACCTTAGATCATCGCCAGGAGTAAATGTTTTTTAGTAAGTTCATTTTTAATCTTTTTTTTCTTTTTTTAGAAAATTCAAAAAAGAGTTTTTTTAATGCTATAAAAGAAGCAACAAAAATACTGTAACACTACGCCATCTTTGTCGGAATAGAGAGATGGGTTAAACGTTTGTTATATTACGGCTCTCATCTTCAGAATGGAGCGATCTGTTTATAGTAGAAATATTTATATACTTATCTCTCTCGTCCGGTATTACATTCGGAGATTCAGGTTGCTGGGTAGCTGTTCAGTTGCCTAGCAACCTTAGGATGTATGGATTCTGGGGGTGACGAGAAAGATCTTGCATATTGCCTTTTTGAGTTTTTAGTAATAAAACAACGCCGCTTTTATTTACTCATGCGTATTTTATTTCCCCCAAGACCACAACTGCCGAGCACAAGAAATCCATGTTTGCTCTGATAGGGCATTCTCCCAGACTCAATTCACACTCTGACTCTCACTCATCCTTTCTCACCTTCGCCACATGTCATTCGACCGTCCAATCAAACCATGCTATATGTCAATGCCAAGTCATCATTTAAATATTTCCGTTCTCCTCTAACTCAAAATTATTGCTTAAAAACTTTCCGTGATAATTTACATACCAGGTTACTACCATTACGTAATAATACTGAGCGAAAAATGGTCGATTTGTAAATGCATTCATTAGATTTTTAGCATCCACTTTTTTTCACCCAGATTTAATTTAGTGAACAGTGATGCTTAAGGATGGAATCCTGGGGAATTGTTTTTGCTAAGGTTGGGCGCTACACCCACCGTTAGCTCCAAGATAATTTACCGTTCCGATCAGATTATGTAAGCTCTGTGCTACTCATGCGCTGAGTTGGTGAGTACCGGCATCGAACCCGGATCCTTACAATTCCTTGGCGGATGCTCTATCGAGCTAAACAAAGAGAAACTGTTTTGATAATAATTTGATCTATGCAGTAAAGCCTTTGGGAGCTGAAAGTAGGTGTGGCGCTCTATCACAGTCAAAACAAACTCCCTGGGCTAGTGCTAGTGAAAAGGGGATATACTCCCTCACTGTTTGGCTGATACCGGCAATAGGCCACACCACTGATGTTACTACTAGAATGAACAAAAAAATGTTTGAATTAGAAAATTCTTTCGTATAAAAGCAATATGTATGCAATTATTATATTATTATTATTATTATTATTTTATTTTATTATTATTATTACTAGCAAATATATGCACCCTCCGGGCAGGCTATAAAAATAAATAAGAATGCAGATAAAAAGATTTGAAACAGAGGTGGGTGTATTCGAAAGATAGAACAACTGAAACTTACTCTTCAATCACTGTTACATTGTTATTTTTTCAGAATAAAATGACAGTTATTTTTTCTTATTAATGGATTTCATTTAAGATCTATTGAAGAGATTTTTGCTTATATTCATTAAAATAAAACCAAACAATTAGAAATCAATAATACAAGAACATATTTTTAAAATCAAATTTTAGATATCAATATGCAAATTAGCCTTCCCGTTCACACTGTAAACCGCTATTTTGTTGTATATATAAATATAATTGCATGTGTTAGTATGTTGATATGGTTAACAGTATAATAATGTAAAACGATTTTTATTAATAATTGAACAAAAAAAAATCATTGAGAATGTGATTCATAACTAAGGGAATTATGACTTGAGTAGTGATATAGTTTCTTACAGACAGAAAAACACAAATCTCCATTATAATAAGATTATTATTATTATTATTATTATTTACTCCTTTTGAGTTTTCACATCAGTGTTAGGTGATGGCCTTTCACTGGAGTCTGAATGACAGCAAGTCTCCTCAGGTCTCCAGGACTCTTCTGAGTATTTGGCAGATTGCAGCAGTGCAGTGTTCTGAATGGTTTCAATTCTTCCTCTGATTTCCAAACTTCCAACCCTTTAATAATCCTTTTGGGACTGTTCCAAGTGCACCAACTACAATTGGTATCACTTTCACTTCATATTCCATAACTTTTTCAGTTCTCTGGCAAGTCCAGATATTTGTCCATTTTTCATTTTCCTTTAGCTTCACCCTGTGATCTGCTGGCACTGCAAAAATCCACCAGTTGACAAGTTCTTCTTTTTTGTTTATCAATACTAGGTCTGGTCTTCTTGCTGGGATAAGGTGATCCGTTTTTCTTTCAAAGTCCCAGAGAATTTTATGCGTTTCGTTCTCAAGAACAGATTCTGGTTTATGCATATACCATTTTGTTGTATGGTCAAAATCTAATTGTTTGCATAATTCCCAGTGGATCACCTTCCCAATCCAGTCGTGTCTAGTTTTGTATTCTCGTTGTGCTAGTTTGCTACATTCGCAGAGTATATGGTTAACAGTCTCATCTCTATTGCCGCAAAGTCTACATTTACTATTTCTGTTGGGTCTTATCAATTTTTGCTTCGATGTATTATTATTATTATTATTGTTATTATTATTATTATTATTGTTAAAACCCGTTTATACCTATCTACTAACTTCTCCACACGATTACGATGTGACAAAAGGACAGGGGGTTTAACAAGTTTAAATTCAGAGTTTCTTTCTCCTAACATAGCAACGGTTAAAGAACCAAGTTTGACCTATCATTTACCCATAGCTGGAGGGAGAGCAGTTTGATATCTTCCGAAGGTTATTAGCGCTATGTGAAATGAAAGCAGTCTCGTCCAGGATTTGAACTCGGTTCGATGAATCTATTTCCTACGATTCTAACCCCGCGCCATATACAAATCATTTGAGTTGAATATGAATGTGATATAAATAAATCCTTAAGAAAATCTTGAATACAATTTTCCCGCACAGATCAGATTCCTCAAACTGTGCTACACATGCGCTGAGTTAGTTAGGACCGGTGTCGAATCCAGAAGCTTCCTATTCCTTAGCTGATGTTCTACGAACTGGGCTAAACGAAGAAAACTGTTTTGAAATATTGTTAAAACTATTGACAAAATTGTTAAAACTTGAAAATATTGTTGAAAAATTATTTAAAAACTTGACAATATTGTTAAAAATTGTTAAAACTTGACAATTGTTAAAACTTGACAATATTGTTAAAACTATTGACAAAATTATTAATAAATGTTAATAAGATTATAAAATAATCTAATTAATATTAATTAATACTTTATTTTATTATACCTTAACTTTTAACCACATTCAATTTTTTTACTATAATAATTTGATATTAGATCGGCTAAACTTTGAATTAATGTTATTTTTTAAAATCCTTTATTGTATTTTACATTTACCAAATAATTTAAATTAAAGAATTATCTTAAATTTAGACAGTTTATTTAATTTTTTTTCATATTTTTTTAAATTTGAAATATCAATTTAACAAATCGCCTTATTTATACCTTATCTTAAAAGATATTGTTAATTATTGAATTAAAATTTCTTACTATATCATTATGTAATGGCATTTCCTCCACTCTGACGAAAAAAAAATTCCATGACCTCCCATCAGGCCGGATTAAAATAAGATCATTTTTTACGTGGTGATTTTTATGAGTCATCCTGCGGGGATCAAACTCTTAATACAGTAGTAATAGATATGCAAACGATTATTAAACCCTGTTTTATATATATATATATATATATATATATATATATATATATATATAATATATGTGTGTGTGTGTGTGTGTGTGGTGTGTGTGTGTGTGTGTGCATCATTGGCAATTCAGTCTCGAAAGACTATGATAAAAGTTTTTGTGTGCCCTGAAGTTGCAGCGCCTCCTGTGACTATGAAGTCCTATGTTTGAGAAACATTCTCGACCACAGATTTTGCATTTGTAGGTTGTCCCTGTAGATGATGATGTTCCGATGCTTTGTTGCCGTTGCTTTCTTATGGACCTCTTAGCTTCATGATGTTGTATCAGGGTGACTTCTGTCATGTACAGTCATCTATGGAGATTCTGCCGCCACCGCTTGAGACAAATTTTCCTAGCTGGTAGGGACAATGCCAATATCAATATATATATATATATATATATATATATATATATATATATATATATTAAATATTCTGTTTTTATTATCATCCGTCGAAAACAAAACAAACATTTTTTTATTTGAGTTGACCATCAATATATATATATATTATATATATATATATTATATATATATATATATATAAATTCTTAAGGAAACCTTGAACTCAATTTTAACGGGCAAAATGGCGTTTTGGGTAAACATCTTAATATAGAAAATATGAATATTCTTGCATTTCGATTAGAGAAGGGGCCTAATCCTCTGGTGGTTCCGCTGGCGTGCGATTCTTATTATTTGTTGTTTCGTTAATCCAATAGATGGCGCTTGGGCGAATGATTTCTCGCACTTATCAACAAATTGAGCACCTGCCACACAGTATTTATCAGTTACCTGAAGGTGAGTGTAGATTAGAAGACTGTTTATTTTGATACGATCGCATTCTTACTTACGATATCCCAAACTATATATATATATATATATATATATATATATATATATATATATATATATGTATGTATGTATGAGCAGTGGCTTACCAGTGGGTACGGGTACGATCGTTGGGAGCGCACAGGATCCAGTGGTTAAGACCGTGAAAAAACAAATACAAAGTGCTCAATACAATGTAAAAATTATATTTAAGAAATGGATATAAAGTAACCTACTCGAGTTTCATCATCTGAATCTTATAAGACCCGTTCCAACAGACATACGTGGTATCAACTGATATTAATCGAGAACTCAATTAATTCAGCGGATGTAACCCTGACGATTCAGATGATGAAACTCGAGTAGGTTACTTTATATCCATTTCTTATATATATATATATATATATATATATATATATATATAGTGTGTGTGTGTGTGTGTGTGTGTGTGTGTGTGTGTGTTATTGGGGGAGGCGCTCGGAGTCTTATCGTTATTATCGAAGGAAATGGACTCGGTGATCAGAGACTAATACTTGGGAAAGGTATGTATATAAGTATTTTCTTTCCAGCTATGGGTAAAATAGTAGTGCAGACTGGGCTTTTTAACGTTGGTATGGCAACCAGTCTGGGAGAAAGAAAACTCTGTAGTGAAACCTGCTGAACTCTGGTTTAAAAATTGAACGTGTGTCGCATCCACTCGAGCAAAGTGGTCGAGGAATTAACTATATAATATCAGATTTCTTTCAAAATTCGACGGCATCACCTGTATATATATATATATATATATATATATATATATATATATATATATGTATACGAAATATTTTTACTTCGATCATGGACCGGGTACATCTGCTAGGATATATATATATATCCTAGCAGATGTACCCGGTCCATGACCGAAGTAAAACTATTCAGGTATACAGAAGAGAGAGAAGAGAGAGAGAGAGAGAGAGAGAGAGAGAGAGAGAGAGAGAGAGAGAGAGAGAGTAAGAGAAATTAGTTTTAACAATGAAAATTAATCTTAAATTTAATTAGAATACACTACATTACAAAATGAATAGGCAACACCCTTTTTTAATATAACAATAATAGAAAGAATGTTTCTTTACAATAAAATAATTCACGGATTATATTATTTGTTTATTTTAGAAATTGTTTTTTTACATCTATATACAGATATTTACAATAATGATAATTTGTATATTAATACTCGTGTTCCTTAATTGTACCACCGTTGTCATTTTCCAATACCTTCCAAATCAGGAAAGATTAAATGCAAAAATGTAAATGCTATTAATCTGGTGTTACTTATCCACCTAATTCTTATTTCTTATGATTGATCCAGCTGTTATTAGATAGATGTATTGTCAAACGACTTTTGACGCTACATTTATCTGCATCACTTAAAATCACATTAATAACAGAATATTCTAACTGAATGCACAAACAAAAACTTAAAATACTTGAAGCCATATGCATTAAACAAAGAGGAGCCCACTTTAAACAAGATTAACTTTGAATACAACATCCACATTCTCAAGTTTCTTTAATTTCCCACTTATCCCCCCATTCCCCAGAATATTCCATATAATTTCATGGGTTCCTCTTCCTACTTACTCCTACCGGTTTGAGTTAAAAAGAAACACAAAACAGTTCGATTACTGTACACCTGAAGATGGCACTACAAAGTGACGAAACTACTTGTGTTAAGGTCTTCGGTGAATTTATTAACCAACTCCACCAATACATTAAAAACTGTGCATTCAACTTGAAATTATCAGAAAGAACCTCGTCAGACATGAAACGTCTGTCATTTTAACCAAAAATGTATGAACGAAAAAATCTGCCAAATAATATATATATATATATATATATATATATATATATTATTATATATTATGCGAGAGAGAGGGGGAGAGAGAAACAGACAGAGTGAGAGAGAGAGAGAGAAAGAAATAGATAAAGAGAGAGAGGGAGAGAGATGAGAGATATATGTATTCAATAATTCATATATATATATATATATATATATATATATATATATATATATATATATAATAGCTCTGTCAATGGTATTGAGCATGATATGTCTCTGGAAGTGTTATATATAGTAGAAGTAACAGAGTGCCGGGGCCGCTCCGGCAGGTAAGTAATAGTACTGGCGCAACGTCATAGTCGTAGCCATTGTACCTCTAAATTCCTTTGTATTTTTGGCTGACACTAGCCAATCATATTACTGTGAGGGGGGACCCAAGTGTATGCATATTCATTACATCACCTCCCCCTGAGCTAAATTCTCCGTGAAATTTAGCTTCAATATTTTCTCTTTTTAGGATCTGGACCTAATCGGTTGATTTTTCCCTATTTTTTTGTTTCACCTCAATCCTCCTTGCAGTGGTGGCGTTTTATACACTGATACTTCTGGTCTTGAGTTCGGGAATACATCCATTGGCGAATGTTGACTTACTGGAACGGAAATTTCAAATGCGTCATACAGGATTGCCATTGGAATCTCGTCGGTATTTTTTGTGACCCCTATAGTGTGTCTAGGTCTCATTTTATCCCAATGTCGTTTGCACAGAAACTCTTCACCTTTTACGTCAAATATGACCTGTCCAATTATTTTCGTTACCGTTCCAATACATTTTTCCAGCCTTAAAGTTATTGAGAAAAAAATTGTCACCTAATTTGCATGCTTTAGACATCTGGTTTTCTTTTTTAGCAGTTTTCATCACCAGACAAGGCAACA
>CM042159.1:34342888-34347888 GCA_023376005.1 Doryteuthis pealeii | reverse complement strand
ACTAAACACAGCGCGCGTTGCTGGTAAGCCCATGCTCCTCGTCTGAAGTACGAGCTGGTACTGAAGCGTCAACCAGCTCTCACATGACTTCACGTGATTCGCAGGTTTTCCCTCTGTGTCGTCAAAGGGTCACCAACGGTTTGTAAATTTCCATTTACACAGTGTTGTCAATAATCTATGCCGCCACAGATTATGCAACAGGCATATCCTACCTTTCACTAAGTATCTGTATGTAAGTACAGAACTTATTTCGATAAAATTGTTTTGATACATAATTATGTATCACCTGAAGCTATCTGTGTTGGATTTTTATGATATAAGGCATGGGGCAAATGGTCACTTCTACTTATAGACTCGCCTATAAACACGTGACCTGAGAAGGCATTTCTATTGTCCAATCACTGGCACTGCTGCTGCTGCTTATGCTGTATTAATAGAGACCATATTCTGAGCTTATGTCATTGATACTTGGATTATCTTGGACGACGGACTTACAAAGAATACTCTAACACCGGATTCTTATTGGCTAGCTTACTTACTTATTACATCTGGAACTAAGGATGCCGACCAGATACTTAACAATCTGAATGGTTGTGAAGTATTTTAAATCAATGTCTGATTGTGTTAAAAGGACTTATTTTTCAATTGGTTTTCATTAGGAGTTTAAATTTACTTTGAGTTCTAGTTGAAATGGAAAACAGGAAAATAAGAAAGAAAAGGAGAAAAAAAGCAAAATATTTCAAGTAATATTTAAAGAAGTCATACATCATATACTTGAAGAAGACTGAAACCGGTTCTAAAATATATTTTTTAAACAATGAAAAAACAGAAAAAGGTATCTGTAAAATATATAATAAAAATACTTAAAATCAGAATATTAAAAAAAACATTCATTGAGGAAGGCGAAAACCATTAGGTGGTATTTTATCTTTCTTATGGGAAGGAGAAATCCCGCAGATGCATTTGATTGCGTGTTTCGTAGTTTCTAAACATTACGTTAGGTCGACCATCAAAGTTCTTGTTGCCATTTTAGATGGTTAGTTCTTCTGTTGGAAAGTCTAATTTACTATTGAGTCAAAAATCCACAGCTTTGGTTTTTATTCAAAAGATGGTTCCTGAAATTTAGCTCGCGTTAAAGGAACCTCCATTGCCCCCCACACCTACACACCTACGCTTTTCATATGAGAGGAAATAGAAAAATAGAACAGATAGTAACAGAAAAAAAACTTAGGTTTACTAGAAATATTGCAAAGTTTTTTGACTCACCCTTGTATTTTGCTATCTGAGAGTTAATTTACAAGTTGGAGGCGCATGGTCTAATGGTCAGAATCGTAGAAAATGAACTCGTCGATCCGAGTTCAAATCCTGGACGAAGCTACATTTCACATAACGCTAATACCTTTGGTAAAGGTGTGAATCCAATTATTCCAGCTATGAGTAAATAGAAGGGCAGACTAGGCTCTCTAATCTTGGTTTGGTAATCAGTCTAGGAGAAGGAACATTCTGAATTCAAACCTGTTTGGGGTGGTCACTACTAGAATAGGCCCAGTCCTAATTTATTATCTATTTCATTATTTTTTTTTCATTGAAAAAATGTAATGGGTATTTTTGTCTTTCAATTTCGCAATATCGAAAATATTTTCATATTCGCATCTCTTGTCAATTGGTTACTTCCGGAGAGTGGGGGTTAACGATTCTACACAAAATTCCAACATATTGCTACTTTACCTCTCAACATCAAACCTCCGTTCTCTAAAGTGCCTGTAATTCATGTTCACCTTCTTGTTAGACAAGTAAGTGAACATCTCAAAAGGCCCCCAGCACATTCTGAGCTACGGTATTCTTCCACTCATTCCTTGTACTTTGTCCTTTCTCTTTTGTTGTCCTACTCACTGTTGTCCTCCTAGGAAACGCCGAGTGTCCAAGACGCATTAGAGATAAGGAAAGTGTCTTTCAAACTTTCTCGTAGAAACGGTCGCTTCTTCAGGTTGGATCCCATTCTTTTGCTTAGAAGGTCGTAACCTTGTCAAGTAGACTTGACGTTCTCAGAAGATAGCTAGCATCCTACCTCTTCATTTCTAACTGTGAATGATGTTGGGTCCCTCGGGTTGCCAACAATCACCATTTCCGGAATCCTCACTGTTTAGTTGGTTGGTTAGTTGGTTGGATTATACGGCATGTCAAACCTCATTGGTTTATTTTATTCCAAAGATATTTTGTTTTATTCATTCTTGATGGGTATTCAATGTTTTTCTATAAGCCATGTATTATTTACGGGTAAACACGGTATGTGACAGTGTATTAAAACTAATGATTCGAAGATATTCAATTGTATTCCTTTATCGAATATTCACTTATATTTTCATCAAGTTTGTTTACACTAGTATTAAGTTTGATGGTTGGTTGATTCATTAGTTCGTTTGTTCGTTTGATTTTACGGAATATAAACCCATGTTGGGTTATTTTGTACCGACGACGTTTTGACTTATTCATTCTTAATGAGTATTCAGTTTTTTAAAACACAATCTTTTTTTTTTCAAACTCAATTTTTTCAAAACATTTTTTAAACTTACTTTTTCTATTTAACCTATAGATGCGACCCCATCAGCTACTGCAACTCCGGGTCAGAGGGACAAGGGAATAATGGCGATTAAGAATCCTCACTAGTTGCACAATGACTGATATTAACTACTTGATGCAAAGTACAAAACTGAACGAAATATATTTATTGATTTTAACGGCATGTTAAGCAGTGTTATTCGGTGCATAAATGTTAGGTAAGATATTTCATTGTACTAGCAAATATATGCACCCTCCGGGTGAAAGTATTTAAGTTTTGATATAATAAAATATCATATTAAATTAGAAAGTCTAATGAAACTGACTAAGAATGCAAATAAAAAGATCTGCAACAGAGGGGGTATAATACGAAAAATAGAACAACTTTGAAACTAACTATTCCATCATTTTCCATTACTCCCCTCTTTCATTGGTAAATTTTCCTAATTTAACTATTTAGTTAAAACAGGAAGTAAAGGATAATATTACAGTTATTTCTTCTTGTAAATAAATTTCTTTTAAGATTTATCCACGAGATTTTTGTTTATATTTTTTAAGATAAAACCAAACAATTAGAAATCAATAATACCAAGCACATATTTATTAAAATAAAATTTTAAATATCAATATGCAAATTAGCTTTCTCGTTCAAACTGTAAACCGCATTTTTGTTGTATATATAAATACAATTGCATGTTATTAGTACGTAGATATGGTCAACAGTATTAATAATGTAAAACAATTTTTATTAATAACTGAAGGTTTAAAAGAATGAAATCGTGGAGAATTTGACGTAAATAATTAAGGGAATTGTGACTTGAGTTGTAATATAGTTTCGGTTACAGACAGAAAAACACACAATCTCCATTATAATAAGATGTATATATTTACACTTGTGAAGTACTTCCTTAGTAGTCATTTGTACATAATCCCATGAAAGCAAGTATTCCAGTCTAATGCAAATAATTTGTACAGATTTGTAAGGTCTTCTTCTTCTAAGTCGCACATGTACACAAACTCTCCCTGGGTGACAGGAAGGGGTAGATGTGTGGGCACATGTGAGTGTCCGGCTGTGTAAACATATACGCACTACTTTCAACCTTAAGCTGAGAAATACAAACATTCGGCTCACACAAGTACACGCATATGTAAATTAATTGACATTCTCCGCATTTCTTAACAGATGCGTTGTCTTGACAAAAAGTAAATAAAAGGCTACATTGAAAGCAATGGTAACAATCGTACCTTAAATTTATCGTACACTGTAATGAATATATAATATATATATATATATATATATATATATATATATATATATTATATATATATATTAACAGTTTCGTTTAGTAGCTACTATGATGTGCTATTAAACGAAACTGTTAGTAGGCATATCTGACTTAGTAGATTTAACTTTATCATTTGCTCTACTTAGGTATTGAGCACTTTTTACTTTTTAGGTTTCGATAATCCTAGCGGTTTATATATATATATATATATATATATATATATATATATATATATATATATATATATATACATACTTTCATATATATATATTTTTTTTTCTTTTTGCAAGTGTTATAGTATCAACCGATTATTTTCGGTTGGTACAACCCTCTTTGTCTTTCTTTTTTTTCATTTTTCCTAGGTGAAGTTTTGTAGTATATTTTTAAATATTTGCTGGGTTTTTTCTTACCGCAAGGGTTCACCAATAAGTTTGGTATATATATATATATATATATATATATATATATATATATATGTATAATACTAGGACAGACTGAGCTCTTTAAACTTGGTATGGCAGCCGGTATAGAATTAAGTACAACTCTAAATTCAGACTAGTTAATCTCCCCTTAAAAACTGAACTTGCGCCAATCATGATTGGTTGGAGGGATTTGTTAAATACATATATGGCAAACCAAAAGGAAAAATAAACATAGTTTTACATGTAACTGTCAGACGTAATTCAATTATACTAACTGTAAGCCACCATCATTTGTACAACTGATTAAATTATAAATTCCGATGAATATAACTCATCTAACTGTAAACTTACATCAGCTGAGAAACACACACAAACTTTGCATATGTCACTAATGAATGCAGACTCTCAATTAACACAAGCCAGATTGAAGAAGAAAAAAAAGAAGAAGAAGAAGAAGAAGAAGAAGAAGAAGAAGAAGAAGAAGAAGAAGAAAGAAAAGAAGAAGAAGAAGAAGAAGAAAGAATGCAATTAGAAGAAGAAAAAGAAGAATGCAAAGAAGAATAAGAAGAAGAAGAAGAAGAAGAAGAAGAAGAAGAAGAAGAAGAAGAAGAAGAAGAAGAAGAAGAAGAATGCAAAGAAGAAATACAAAGAATGCGAGAAGAAGAATGCAAGAAAAGAAGAAGAAGAAGAAGAAGAAGAAGAAGAAGAAGAAGAAGAAGAAGAAGAAGAAGAA
>CM042159.1:34335388-34337888 GCA_023376005.1 Doryteuthis pealeii | reverse complement strand
TCTTTCTTTCTTTATAATAAAAACTGAATAGCCTATTATTTACCTGAGGTCACGACACTCATAAGAAAATGAATTCGTCGGATAATCAACAATAGATAATCGGGATTTACATTTTTGTATTTCATTTTGGGTTATTTGGCCGGTCTCATTTTTAACCAGAGTCTGTGACAAGATGATAACAGTCGTACAATTAAAAAACAGGTGATGTTAATATATAATATATATATATATATAATATATATATATATATATATATTAATATATAATATATGAAAAATGAATGGAAGTGAATCCGACAGTGTGAAATAAATATATTAGAAAAAACAAACACATGATGGTAAATTCGCTAACAGAAATCTGTTTCGACCCTTTATTTCATCTGCACCACTTTCGTCTTATAACGGATCCACTCACACCGTTATCTCTATCATACACAACTCGCTCTTGATGAAGACCACTTCAATAAAGGGTCGAAACAGATTTCTGTCAGCGAATTTTACCATCATGTGTTTGTTTTTTCTAATATATTTATTTAATATATTATATATATATATATATATATATATATATATATATATAATATATATATATATATCGTCTTACCTGATGAATGCTTTCAGCAAGAAACCGCTGGTTGTAATACCGTTCCGTAATTAAATAAATAAAAGCAAAAAACTTTTATTTGTTTTGATTTCTCATTGAAATATATATATATATATATATATATAGTATATATATATATATATATATATATATATATATATATATATTCCTATCTAAGTATACGAGGTGGGTCTGAAAAGTAATGAGACTGTTGTCACAAACAACAAGCTAAATGTTTTCTCCTTCAACGTAAAATACCCTTTTGAATCTAATGCACTTTAGCCCTTTTCTGTCACGCCTCTCTGCACTGCTGGAAGGATTCTTCTGGTATGTCTCTCAGTTCCGTCGTTACGAACACCTAGAAGGCCTCAACGCATTCAAAACAGACCCTTCAGCTTGGGGAAAAGAAAAAAAAAAGTCACCAATGGTCCTGCCACAACCATCGTCCCCTTCCTGCGGACTTCCCAACCTATTACTCATTTAATTTCTTAAACATATTCTAGGTCGCACCAACAGAGAAGAGTGCACTTGTCTACATTCTTCAGGATGTAATTCTCTGTGGGATCAATTCAGACTTTTCTGTTTTTTATAACAAACCGTTCTTTCATGGCACATATAACTAGAATAATAAGTATATTAATAGTATAATATAGCATATTAATAACTAGATAAATAGGGCTAGGTAGATAATGGGCATATTGGGAATGGTATAGTATATTATCGTATGGCTAGATCAGGATCATATTGAGATAGTATAAGTATAAGCATATTATAGGCTGGATAAATAGCTAGCTATACCAAGGCATATTGAGATAGTATAGTTTAAATAGTATAGCTAGATCAGGAGCATATTGAAATTGTCTAGTATACAGCATAGTATAGAGAGATCAGGAGCATACTGATATAGTATACTATAACATAGGTATAGTAGATGATGAGCATATGAAAATACTTAGAGTATAAGCTTAATGTATAGGCTAGGCTAGATATTGAGCATGAATTTGAGAAGGATAGAATAGTATACACATTGTATAGTTTAGAGTAGGATCATATTAAAATTGTATAGTATTATATAGTATAGCTGTATCAGGAACATAGTGAGATAAGTATACTATAGCAGTAGTATAGCTAGATTATGAAGCATATGAAAATACTATAGTATAGCTTAATATATAACTAGCTAGATAATGAGCATATGAGAATAGTATAGTATAATATATTATAGCTAGAGTGGGAGCATATTAAAATTGTATTAGTATTATAGTAGTATAGGCTGTATCAGGAACATAGTGAGATCGTAATTCTAAGTAGCAGTATAGTTAGATAATTGAGCATATAGAAATACAATAGACAGCTAATATATAACTAGGCTAGATAATGAGCATATTGAGATAGTATAGTATAATATAGTATAGCTAAAGTAGGATCATATCAAGATATTGTGAATAGGTATTATATAGTATATGCTATATCAGGAACATACTGAGATAGTATACTATAGGCATAGTATAGCTTGAATAATGGCATATAGAACATACTATAGTATATGCTTAAATATGTACCTAGCTAGATAATGAAGAATAATTGAATAGTGACAAGGTATAACATAGTATAGCTATAGGGAGAGCATATTAAAATTGTATATCTATAGCATAGTATTGCTAGATATAAGAGCATATTGAAAATACTATAGGTAAATAGTTATATATAGGGTAGCAGAGATAATGAGCATAATTGAGATTAAATATAGTTATGGAGATATTATAGTTAGATCAGGAGCATATGAAATTGTATAGTATAACATGGTAATAGCAGGGTTATGAGAATATTGAAATGAATGGTAAAAAAACAGGGCTTAATTTTAAACTATAAGCTATTCTAACAAACAATGCAACCA
>CM042159.1:34308936-34335288 GCA_023376005.1 Doryteuthis pealeii | reverse complement strand
AAAAGAAGTCAAGTCGAGGTCGGTAAAATAGGACAAGTGTATTGCAATAATGGTACAGGAACGGCTAGCTGCCGTTAAACGGTAACAGTACAACCTTTTCCCTCGGTGTCTCACTATTTATGTGAGAACCGGTGTATATTCTCTACTGTAGGAACGGCTGGTACAACACTAATATTGAAAATAAAATTTGAAATTAATGAAATTTGATTAGAATGTTAATTGGAATTTTTTTCTTGAATTTGATCTAGAATGTAATTTGGAATTTTTTTTTACAAAACTAATAAGTGCTCTTATGATTTAAATCCATAAATTCTAGTGGTATCTAAAATAATTGTTATAAACGGATTGGATTATCGGTAAACTTGAATTTATATATTTTTGTATGTTGAGTTATTTATTCTTACTCATTTATTTGTTTAACAATCATTTTTCATGTGTCGAAGCAGCCTCTGAAAATAGACATCACTTTATATGTACAGTTGCTCAGCATATAATATACGACCTAAGAAGAAATAATTTAAATAAATTCAGTCTCGATATTTTTACATCACACGCTAAGAAAGGAATACTTTTTCTCCTTATAAATCGTACCCCAGCCTGAACAATCTCACCTGATAACTCTCTTCTCCTCACTATCAGCTGTTATTAAGACGCCATTTGCCGATTTTGACCAAAATTGTAGAACCCACAGTTCAGATCCATAAAAAACGAACATACTACGATATATTTTACGAATGAAAGCTCAAACCACACAAATGGGAATAGATACTTTCCTTATACTAAGGAGAGTGATAACTTGTCAGCACAAGTCAAATTGACCGTGACTAAAAACCGCTGGTTTGTAAGGTGATACCCCCTTGACTGAGTTATCCACTGACCCCGAAAGAAAGGAGGAGGGTTTTTTTTCTTGGGCCGACGGGAAGAAGGCTGACTACTAGATAATGTTTGCTGATAGACAGAAACCCCAAAACCTTTACGTGTGTGGCAGCGTGCCTTGACCAGATGCCAGTGACCAGTGCATAAGTCCTAGAGTGTCGTGGCATTTTGTAAAGAGCTACGTATACACACGCTGAGAAAGGAAAAGGCCTTTTCTCCTTTATAATCGTACTACAGCCTGAACAATGTCAACTGGTAACTCTCCCTCCTCACGATCTGCTTTTATCAGAGGTCATTTTTGTAGGGAAGTTAAAACTTACCTTACATTACTCGGTCTCGGCTGGGGGTCCAGTGTGCTTCGCACTGGACCGGTAAGTAAATTAATAGCGTCGATCCAGTAGGTGCCCCCTTGAGGAGGAATAGCCAACGGGATCGACGCAATTTTTATGTCTACCACCCATGAGCTTCGGCTTTGTGGGTGGCCCACATAAAAATATCCTTGTGTCACGCCCTCATAAGTGATATGAGAGGCAAATATCCTTTCATTTCTTCTTTTCATTATGTTCGATTAAGACAGATTAGCGTTATCGCTTCCATGCCCTCAGCCCTCTCTATCATTCCTCTATTCTTTCTTTCTTATTATACTTTTTCTGTGTAGCATTTCCTTATTTTAATTTTTTTTAAACCTTTCTATCTTTATGATAAAAACGGAATGGTCTATTATTTAGCTGAGGTAACAACAGTCATAAGCAGATAAGTGACGCCGGATAATCAGGATTTACACTTTTGGCGTTTTATTTTGGACGATTTGGACGGTCTGATTCTTAACCAGAGGGTGTTGCAAGATGAAAAGGAACAAGTGTATTAATATATAGATTGGATAATTAGGAGTCTAGCATTTATCTTTGTATTCCCCCCACCCCCGATGAGATCCATAAAAAATGAAAAATAAAAAACAAAAAGAAATTGGCAATTTCTCTTCCAAACATTTCTGGGTGGTGTGTGTGACATTTGTGATTTCCCTCGAGTATATTCCAGCGACAGTGGTATGGACAGCTGACGAATACTTGGGCGGCGGTCAGTTCTCTATCACAATCTGTGCTTAATGTGATGCGTTCCTAATCCTCTAGGACTTATCTCGAACTCCTCCGCTGGGCTATTTTTCACTGCGTTGATTTGGCTTACTACTCACCCCTGGTATTGTGGTCAGCCGACCCCAACATTCAGTTAGGAGGGTTTATTTTGTGTACGTTTGTTTTGTAGCAACGAACTAAAGAGAAATCCTTGCCCCACAAAAAAAAAATCAAAAAATAACAACTAATACTCGCCAAAAGAGATCAAGGGCGTTGAGTGTTAAAAGAAATTGCGTTTTCTCATCCCAAACAGTGATCTTAATTCTCTGTACATTACGACATCTAGTCGGCCGCTCCTTCACTCGACCTATGAATATTTCCTCTGGGGCTATCTAAAGGCTTGTGTCTTTAACCCAGGTCAGGGACAACTGCTGAACTGCATAGCATGATTGGTTTTGAATTCCCAAGGATACCGGAGGCAAGACAAGGTGTCGTTTCAGGAAAGTATGGTTCGTAAGGCTAAGCTTACGATAATATAACCATTAAAAAGGATAATAACAAAACAAAACGGCTACGCTTCCACAATAAAAAAAAAAGGTTTATAAACATTTCTTTTCGAGATATAATGTAGAACTTTCTAACTGCATTAAATTGTTGATTTATAGATATTTCTCGTATTATCAGTGGGACACATGCGGCTTGCTTCACATGATCAGAATAGGCTCCACTTCCTTAAGTTACTTAAGTTATGAAATGATAATACATTTAATAGACGTATAGAAAAATGAAGGCTAGTTAAAACGAAGTCCACTACGACGATTCAACCATATGTTTATATAAGATATTCACAGTCAACTATTTGGGCTTTTTTTTACGTTGCTCCATTGGATAGACCCAAGATAGGTACTAGGCACACCGCACACATACGCACCTTTGGAAGAAAATGGGAATAGAAAATAAAAAAGAGAGCAAATTGATTCATGAAAGATACATAGATATATATAGAGAAGAGGTGTGGGAAAAGAGATAGAAAGAGGAAATTGATAAACGATAGTGACAAAAAGAGATAAATAGATATGAGAGAAGAGAGAGAGAGATAGAAAGGGGAAATGTATTGAAATACAGAAATAGATAGATAGATTGATAGAACGATAGATAAAAGGAGAGGAAAGAAAGAGATTGAAAGAGAAATTGATTAAAGAGAGAGAGAGAGAGAGAGAGAGAGAGAGAGAGAGAGAGAGAGAGAGAGAGAGAGAAGAGAGTAAACTTTATTCCATTAGTTCAATGTCCACTCTGACCGGAGTGGTAGCACGTGTTTACGTTACATCTATGGGTAAAATAGATTTTTGAAATCTTTCAAAAATGTGTTTAAACTGAGCCTAAAAAAATAATATTAACAAGAATAAATAAATGAATATGCACCATAAATAACTTAACAAGGGTTGACATGCCGTAAAATCCAATCAACTAACCAACCAACTAAACTGTGGGCAAATAAATGACTATTACTTAAAATAATACTTAAATATAATATAATTATTAAAATTATCTAGATATAATTTGAACTTTATTTAAGAAAACATTGAGTATCCATCAAGAATGAATCAAACAAAAACGACTTCGGCATAAAACCCCAACAAAGTTTGATAATCCTTAAAATCACATTAATATAATTCCAAACCTCTATGAATAAAATAAACATAGACGGGTTACCATGCCCGTTAAAATCAATCAATCAACCAATCAGTTAATCAATCAACACAGTTCAGAACACTGTTCATTTCTTCGATTTTAGCCTATACGTTAATGTTAGCCCCAGGCTGGCTGGCGAGTCATATGAGAAAACAGAAGGATACTGGTCAAATGCTACTTGCACTTAAGTATGAAATAAAAAAACAAAACAAAATCAAAAGAAAAAAACAGGAAATGGTCTTTACTCGTGCATGAGTTGACAGCCACACAACGTTTAAGTATGCCCTCCTCCATTATCAAAGAAGGAAAACTGAATTCATTATAAAGGTCTCATGTGTTCACCAGGATTTCCTTCCCGAATGACAGGAAGAATAAAGTTAGTCGGCAATTAAAGAAAGAAAATAGAAAAAAATAGAAAAAGGAAATGACATTTTTGATTAGACGCCCGCCTGACGATAGATAAGAAGTTTTAAAATTTTAAGCCGGCTTGGTGACATGACAGTTAAACAGGAAAGAAAAAAGGAGAGTCGACAGGAAGGAGAGTCAAAGAAGGAGAGTGAAAGAAGTAGAGCAACAGAAGAGAGTCAACAACAAATAAAAAAAAAAGTGAAGAGAAAGAGAAGAATGATTGAATGAGAGACAGGTAATGGCGATCAAAACTCTCTCTTTTATTGTTTTAATGTTCGTTTTTTTTTTAAATTGTTTTCTTTTTTTTTTTGTTTTAATTTCTCTTTTGTTTTCTTCTTTTTTTGTCCTTTTTGTTTAATCAATGGTAACTTATTGGCTGACAGAATGGCATAAGTGCTCAAACCTGAAGATATTTCCAAGAAATCTTGGCCCACAATCTGATGTAAGACATTCTGTGTTTAGCTTAGCTAATATGATGACTAAAAAAGACGACAGTACTTATCTAGGCTTCCAATTGCATTACGATGGCCCATAAATTAACGTGTTTTTAAACGTAAAAGACAGTTTGGGTAAGAGAAAGAAAGGAGGGAAAACAGAAGACAGGTTCTTAATGGGCCTTAGAATGGAAATAGGAGACGTTTATTACATATTTTGTGCACAATAAGATATTGCCTTTTTGAATAATATATATATATATAATATATATTATTATTATATATATATATATATTCGTATACATATATATATGTGTATGTATATACATATATATACATATATGTATAAATATACTATATATAATCATACACTTATATATACATATACATATATATATACTCATATATATAACTACATAATATATATATATTTATGCTCGTAATACATAGTATATATATATATATATCTTTGTATGTATGTGTGTGAGTGTGTGTGCGCGTATATATACATATGTATATATATTATGTGTGGGGGGGTATGTGTGTATGTGTGTCTGTGTGTATACATGCATATTTTACAACTCCTCCACACGAGGAGGATGTGTACAAAGTCTATTTCTTAATCGGAGCTAAAACTTTTGAATTCAGATACTGTATTTCTCCTAGATTTGACCCGTTAACTGTATTCAGTCTGCCCTACTATTTACACATAAGGAAAATAGTTGGACACATACCTTTTTTAAGAGTATTTCCGCTATGCGAAATGCAAATATCCTTGTCCATGATTTGAACCCGCGTTACCGTATTCTTTTCCTAAGACGACAATCGTTTCACAACACGCCGCATACACACACACACATACACACACACACACACACCACACACACACACACACAACATTTGATATTTATTGTGGATGTATGCAAATCTTCGAAGTCTGCGTATAAAAAACATACAGAATGTTAAATGTATATCCGGCTTTTTAATATCTTCTTTACACCTAGGCAAAGCAGTCATCAATAACTAATAGGGCGCAATCTCGGCCATAGCAACAACAAGACAACACAAATAATTAAAAAAATCATCATCATTGTTCGCGCTGGCAGCACGATAATCATGACAATCTCTCGCTAACTTCTCATCATTCATTGCTCGTTGGGGTCTCTGTGCAGCACCAGTATCGGCAGAGCTGGTCAGTGTATGTCTTTGCCTGTCGATTGATGGTTTCCACAGAAGAACGTCACTTATGTGTCATCCTTGCTTTCTCAGCAGTGTCCGGCGTGTCTTGCTCGTCATGGAATGGTTAATGGGATATGGGGGGCAGGTGAGGCCGTACAGCTGTTTTCACGTGGGGTGTTGTTTCCGCGTCTTGTTTTAAGAATGCACGCAGCATCCTTGTGCAGCTACCGTCTAGTTTATTCTCCAGGTGCTTCGTTAGGGTCCAGCTGCGGCCTGGAAGAATTGTTGCTTTAGCTTTTCAGTGAGATTGGAGTTCCATATGACTGACAATAAAGGCATGGTCTGCTATAATAAGTAAATAAATAAAATCCACCTTACAACTAACCCATGATCTGGAAATCCTACTCACAGACGATACGCATCCTATACTCACTCACCACCGGATCAAAAGTCTACTATGCACCACTATAGACGACCCCCGACGTCTACTCTAAATATTCACCCACATCCATTAATGACCCCATGCACATCATCCCAACTGCCAGCGACTACTTATAGCCCCTATATTTCCCAATCATTAGCAGTTGACTCACCCTCCCCAATCACACCCGAAGGCACTCAGTAAGGGAGTTGATCCCTCCAATACAAAACTCAGCCAGAAGTAAGATATAAAAGACCGAAACGTTACAGCGTCGACATCACCACCAGCAATAAATTACCATCCAGTATAATATCCGTGTTTGTCTACCTTTTTTTCCACATACTGCCGGATATTTTCCTCATGTTATTCCCATAATATATATATATATATTATATATATATATATATATTATATTATATATATATATTATATATATATATCATGTGAAAAGTAAACAAAAACCAAAGTAATGCAAAATGTTAAATTCATCTTAGATGGAGGAGACGACGTTAACACTTTTATGCCTTTTTAAAACTGCATCAGGACATGAGGATGAATAAACAATAAACAGTAACGAAATTTAAAAAAAAAGAAATAGACAACGATTTTCTAGCGTCTACTAAAACAAAATCATCTATTTGGGACACTTTGCATTTTCTTATTTTCAATGTCAGATGTATTTACATATTTTATCACTAATATATATATATACATATATATATATATATATATATATTAATATCAATATAGATAATATCTTATTATAATGGAGATTGTGGGTTTGTCTGTCTGTAACCGAAACTATATTACTATACAAGTCACAATTCCTTTTGTTATTTACATCACATTCTCCATGATTTTATTTATAATTTAAACCTCAATTATTAATAAAATTCTTTTACATCATTAAGACTGTTGACCATATCTACATGCTAACAGCATACAATTGTATATTTATATATACAACAAAAATAGCGGTTTACATGTTGAATGGGAAGGCTAATTTGCATATTGATCTTAAATTTGATTTTAATAAATATATGCTTAGTATTATTAATTTCTAATTGTTTTGGTTTTATCTTGATGAACATGACCAAAAATCTCTTCAATAAATCTTAAAAGAAATCCATTAACAAGATGAAATAACTGTAATATTATTCTTTACTTCTTATCTAAACTAAATAGTTAAATTAGGAAAAGTTACCAATGAAAGACGGGAGTAATGGAAAATGATGGGAAGAGTTAGTTTCAAAGTTGTTCTATTTTTCAATCATATCCCCTCTGTTCAAAATCTTTTTATTTGCATTATTATTCAGTTTTCATTAGCCTTTCTAATTTAATATGATATTTTATTAGATTAAAACTTAAATACTTGCACCCGGGAGGTGCATATATTTGCTAGTATCTTATAATATTTATGAATAAAGAGTGCTGAATATAAGACATAGACCATTTATATAGAAATTCGGGTAGATTTGACATGGCGCTTAGATACTGACAGTTTCTTGCATATTATATATATATATATATATATTATATATATATATATATATATATATATATATATATTATATTCCTTTTAATTATATATATATATATATATATATATATATATATATATATATATATATATATATATGTGTGTGTGTTTGTGTGTGTGTGTGTGTGTGTATTATAAATGGGCCGCGTTAGGTTAGTCGGTAGAGCGTTCGGCTATAAACCACAAGGTCCTAGTTCGATACCGGTCCTCGTCAACTCAGCGTATGAGTAACACAGGGATCTGTGCGGTAAAGTCAGGAGCTGATGGTAGGTGTGGCGCTCCACCTCGGATGCTAAAACAATCTCCTTGGTCTAGCGCTATTGAAAAGGGGGCAGCCTCCCTCGCTGACTGGCTGATACCGACTTTAGGCCGTCCCGTCGACTTTACTTTTTTTACTTGTATATTATATTATATATATATATATATGTCTATGTTTCAGTTTGATTATGTTGATTATTCTATACTTAATTTATAATTTTTATTCATAAGAGTCAATTTTTCTAAGTGAGAAAAACAACATGAAATTAAGCAAAATCATGTACACCGTTGGAATTTCGCCAAAAGAATTAAGAAGTGTTAAAGACTATTCCCTAAAAACCGAAAAAACATTCTTTAAACTATTTCTATCGGAAGTTTAATTTCATTTTTACCCGGACCCCCCCCCCCCCACACGCACTCCAATTCCTCAGAATTGATTAATGTGCTGAAACAAATGTAAATTTAAAGCACCTTATTTATTTCGAAAGACTTTGTTCAAATAAGACATGAAAGAAAACAAATCGTTTTTCACGTGAACACAAACACTGGTCAGTCATTTTTACTGACAAAAGTAAAATACTCTGAATTGACTTTCATATGACGAAGACAGAGAATCATAATTCAGTGAAAATCTATATATTGGCGTAAATGATCCGCGTAGATATATGAATATAACATCATTGAGTATATTTTATAAGTAGCTTACGAATTATACGAGGGTGAGACACAAAGTTACGCCATTTTGTTTAGTACAGGTATAATTACCAACAAAGGAACATGTGTAAAACAGCAAAATGAAGCTGATAAGCTGTGGATCACATCCCTATTTATTCACACAGTCACTGTTTCTCAAAATAGCAATGTTCCACCTTTGAATGTGAGCATATATCCCTGTCCCGTAAAATTCTGTTGATTGTTTTTTTGAGCCACTTCTTCACTACAGATTTCACTTCCTCGTCACTGGAATGATACTTGCCCAGGACTATCATCTCTTCGGTCTCAGGAAAGAGTAATAGTGATGAAGGGGTACTCCATACTCCCCAGAGCTCCAGAACTTAGCCTTCACCATTAGATTCACTTTATTGTAATAATCAAGACACTAAGACAATCAGACACCGCCTTCTAGCACATATATTATAAAAAGGGCTTGTCATAATGGATAAACACATATGCGCTAGGGCTTGACAGGACCAGACGATTAATCGTAGGGGGCGCTCCGACCACCAATCTAGCCTAAGAGAGGGCATAAGTAGAGTGATGCATATCATGGAATGCTCAGCCACCAATATTCCGTCCTTAAGCATAACGGCTCGGCACCCACGGTCAACATGTGGCCCCATAGGGGGGGGGTTCGTTTGCAGAAGTGAAGTCGGTGTATTCTTCTGCCCAAGTTGACTTTGCGAGGGAGAATAGTAAGTATTTAATGACATCCCATCTTAATCGAACACAAGGATCATTATAATGAGTAACCACGCACTAACCAAAGATCATATGTGGCTAGTGTTTAAAAATTGCACAAATACCGTTGGCATTCCTTTTTTGAGGCACCTCAGGCACTGGCTAATCAACCCAGCCCTGCCCCTTTAAATCATGGGACAGGTGTGCCTTGGGGGGTAACCCCTGGGATCATGCTGATATTAAATATCATAACGGTCCAGTGACTTCGGTTACTGGAAACAGGGTCTGAAGGCCGGGCAATAGTAAGTATTTACTGACTTCCCACCAAGTCAGTCAAACACAAGGATCATTATAGTGAGGAACTACGCACAAACCGCAGCTCATGCGAAAGCTTATAAAGATAACAAGACACGAAGGACAGTACTCCAAGGTTTGAAGTATGGAGTTAACCACGAGTGTGGCAGACAGGTTAAGAGTTAAAGAAATTACCAAACAAATAGAAATATGAATAAATGACGTGTAGGGGCCGGGTTAACTCAGTCGGTAGAGCGTTCGGCTAGAAACCACATGGTTTCTAGTTCGATTCCGGTCCTCCGAAACTCAGCGTATGAGTAGCACAGGGATCTGTGCGGTAAAGTAAGGAGCTGATGGTAGGTGTGGCGCTCCACCTCAGATGCTAAAACAATCTCCTTGGTCTAGCACTATTGAAAAGGGGATAGACTCCCTCGCTGACTGGCTGATACCGACTTTAGGCCGCCCGACGACTTTACTTTACTTTTTACATATAATAATAGGAATGCAAACTTTAGTTCGTCAGCACAAATGTTTATAATTTGTAACATCTGAGATAGAGTATTATCGGAGCCCTAGCTACGGCCCTCTGATAGTTCGGATGTGATAGACTTCTATTTTGACGTCTGACTCCGATGCTGGTTGTTGAGGAAGAGGAGCGACCCTTTTTTAGGTCTATTCCCGTTGAAAGCTGGATCAGAAGAGGGCGAGTTTGGTTGGTTCGAAACAGAGGCTCGTAGACAAGGACGATAACCCCCATATACCTCAGAATTCTCAATAAACTGGGTATTAGTATGTAGGTATTTTAACCGACATGTAAGTAGTATGTTCCCTCATTCTTTCTCCTGTTCACTACTATCCCTCCGCCATACCTTTATTTCCTTTTCTTAAATGTGTTTCTCTATCTCCTGCCCCCCCCCCCCCAATATAGACAAAATGATTTCTTAAAATTTTTGACGGTATATTTTTGGCTATAGTTCCATAAGGAAATATTATTACATACATTATTCAAAGGGGACAAATATGTGCCTTGCTTATATCAACAGAATATTTACTGCGAGTGAATTCCGGGAAATATTTTATTTAATCTCAATTTTGTATTACACAGTGGTAAGAAGAATAAAAACACAATTGCTATTAATATTTCAAACACTGTCTTGTCAAATACAAAACACTATGAATACAAACGACGGGTGCATTCTCCCCCCAACTTTTTTTTTGTTTCTTATTTTATTTTCGTTTATATTTTCATCGTTTTATTTTGGTGGACTTTATGTACTAGCTCTATTTAGTTACGGTGCTGGCATATTCTTGGATTTCATTAAAATATGTCACAATTTGTGTTTAAGTTTCTTGTTGAATACCAAAATAAGTGTCTTTAAAATTAATACGGTCGAATCAGTAATGTATTATTCAAGAACCGTTCCCATGTTTTCAGATAGAAATGAAATATAGAGAAAAACATTCACCACAGCAAATAATTACAAGAATCCCGACTACAACTACTACTACTACTACTACTACTACTATCTATCTATCTATCTATCTATCTATCTATCTATATTTTATCTTCCATATATCAATACTCTTGCTCCTTGATATTCCGACTAATATCATCTCGCAACACCCTCTGGTTAAAAATGGGATCGTGCAAATTGTCCAAGATGAAATGCAAAAACGTAAATCCTGATTATTCGTTGTTGCTTATCCGCCGAATTCTTAATTCTTATTAGTACCGTCAACTTAGCTAAATGATGAACCATTTCATTTTTTCTCAGCTTCATGTTGGATGCAATTGAGATATTTATTCCTATTAAAGGACATACTACACAGAAAAATATAAGGAAGAAAAAAAAATGAGTAGGGGATAGATAGAGACATGGGGTGAGCACCAGGCAGCGATAACGCTAATAAGTTTGAATCAAACATAATGAAAATATTTTTTTTTAAGTGACAGAGAGTTACATCAAGATATATTATACTTTTTACATATTGAACTATTTAGCAATAGCTCTTAAATAAACATAGCAGACGTTGTAATACTTAAATCATCACACTGCAATATATCCACAAGTCCTGCTAATAATAATAATAATAATAATAATAATAATAATAATAATTAAGTCGTCGGGGTGGCCTAAATTCAGGGAGTCAATCCCCTTTTCACGAGCGATATACCTAGGAGATTGTTTTTATCCATCTGAAGTGGAGCACCACACTTGCCATTAGCTCCTTACTTTACCGCACAGAACCCTGTGCTACTCATACCCTGAGTTGGCGAGGGCCGGTTTCGAACCCAGAACCTTGTGGTTCCCTGCCTGACGAAATAATAATAATAATAATAATAATAATAATAATAATGACTTTGCGGTTCCTGCAGATCACAGGGTGAAGCTGAAGGAAAATTAAAAGATGGATAAATATCTGGACCTTGCAAGGGAATTGAAAAAGCTGTGGAATATGAGAGTGAAAGTGATACCAATTGTAGTTGGTGCACTTGGAACGGTCCCAATAAACCCGGAAAAAAGACTGGAGGATCGGGAAATCAGATGGAGAATTGTGACTATCTAGACTACTGCATTGCTGCAATCGGCTAGAATACTCAGCCTCCAGTGAAATACTAACACTGATATGAAAAAGTCAAAAGGAATAATAATAATAATAATAATAATAATAATAATAATAATAATAATAATAATAATCTCAATTCACTGGGATTTTAAGATAAAAAGGGATCACCTTATCCCAGCAAGAAGACCAGACCTAGTATTGATTAACACAAAAGAAAGAACGTGTCAACTGGTGGATTTTGCTGGTCCAGTAGATTATAGGGTGAAGCTGAAGAAAAACGAAAAGATGGACAAATATCTGGACCTTGCCAGAGAGCTGAAAAAGCTATGGAATATGAAAGTCAAAGTGATACCAATTGTAGTTGGTGACTTGAAACGGTCCCAAAATGATTGAAAAAGGGTTTGGGAAGTTTGGAAATCAGAGGAAGGATTGAAACCGTTCAGGTTTTTTGTATTCTCGTTGTGCTAGTTTGCTAAATTCGCATTATTATTATTATTATTATTATTATTATTATTATTATTATTATTATTATTTTCACTGTACACGAAATAAAGAATTTGACACAAAGTGAGTACTTCATACATCTTTTTAACTGGATTCAAATTGTATTATGTGCCCTCTTCCAGGTTGGCCTTATTTACCTCTGCTGGTTTACTTCCCGCCCGAAGATGAGGAGAGGAATTATGGGGAGGAATAAGTAATGCACTCTTAGAACAAAACCTTGGTCATCTGCGCTATAATCGAATACCTAACAACATATCCTCTGAAAAAGATTGTGTGCACATGATCAGTATAGCATATGTGTAAGCAAATACAAAAAATGACCAGCCCTATGATCAATGTCAAGAATCCGTCAAGTTATTTTGAATGTATATGTTGACTTTTCTGTATATAGATATTTACCAACCCCTCCGCACGAGCAGGATGCGACACAAGGTCAATTTCTTAAGCGAAGTTCAACAGGTTTGAATTAAGAGTTTTCCTTCTCCTAGACCGGTTACCTAACCAAGGTTAAAGAGCCCAGTCTGCACTACTATTTACCCATAGCTGGAGGGAGAGTAGCATTCATACCTTTCCCAAGGGTATTAGCGCTAAGTGAAATGCAATTACTACGTCCCGGATTTGAACTCGGGGCGACAAGTCCATTTCCCATGACTTTAACCATTACACCACGCGCATCCTTTTCTATATATAAGGCGTGTCTTAGATGCCTACTCTTATTTATAGACTCGGCGATAATCATGTGACCAACCTATTGTCCAATCACTGGCGGTGCTCTGCTGCTGATATTATTATTTATACTGGCTGTTCTGGTCATACCTAATCCTTACTACTTGGATCTTCGTGGACGACGGAACATAGGATTATATCACAGAACTTATTCACTGATATTCATGATTCTATAACTCAGGATTTACTTACTTATTTACTTTCAGTTCTTTACAACTGGCCAAGGATGGCGGCCAGGATACTTAACATATATTCTTTCTGGAAACGAAGAATTATATGCCAAGGTCCCAGAATCCTTTCGAGCGGGGATCGCAGCTTTTTCTTTTTTCATTGTCGCCTCCGCCATAAGACGAAAAGTCGTTTGAGTTTAATGCGCGATATGCTACACTGCTACAAGCATATAGACAAAGAGTGAGGTTCTTGATCTTATCTACCTCCACAGATAAGTAGAATTATATGGGGTTAGTCTAACGTGGCTGTCTACATAACGTACGTGGTGGATAAGTAGAAAAACATTTGTCTATTCACCGGGAACGGTATCACTAAAGTACATATACAATCTCTTTCAACGTATGAGATGTTTTATCTGTGAGTTGAATATAATTCTAGTTCCTTCGCTATGAACAAAGAATTGAATAACAAATGGATAATAACAAGTGTAGTCTAGAAATGTGTGAATTCAGGAAAGGGCTTGGGAACACGCTGTAATCAAAAACAAAATTTCACAAATCTTATCATAATGGAGATTATATATATAACCGAAACTACTTCACCACTGATGTTTACAATTACCTGATTATTTACTATATATATATATATATATATCTATATATATATATATTATATATATATATATATGTGGTGTGTGTGTGTGTGTGTGTGTGTGTGTGTGTGTGTGTAGTATATTAAGAAAAATGAAAAAAACACAGGTTTAAATGGGTTTAAGTGATGAATTTATTGGCCGACACTGCAGTGTTTTGATCTATTAATTAGAACATCTTCAGGGTAATTTTGTTGGTATGTGGAAGGTGATAAAGATTTTAACAAAAAAAAAAAATTAACAAAAAAAAAAAAATAAAAAAAAAAAAGGACTACCACTCGCTTTTCTCGTTATTCTGTGATAAAAAATTTCTTATCACCTTCCACATACCAACAAATGCTCTGGAGATGATCTAATTAATAGATCGAAACACTGCAGCGTCGGCCAATAAACTCGTCACTTAACCCATTTAAACCTGTGTTTTTTCATTTTTCTTAATATACTACATACCGTCGGATTCACTTCCTTTCTTCATAATTATAATTATGCTATTTATTTTAATATTAAATATACAAGTAAATACTAATGCAAAATAGCACGCAAGATATGATATCATTAACATTTATTATATATATTATATATATATATTATATATATATAGAGAGAGAGAGAGAGAGAGAGAGAGAGAGAGAGCGAGAGAGTGTGTGTGTGTGTGTGTGTGTGTGTGTGTGTGTGTGTGTGTGGTGAGTTGTGTAATGGTTACCGTCGTAGGAAATGGACCGGCGAAACGAGTTCAAATCCTGGTCGCGGGTGTTCCATTTCATATAGTGCTAATATACCCAGGAAATACATGAATCCATCTACTCTCCCTTTAGCTAAAGGTAAGAAGTAGGGCAGGGTGGGCTCTTCAAACTAGGAAAAGGAAAACTCTAAATTCAAACCGGTTAAACTCCGCTTAATAAATTGACAACTTTAACAACTTACTCATACCGTGTGGATGGGGAAATATATATATATATATTAATATATGTGTGTGTGTGTGTGTGTGTGTGTGTGTGTGTGTGTGTGTCATCCAATTAATTTAAAACTAAGTAAAATCTCACTTTAAGGAGTACACAGTATTTAATTTTCCTGTAACTGATGTTAAAATCTTCAGACACGACAATTTTCTTACATTTAATTTAAGCTCGTCAGACAATCAACATTTTCCAGCAATATATTCTATTACATCTAATTTCCCTAAAGCTTAAATAATTTAATATACAATTTACAGGTAACGGATTGATGGTGGTCAAAGCAAAGAGCTAGACATAAAGATGTAAACAGAATATGAATTATGCAACTCCTTAAGGTTATAGCATTTGTTTCGGAAACAGTCATTCATGTCAGGCAGACTAGACAACATTTTTATTCATTTTCAAATTGCACAAGTAATTGCGTTCTCAAGAACTTAATAAAATTATAAGTAACGTATTCTTAATAAAAATGTCTACTATGTTTTCGAGTATTTGTAGAGTTATATTTTTCACACAATATAATATATATATATTATATATATATATATATATATATCTTACTATAATGGAGATTGTGTGGTATTCTGTCTGTAACCGAAACTATATAACTACACAAATCACAATTCCTTTAGTTATTTACGTCACATATTCCATGATTTAATTTCTTTTTAAAACTCAATCATTAATAAAATTGTTTTACATTATTAATACGGTTGACCATATATACAATATATTTTCCACGTACCCCACTTGTACGGATCAGGCACAAAGCCCTATTTATGTGGGACCACCCACAAGCCGAAGCTCATGGGGTGGCGGGTGAAAAATTGCGTCGGTATTCCCCTCAAGGTGGGCGCCTCAGGCACCGGGCAATAAACCCAGCCCTGCCCCTTTAAATCGAGGGGGCAGGTGTTGCCTCGGGGGATGGCCCCCCTGGGATCGACGCCGGTTAATTATAGCAATGGTCCAGAGGCCGAAGCCACTGTTGACCATATATACAAACTAATAACATGCAGTTGCATTTATATATACAGCAAAATATAGGTTTACAGTGTGAACGGGAAGGCTAATTTGCATATTGATCTTAAATATTTGATTTTAATAAATATGTGCTTAGTATTATTGATTTCTAATTGTTTGGTTTTTATCTTAATGAATATGAGCAACAATCTCTTCAATAAATCTTTAAAAAAATTTATTAACGAGAAGAATTAACTGTACTTTTATTCTTTACTTCCTATTTTAACTAAATAGTTAAGAATGAAAATTTAGCAATGAAAAGCGGGAGTGATCGAAGAGTAAGTTCCAGTTGTTCTGCTTTTCGATTATAGCCCTCTATGTTTCAAATAGTTTTATCTGCATTCTTATTTAGTTTCGTTAGTCTTTCTAATTTAATATAATATTTTATTACATGAAAACTTAAATACGTGAACCCGGAGGGTGCATATATTAACTAGTATATATATATATATATATATATATATATATATATATATATATATATATATAGTCATCCACAGACACCGTGTTTCGACTTATCAAGTCTCTTCAGTATGGCTAGACATGTGTAAGCTACCTACAGCTGGGATTGAAACCCGATCGATTCAGCATCAGTCGGACAGATTAACTGTTCGGCTATCGTCAACTACAGAATGCGAAGCGAGTTTTAAATGTTTTAATATACACGTCTGTATGTATGTAAAGACCGGCATAGAGTGCACCATTAGTTTTATAGGAGAGCGTTGAATTTGCGCTTTAGTTGGCGGTGGTCAGCGAAATCCCCTCCAATATCCAAATATATATATATATAATATATAATATATATATATATATATATATATAATAGTTAAGAGAAAAGAAAATTAATCCGACGGTATGAGTAAAGATAAAAGGATATGAAAACAACACAATATGTTTTTAAAGTGAAAAGATTTTATATCATATTTATAGCTAATATTGAACAATATTTCATTTTATAAAAATCATCATCAGTGCTTGTTTATACTCCGGACTTATCAATAGCGGAGACGAAAATAATATGAATTCAAAACAAAAACATCGATGAGAAACTACCGCATAACTTTTTTGCAACATCAATGTTTTCGTTTTGAATTCATATTATTTTCGTCTCCGCTATTGATAAGTCCGGAGTATAAACAAGCTCTGAAGATGATTTTTATAAATCGAAACATTGTTCAATATTAGCTATAAATATGATATAAAATCTTTTCACTTAACAGCATATTGTTTTGTTTTATCCTTTTATCTATACTCATATATATATTTATATATATATATATATATATATATATATATATATATATGTATATATATTATATAATGAATGGAGAATATGATGAGAACATTATTGGCATATATGCTAAAATAACAGAGCAGGTTTAAAACCAAATATTAGATATTATGGATTTAATATCTCGTAACTAAAGTTTCATGCTTACTTGCAATCATCAGACAGTCAAAATGTTAAGATTTAAAAAAAAACGGTGGCTAAACGCTAAAAAAGCCAAAGTTTTTTTAAAAATCTTAACATTTTGACCGTGTTGATTGCAAGTAAGCATGAAATTTTAGTTACGGGATATTAAATCCATAATATCTAATATTGGATTATATATATATATATATATATATATTATATATGTGTGTGTGTGTGTGTGTGTGTGTGTATGGGAGTATATATGGAAATAAATCCGACAATATTAAGAAATTTGAAAAACGAAGTGTTCCGAAAATAAGATGAATTTAACTCTTGTCATCTACAAACATCCATCAATTTCTTTACCCCATAATCTATCCGGATGAAGGCTTAAATAAACCGAAACCTTTAAGCGTCGATAAATAATTTCATCTTATTTTTGGAACACTTCGTTTTTCAAATTTCTGAATATATATATATATATATATATATATATATATATATATATTATATATATATGTGTGTGTGTGTGTGTGTGTGTGTGTGTGTGTGTGTTTGCCAATAAGGTATTCCAGATTTTTTGTACATTTTTTGTACAAACCTTGTATTAAAAAGACAATTTGATAACGGAAAATCCTTCCAATCGGGTCACCTGCAATTGGGTCACTGTGCGTGGCAAAAGTGATGCTTAAGAATACAATCCTGGTGGCTGAGCAGTCCATGACATGCAACACTCCACTACAGCCCTTACGTACGCTAGACGGGCTATCGCAGAGCCCACCTGATCAATTGGCTGGTCACTGGCAACTATAGGATTCTCCCAACCCAATTGACCTTATGCCAAGCTCAAAGCCTTTTTATCATATATGTGCTGAGAGTCTTATTGTCCTGGGTATAACATTACCTACATCTAATGGTGAAGTTCCAATTCTGGAGCTCTGGGTTGTGTGGAGTACCCCTTCATCGCCATTACTCCCAGGTCCACTCTGACACGGAGTGGTAGTACCTGTTTATGGGTTAATTAGCTTAGTGACGTAGATATCTTTGACAGTGTTGCTAGATTCCCCCATGAATTGAAATTCAATAAAGCTCAGAAAAAAAATCAATGAAATTTAATGTAATTTTGGCTATATTATGAAGAGGAAAGATAAATAGAAATAAAATTGTTGTGAGATTTTAAGGGGTCAAATAAGAACAAAACGACGGGTAACAAAAGTAGAAAAATGTATTAACAGAAAGTAGACAAATACAATAGAGAGATGTGGAAAACTACGTCCGACAATAGAGCATTGGCTTGCTGCTAAGCCACAATTGTCCCTGTTATTTATAGTAACCTGTGGGAGCATTCCATTAGTCTTATAGGGTGTATCACCTATAACAAAAATAAAAGTAAAATTATTTGTTTCACAGTCTTATAAACGGCAGAATTTTATAAATCAAAATCTGTATCTGTCAAAATGGCACATTTTTGGTGTTTTTCTCTGTTGAAGATGTGCTTGTTTTGATGCGATTTATTTAATTGTTATAATTAAGAAATTAATAGAAAATATGTTCATATCTGTGTAGACAGTTCTTAAGAAAAAAACTAAAAGAAAAGATTTAAAAAATGGGAGGTGTTGTAATACTGAAATTTTGGCCGTACTTAATACAATGCTTGTAAAAACCTTTTAGAAATATCAGATGAATAGAACGACAAAAGTGAACTTGGCACTTTGGAAATTTGTTTTCTTTTAATCTTATTCATATTCGGTTCGATAATTCCATTTCCATAGACGATAACCATTACACTCCCCACCACCAATGCATATATCAATGTATGTATTTGGGGGGGGGGGCTTAAACATGTACGGTAATCAACCAGTTGATTAGATTGAGATGGAATTCCATGGGAACAATATAAGGCTACTGCGTGTGCTTTTGAAAAAATCTTCGACGTAGCACTTCACAAAAGAGCAGATGTATGACCACTTACCTCCCATCACACAAACCATCCTATTAAGAAGAACACGACCTGCTGGGCACCTCTGGATAAGCAAGAACAAACTCATAAGTCACGTTCCCCAGTGGACACCTACACAACCACTCACCAGTGTTGGCTGAGCAGCAAAAACTTACATTAATCAGCTCCGTATAGACATTGGAAACCGTGATGAGGACTTTCCAATAATGTTGACCGAGAGGGACGCTTGGCTTGAAAGTGTCATTGGAATCCTCGATGTCCGTGATCTGCACATTAGCAGCATGTGACACAAGGTCAATTTCTTAAGATGAGTTCAACAAGTTTAGTTTTCCTTCTCTTAGACTGGTTGCCTAACCAATGTTAAATAAACCTTTATGCGCTACTATTTACCCTCGGTTGGATGGAGAGCAGTTGAATGCCTATATTTTTCAATAGTTTTAGCATCATCTGAAATGTAAGCAACTTTATCCAGGATTTGAACTCGGGTCGACGATTCCATTCCCTATGACGATAACCATTACATCTCGCACCTCTAATGCATATATCAATATATTCATTCATGCATTGACCAACTTAAACAATAGCAGGTACTATAAGCTACCTGAGTCCTTTGTTTATGAAAAGTACTTGGTTCGGCATTAAATAACCCGAAAAATGTTGACATGCCGTAAAATTAAAAGCAAACAACCAATATATGTGTATTTCACTGTGTGTATATGGGTGTGAAAGTGTGAATGTTTATATGGTTGTATATTATTATTATTATTACTAGCAAAAAACACCCTCCGTGCGATGTCAAATGGATTTTTGAAACATATTGCTGAGGGGTGGGAGTTAAAAATGTCAGCGAGTTTGTACCCTAAGTAAGTAAAATCATCAAATCCATTAAAGGATTAAAATTAAACAATTTGAAATGTAAACTTTAAATATGTATTAAAATAAACAAACTAAATATAGTTATATAATACCAGTCATGTATTTATTAAAACGTGTTTTAAAAAAACAATGAGGACTGTCTAATGTTGCATGTGCAAATTTTCAGTGTATTTATTCTATGTTATGATGATTTTGGGTAAGGTGACGTTAGCAGTGACGTAGTTTTTGTTACAGACAAAAACCGGAAGCGAATCTCCATTATTAATAGATTAGAGATTTAATACCAGCGCTAGCTGATGGTTTTTCACTAGAGTCTGAGTGATACCAAGTCTCCTCTGTTTTCCCGAGTATTATAGCTGAATATAGCAATGAAGCAGCCCAAATGGTCTCGATTCTTCCTCTGATTCCCAGTTTCTCCAATATTTTTTCCAAGCATTTTGTGACCGTTCTAAATGAAGCAACTACCATTGGTATCACTTTGACCCTAATATTCCACAGCTTTTTCAATTCTCTGGCAAAGTTCAGGTATTTGTCTATCTTTTCGTTTTACTTCATCTTTACCTTATGATCTGCTGGAACTGCAAAGTCTACCAGTTGACAAATTCTCTATTTTTTGTTTGTTAATCAACATGTAACGTAGCGGCACCAGTTCGTAATATGTTACGTAGTGCCTTTTCTTTCACGGCACTAAATAGGGATCTAAGTTGCGTAGTGGGTTTGTTGTTTCTTTCCCGGTATCAAATCGTATCTTGTATATTCGTACGGTCGTCTGTTTACCAACACCGATCTAGCAGTCAGTCTTCTGGCCCCAAGGTCCTTCCACACACTTCTTGGTCAAGGGAAGATATCACTTTACGCACGCCGCGTGCCCTTCGTTACGGCCAATTGACTTTATCCACGGGTCGTCCCCTTTACGATAGTAACTTTACTATTTTGTTTGTGGCAGAGTTCCCATTCATAAAACGGTGTCTTTCGTCGTAAATAGAGAAAAATAATAACACCGTGTTTACTTTTCAGAAGTTTATTATATTCAAAACTTCACTATAACTTTTTGAGAGAGAGAGAGAGAGAGAGAGAGAGAGAGAGAGAGAGAGAGAGAGAGAGAGAGAGTCCCTAATAATATTTGCGCTTAATAATTAATTAATTGTATTCTAACTGGATTCAACTTCGAGTTTTTAGTCCTTAGTAAACTTCTCGGTGACAGGCTGTTCTTATGGTCCTTAGCGACAACAGCTTACTAAACTCTCCGTACTTCTCTGACTGGCTCTGACTGCCTCCGATCACCGACTGTCTGTAACTCCAACTGATCACCGACTGTCTCTAACTCCATTGACGGGTCTCTTAAATATTATTTCAAAGTCATTTTCCAGAAGTTTCTATTTTTGAACCATCTCTTTCTTACTCGAAACAATCGAATATTCCATTATTTCGAATCTCTCTGGTCAACTAAGGTTCACAGCCTTAAAAGATCAAAGACTCCTTGATAGTCACTAATCCTATTTTTTCGTTAAACATAGACTTATCGTCTCCTTTCTCTCGTTAAAAGATGTTATCATTCTAACTCCTTTTTCGGTGATTCTACAAAAACAACCAGTAATCGGTAGTACATTTTTCAAAAGGTTTTTCCTAAGTCTGGCACAATGCCACAAATATAGTTGCTGGGCGGCAATTACATAACAAACACTAGGTCCGGTCTCCTGGCAGGAATAGGATAATCCACCTTCATCTAGAAGTCCCAGAGAATTGTATGCGTTTCATTCTCAAGAACAGATTCTGGTGTATGCATATATCATTTTGATGTATGGTCATCATTTATTTTTTGCATAATTCCCGGTGGATCACCTTCCCAACTTAGTCGTAGCTAGCTTTGTATTCCCATTGATCTAGTTTGCTACATTCGCTTAATACATGATTTATAGTCTCGTCTCTGTCACCGCACAGTCTACATTTACTGTTTTGTTGTATCTTATCAATATTTGCTTCGATATAATTTGTTTTTATGGCATTATTTTGTGCAACAGTTATTAGTGATTCAGTTTCTCTTTTGAGCTTTCTTCTTCTGAACCATATTCAAGTCTTTTTATGTGCAAACTCTTCGATTTGTCGTTTGAAGTGTCTTCCCATTTTTGTTTTCAAGTTTCCGTTGTTTTTTTCTGTTTGTCCATATATCACATCTGCTGTAGTTGGCTGCCATAATCTTTCTTTGCTCTCTTTTGTGTATTCTTCGAGTCCTTGGATTGTGGCCTCTAGGCAGTCATCTATGTTGGCAAGAGCTCTCCCTCCTTCCTTTATATATATATATATATATATATATATATATATATATATATATATATAGCCTACCTCTATCGTCTATAGGGTGTAGAGCTTGTTCATTGTCATTAATTTTCTAGCCCTTTGGTCAATCTGACTGAGCTTATTATTATTATTATTATTAGTACAACTACTACTTTATGGCCGGGATAGCTCAGTCGGTAAAGCGTGCTGCTAGAAACCACCAGGTTCCTAGTTTGATACCGGTCCTCGCCAACTCAGCGTATGAGTAGCACAGGGATCTTTGCGGTAAGGTAAGGAGCGAATGGTAGGTGTGGCGCTCCACCTCAGACGCCAAAAACAGTCTCTTTGGTCTAGCGCTATTGAAAAGGGGATAGACTCCCTCGCTGACTGGCTGATACCGACTTTAGGCCGCCCCGACGACTTTATTTACTTACTACTACTACTACTACTACTAGTAGTAGTAGTAGTAGTAGTAGTAGTAGTAGTCTTTTAACTGATTTAGAATTGTACCGTGCTTGCTGAAACTTAATTAATATCTATAAACACACTGGCGAAGTAGAAAATACGAATGGAATAATGCCCAAAGAGTTTCGTACAGATCACACAATTCCGATATGTTTAGAACTGGTAAAGCCAGCGTCACTGCCTCGGGGGATAAGATGAAGGATAAACATTGCAAGTAAAAAAAAAAAAGAAAAAGATATAAAGACCAAGAAGATGAATTGTATTCTGGAGAATAGTTGATTGTTCTTACCCGAGGAGGTAACAGATTATTTGGTAGTGAAGCCAAAAAAAAAAGATAATAATAATATTAAAATAAAAAAATAAAAAGAACGAAAGAAAGCAATAAAAGTCATTGAACAATAACAATATGTAGGAGAATTACCGCGCCAAATCTACTAACACTTTGTACGTATCTAAGAAAAGATAACTCTCTCACATTAAGATTTAGATAGAGTGAGAGGTTCACTGACACACGGAGAGACACAGCAATTTATATAGGCTTACACATTTGCAAATGTAAAATCATTGTCCAGGATATTGGATTTAAAAATAAAGCAAACCCCCAATGGCAAACGAACAAACCTTCATATCGAGACAAAGTGAAAAATAGACGCTGAAACATAGTTTTAGTGACGAGCAAACTATTATAGTTAGATTGATAGTTTGATGTAGGAATAACAAAAAGACTATTATACTATGTGCGCTTAGGTGTAGAGTAATTGATAGCGGTCTGTCCACAGTTGATAATATCTATCTATCTATCTATAACTATATCTATATCTATATCTATCTATCTCTCTCTCTCTCTCTCTCTCTCTCTCTATATATATATATATATATATATATATATATATATATATATATATATATGTTATAATTTAGGGGTCTCCGTATGCTTCTTTCGGTATATATTTTTATGATTTTTTTAAAAGTTGGGCGTTATTACGAAGCATCTAAAAATAAATGAATGAACTCGATGTTATGGAGTATTGGATTCACTTATTTTTTTATTATTGTTTTTATCATAAATTTTCGGGTTCGTTAGATACCCTTTATCAAATGACTGCTGTTCCTGTTCAACGGATCTTTTGTCTCTGTTGTTATTGACAGCGGCAGCTTCTGTAAAAAAAAATATAATAACGGAGTATTCCGATGTCAGCATTAAGTCCTCTCACGTGAGTTTGTAAGTTTAGAATCCATTTAGTTTCTGCTTGTTTTCGAGATTGCGTTGTTGGAAATGCGTGTTCTATTAGAATGCATTTGAGGTGTGTAAGGTTGTGTGGTAGAGTGTTAAAGTTAAAGTTAAACTGTGTTAGGGTGTTAAAACTGCCGCTGTCAATAACAACAGAATCAAAAGATCCGTTGAACAGGAACAACAGTCATTTGATAAAGGGTATCTAACGAACCCGAAAATCTATGATAAATAATAATAAAAAAATAAGTGAATCCAATACTCCATAACATCGAGTTCATTCATTTATTTTTAGATGCTTCGTAATAACGCCCAACTTTTAAAAAAATACACACATATATATATATATATCAAACCACTAAAAATAATTTTTTTTAAATATATATTTTTGAAAATTTCTAAATTCTCTGTATTTTGACCGTTTTAACTTCAAAGCAAACATCTTTCCCTGAGGAAGGCCGTTTTCTTTGTATACTTAAAAAATTGATATTTTTCTATTATTATTATTATTATTATTATTATTATTATTATTATTATTATTATTTTATTTCATATTCAAAATAGTGAAAAATAGAATACAATGTGTACATGGACAAACTATCGGCCGAAACACGTGTTAGCATTTCATTAAACCATTTTATCCATTCAACATTCGACATAATGTCAGATTCACTTCCATTTTTCAACTTTTATATATACATATATATATATATATATATATAATATATATATATATAGTATCAAGATGTGGATAGAAGTAACCTACTCAAGTTCCACCATAAAGGATCTTCAGAGTTGATTGCAATGAATTAATCAAGATATTGGTTGATTCCAAGCAATTGCGAAAGTGAATAATGTAAGTATGACCGTTGAAAACGGTTTCACAGTAAAGTTGAACAGTATGGTGTTGATTGCGTGATTCAAAAATTAAATGTCAAACACGCTGTTATTGAATACTGAACGTGATTGTTAACGTGAAATATTAAGCAGAGATGTTGTTAAATACTGAACGTGATTGTTGAAGTGGAAAAACACGCGTGCAGAATAATTGTATCGACCGCCAATTGCGATTAACTCGATATTTTATTTCCCGGTAAGTCATTTTCTTTATCATATATATATATATATATATATATATATATATATATATATATATATATATATATATATATATTTGAATTCAAATTATTTTTAGCTCCCCTCTCGATGTTTCCGGAGTAGATGATTTTTATGAATCGAAATTGAATATGATATAAAATATTTTAATTTTAACAGCATTGTGGTTTTCATATCCTTTTATCTATCTATCTATCTATCTATCTATCTCCCCCTCTCTCTCTCTCTCTCTCTCTCTCTCTATATATATATATATATATATATATATATATTATATATATATATATATACCAACTCCTCACGAGCAGGATGTGACACAAAGTCAATTTCTTAAGCGGAGTTCAACAGGTTTGAATTCAGAGTTTTCCTTTTCCCAGACCAGTTGCCTAACCAAGGTTAAAGAGCCCGGTCTGCCCTACTATTTATCCATAGCTGGAGGCAGATTAGGATTCATACCTTTCCCAAGGGTATTAGCGCTAAGAGAAATGCAATATATATATATATATATATATATATATATATATATATATATATATATATCTATCAATCACTTGATCTATTTTACTTATACCCTAACAGGTACTACTACTCCGGGTCAGAGTGGGCCTGGGACTAATGGCAATAAAGGGGTACTTCACACTTACGCTGTAATGGAACTTCCCCACTCGATGCAGTTTAACATCATACACAGGATGATAAGACTCTCAGCCAGCGCCTTCGAAAACATATATGATAAAAATGGTTGGAGTGTTTGTGTTGCATTTTTTTTAATATAAGATATGCTCTAATTCCCCACCTAAATTTATAGACTAGCCAAGGTCACGTAGTTTACGCCTCCGGCCAATC
>CM042159.1:34298936-34306436 GCA_023376005.1 Doryteuthis pealeii | reverse complement strand
TAGTGTTGTGTAGAAGTTTGCAATTTGGTTCTGTGGCGGCCGATTGTATAGGAATGACGTTCGGACATGTGAAGATCTGAGGCAAAAAGCTAAGTTAATATTGATTTGAATGATTTTACGACTATTTAAACATAGTTCACACACACACTCAGACACACACACACACTCAGACACACACACACACACACACACACACACATTCACGCACACACACACCACACACACACACACACACATGTAGTATAGATAGAAATTTGAAAAACACAGGTTTAAATATAATGAGTGGTAAGCCGACGTTGAAGTGTTTCGATCTGTTAAGTAGATCTTCTTCAGGGCTTTTGTTGATATAAGGAAGAGTATACTACATACCGTCGGATTCACTTCTATTTCTCTTCACACACACACACACACACACACACACACACACACACATATATATATATATATATATATATATATATATATATATATATATATATAAACAAAAATATGTATTACGATATTTTTGTTTCATTTTTGAAGGCAAAATAATGCAGATTCATGTTGAAAAACATATTTATTCTTGTACTCTTAATTTTCGGATTAAATCCATCTTCAGAGAGTTCATTATAGAGTTGAAAATATTCCATCTGTGTTTTTAAAGTCAACTTGGTTCTAATGACGTTGAGTTGGATGGAGATTTGAAAATCGGAAGAGATCGTAACTTCCGTTAAGATTTCAAATTCGGCAGAGATCGTACAGTTCCGTTAAAACCCGTGAGTTGTTACAATTGCGGGAGGTTTGAAATCATTTAAGATTTTTTTTTTTCTTTTAAATTTTTTTTTTTTTTAATTTTTTTAAAGAATTTTTTAATACTATAAAAACAATTCCCCGCTCAGGGCATCTGCCGAATTTGAAATCTTAACGGAAGTTTACGATCTCTTCCGAATTTGGTAATGAGCTCTCTAATTGGTAATTTGAATTAACTATCACTACTAAGCAAATAAGCAATGATCATTTCCCCGGATATTTGATCTCTCAGTGACCGTAAAATACATAAACATTCCTATGTACTAAATATAGTTTAAAAACACCAGTCCCCCGCATCAGATGTCAGTGGGCCAGGTGATAAGATATCGAACTACCATGCGGTCAGTCTGAGTTCGACCCTAGCCAAGGATAGTTGTGTCTAGCCATACTGAAGAGGGCTGGAAACGCCGAAACACGTGTCTGTGGATGACTTATTTAATATATATATATATATATAATATATATATATATATATATATATATATACATCACTGAGATGAAGTCTCTCTTCTCTATTATATACGCGCTGTTTATAAGGGTTATATAGCATAAGGAGATCGGAATATTTCTTCTTTATGGTTTTCATTTTTTTTCTCCAAGTCTTCTTGTAATTTTCCGTCAATCTGGATCCTGATGGTGGAGAAATTCTCACATATTTTTTTTATCCCAGCGCTTTCGACCATTTCACCGGTCGTCATCAGGGAATTATTGGTTGTAGTATTGTAATGTGTTCCTTTTTAATGTAATTTAATGTATTCCACTTTTATTTATTTAACGCTGCTGAGATTAGTCTGATAGTTATTAAAGATGTTTACTATATCATTGCTGGTGTTAAATTCTGTGGCGCTCCATCTCAGATGCAAAAACAATCTCCTTGGACTAGCGCTAGTTAAAAGGGGATAGACTCCATCGCTGATTAGCTGATACCGACTTTAGACCACCCCGATTTATATATATATATATATATATATATATATATATATATTCAAACAAATTCTGTTGAAAACAACGGAATCCACATATGTGGCGTGGTATGTAAACGTGATGGAAAATAAAGATTACAAATAAACCGATTGTGTTATTTAGCATCACCTTAGTGACACAAATAAAACAATGATAACTAAGATAAGATTTAGAAAAATGATAACCTATTTCATTTTCATACCCCTAGATAATTGTATATAGGAGAACGGAAAGTACTCAAAATCGGAATATATATATATATATATATATATATATATATATATTATATGTGTGTGTGTGGTGTGTGTGTGTGTGTGTGTGCATTGTTTTATTGCTTCAATCTTTCTTTCTATCTGTCTCTGTTTGGTTGACTACTACGACTACCAGTTTGTGATCTCAGGCTAAAAAATTTTATACTGGGAAACAGAAAAACAGTTGGTGTTTAATTTTTTTGTTTTGACAGTAACTTCCACGGAAAAAAAAGTTGAAGAACCCGAACGGCTTAGTAATGCTATTATTCCTATCAAATACAAATAATTGGCACACAGTTATATTTTCAAGAATTCTTATTCAATATCAAAAATATATACACAATCTCATGTTTTAAATTGTAACTCTATTTTATAATAATCATTACTTTTCACATAATTATATGATTTCAAGTTACTACTAATAATAATCCTTAGTAAAGAATTAGAGCTTAAAGTAACTGTTCTTAATACAAACAATTCACAATTGTATAATATCACGTATTCTTATCTAATACAAATAATTTGTACTCTAATAATACTAATTTGTTACTATCTAATACTAAGAGACGCCTGCGTTGGCTTGGCCATGTCAGGTGCTGGACAAAGGCTACATCCCCAAAGACCTAGTGTATTGCGAACTAGTAGACATCTTTGAGGCCTACGCTTCAAAGATGTCTGCAAGAGAGACATGAAGACATGCCACCTCGACATAAACACATGGGAGGCTTGTGCAGAAGACCGTACGACCTGGCGCCTCCTCGTCAAACAAGGAACGAAAAGGAGTGAAAAGGAGAGGAAAGAAGCCGCTGCAGAAAAGAGATTTAAAAGGAAGGAGAGACAACAGCATCTCCTACATCTCCAGAAAGCATCACCTTTTGTTTGCAATCACTGTACCAGAGACTGCCATTCAAAAATCGGTCTGTTCAGCCACTCACGTAGCTGTAGATAAAAAAAATGGACTCTACGTCATTGTCTTTAATAGACGACAGGTTGCCAACGAGATAATACTAATAATGATATGCGATTCCTTGCGATTCTTAGTCAAGTACTCTGCCGATGGAGCTACTATCAAGTAACTATTCTTATTTGATAATTATCAGTTATTTGCACACATATATATATAGACAGTGTTAGCTTAGTCGGTACAACGTTCGGCTAGAAACCACAAGGTTCGTATGAGTAGCCTAGAGATCTGTGCGGTAAAGTGAGGAGCTGATGGTAGGTGTGGTGCTCCACCTAAAAAGCCAATACAATCTCCTTGGTCTAGCGCTAGTGAAGAGGGGATAGACTCCTTCGTTGATTGGCTCATACCGACTATAGGCCACCTCGACGACTTTTCATATGGTTTCAAGTATTTCTATCCGTTACAAACAATTTTTAAGCAGATCTATTTGGCCTATATATGAAATTATAACAGGTACTACTGCGTATGGTCAGAGCAGAGCTGGCGTAATGGCAATGAAGGTGTGAATCCACACTTATCAGAGCTCCGGAAGTGGAGCCTCACCACTGGATACAGCTTAGTGTCAGACCCTGAACACCCTTCTTTGTTGATGGTGATCTTACTCTCTACAAGAAATAGTCAGCATATTCTATCTGAGGATAAAAAATTCTATATTTCATAGAAACCATGTTTGAGTTTAAACGTTCTTGAGGATTCACATATATAAAATATATATTTTTTATTGTAGAATTTAATAATTATATATCATCAGGGTGGCCTAATGTCGGTATCAGGCGATCAGCGAGGAAGTCTATTCCCCTTTCACTAGTGCTAGACCAAGGAGATTGTTTTTGCGTCTGATGTGGAGCGGCAAACCTACCATCAGCGCCTTACTTTACCGCACAGATCCCTGTGCTACTCATACGCTGAGTTGGCGAGGACCGGTATCGAACTAGGAACCTTGTGGTTTCTAGCCGAACGCTCTACCGACTGAGCTAACCCGGCCCCTTATATATATAATATTATATAGTTTTAAGTATTTATGTATATTTAATGATAATCATTTGTTTGCAGATATATGGTTTCAAGTAACTAATAATAATCCTTATTAAACAATAATTGTTTCAAATAACAATTCTTAATTCAAATGATTTACAGTTAGATTGTATCAATTTTGTTTGTTTATTGATTTTAACGACATATGACCCGTCTGGGATTATGTAATGCCTAACGGTTAGGAAGTAATACATATCGTGTATTTATATTTATACTTTTTAGTAATTGGTGTTATCAATGTGTTAGCATTATTGGGGATTATGTTGTATGGTATTGATTTGTTTCTTGTCTATATTCTACGGTATAATTGTATTTCTCTAAAAAAAGAGAGAATATCTTCCATGTTGACATTTTCAAACAGATCTTTCATATTCTTTGCTTTAAAATAACGGTTTCTGATGTGTGCAAGAAACCTGCATTCCATGAATAAGTGTTTAACTGTCAAAGATGTTTGACATGTTCCACATTGTGGTTGTTGTTATTGTTTGAGTATATTGGAGTGCGTTAGTCTTGTATGACCAATGCGTAAACGAGATACAATGACTTGTTCATTTAGTATTCCTATCTAATAAGGATATTTCGCAAACAGATCTATTAAGTTTTAAATGTTGCAACACAAGATTTTTGTTTAATTAGCGCAATTACAAAGAAATAAAGTGGAGCGTTGTCCAATTCCGAATATGCTTTTTCAAAAGTTTTTCCCAAATGTTTTGAATTTAGCAACAATCAGGTATGATGCAACACCATGGTAACTAGCTAGAAACAACAGTTGGAACGTTAATTCATTGGTTTTAAGTCTTTCTACAATAGCTGTTCGGTTATTTCCTATAAGTCTAACATGATCAAAGGGGAACCACTCTTGACTGATAAATTATTTATCTATTTATTTATTGATCTACTAGGGAAAAGAAGACAGGGTTAGGGTTAGGGTTAGGGTTAGGGTTTAGGGTTAGTTTAATGGGAAAATGAATAAATGATTTATCAGTCAAGAGTGTTTCCCCTTGATCATGTTAGATTTATAGGAAATAACCAGTTGTTGTTTTTTTAAATCTTTTTTAACTTCCGCAAAAACATAGTGAAAACAGGTCGATATTTACGTATTATCAGTAAATATTATGTATTTTATGTACAAATATTTTTCAAATTTAACGAAAACTTTTAATGTTGCCACAAATCAGTTACTAGAAGCAGCTACCAGGCGTCGCCTAGTAGAGGTATGGAACAAAAAGTTAGTCTCGCAGATCCATTATTACTGAATCGCTAGTTGGATCCTCGCAGGACACCCCATTAAAATCTCCATACAAAAAAGAGCATTGCGTTGATACGACCTGTTGGGTCGTCAAGAAAAAGTGCACAGGCACTCTGAAAGGAAAATTAATGTCTGCTATTTGAAATATCAAATGCAGAAAAAAAGTCCATGCTGCATGATTTAAATTTTATTCTCTAATTATCTTCACGAATATAAATCTAATCGTCATTATTTTTGCACAAAAAGCAAAATCTGTTGTTAGTGAATGTGTATATATATATTTACTCTGTCGTCAATTGTTTTATTGTCTTAGTTTCCCCCGGACATACATACACACTAAATGCCCTTAATAGATGTATAGAAGATTATATATGGACCCTAACAAGGTTTATTAATAACGCTACAAACAGCTGACACTTTATTTTGAAACACTACGAGTCTAAATATTTTTTCAATGCTAGAAAGATGAAACTATTTATTTGTCTGTATTCATTATGATAATTTTATCAGTTTTCTTTCTTTTTTATTGTTTCTTTTTCCCCACAAAATACAAAAAACAGTTTCAGGGCGAATGGAGATGTAAAAATGCAAATTAATGAAGATCTCAACAACGTCAACGATGATATTATGGCAATTTCTAATTTGTGTATGAATTATTAATTAAATAAGCCGGAGAGTAATGCTTAGTTGGCTATTCACACAAAATACTATTGTTGCAAATAGTTCGACTCTTTCTGCTTCTTGTTTCTTATGTAGGTATTTACCCAACCCGTCCCCTATGTGTTCAAAAGTGACACAAGGTCTGTAATGTTTTTAAATGCCATCCTTGGTCAGTTGAAAAGGGCTTAAAGAAAGTCATGTGGTTTGGAATCCTTTGGTAAGCGTATAAGTCCTATCCCGCGTATTGGTAAAGGTCCAGTGATTTAATCCTATGTCCGTCGACCACGAAGGTCAAAAGTAATTATGTACAGTAGGGTTGGTTTAGGTATTGTATCAACCTCAGAGTACTGCCAATGATTGGCCAAGAGATAGGTCAGATGATTATGACTAGTCTATAAGTAAATACCTTATATGTGAAATTCTCAACAAGTCACAAGTATTCGGCAAATGGAGTATAGTATACAGTATAAAATAGGATATAGTATAGTAGGTATAGTATAGGAGTAATATATATATATATATATAATATATATATATATATATATATATATATATTATCATAGCCCACACTGAAGCAATAAACCTAAGACCGGATTCTTTAACCTGGACTTTCTGTCGCAAAAAATATCATACGTGAACACAAAATTAAAATTAAAATTGAAATGGGTAAATCAAAAAAACTTTTTTAAATTCCTCCATGATTTTTACTTTCTCCTCCCTCACTGACCCAATCCCACCGCCTCTACCTTCCTCTTTCCTTTTTGTTCATGTATCAAAATTTCTCTATTCATCCCGACCTAGATTGTCACCTCATTTCCTCGCACATCCTTGCTTTCTCTTTTCCCTTCATCTAACCACTTCCCTAACCCCCTACACTAACCAAACTTCCTCTCCAGACCCCATTTCTCTCACACTTAGTAACCAATTCCACATATACCCACCCTACATAACCCCTCCCCTTTATTACTCCCTTAACTGCTTTTTTGATCAACATTTCTCTCCAAGAAGGCTAATCCACTTTCGCTACAAACTTGTCTCTTTCACAATGTATTTTTCCACTATCACTCTGCATATCCTCTCTCTTCTCTTTCGATTTCCTTTACTTCCTTTCCAATGATTCCCGCCTGACCAAATAAAAATTTTCCTCACAATCACTAACCCACCCACTTGACCTATTCTCCCATCCACCCTCTCTTCCACTTCCCCCTCTATAAATCACTTGTATGATACCTTGATAATCAATAAAGCGACTGATGATGCCAAAGCTCAAACTCTAATGAAATATATCCTACATACGTTTGTCTGAGTTTTGTCCTTGTGTTCCTCATATCTCTACCACATATATATATAATATATAAACATATATAAATATATGCAATATACAAATATGTATAAATAATAAAATAAAATATATGAAATATGTATAATATATGTATTAGTAAAATATATGTACAAATAGGAGTATAGTATAGTATGGCGGTAGGCTTTTGGTGTTTTGTTACGTATTCGGCTTAGCTCAGTCCGTAAGAAGCGTTCGGCTAGAAACACAAGGTTCCTCGTTGAATACGGTCCCGCACCTCAGCCCGGGG
>CM042159.1:34295398-34298836 GCA_023376005.1 Doryteuthis pealeii | reverse complement strand
CAAGAATATTAGTGAGCACTATTTAAATCCATGACCCCCATGCTAGACAGAGTTCTTGTTGCAAGATGGGATATTATCCTGAGCGAGAATACTATATTAGAAAAGAGAGGAAGAAGAAATAGAGATAGTAAAGTTTAAAAATAATAGGATGAGCACAAAACCGTTGTCGTGATTTTTGGACCGGGCGTACCTCCCCCTCCACCGAATGGAGAATTGAATATCAACGAAAGTTTCGGGTGTTGACGGAAACTGGACGGTCACGTGGGACGTGAACGACGAAGAAAAATACGAGTCTCTTTTCGCTTTGAGAGTCGGTAGGGTACGGATTCGGACCTTGCGTCCCTGGTGGATCACAGTAATCTAGCAGTTGTTCCTCTCTCTCTCTCTCTCTCTCTCTCTCTCTCTCTCTCTGCCTTTCCCCCTCTCGATACAGCCACGGAGACGAACGAGACGAAGCCTAACTGGAATAAAAGCTAGCGCGTTTTGACAATATTTCTCGCGTTGTTACTTCTTTAGTTGACAAGATGACCGCCACGTGCAAAACACCTTTTTCGCGTTCGTGAATTTGGACACACGTTGACAAGACCTGCTATACTATATTACCGCCAACCCGCCACTGTTACGTATTCATTTTGGTACCGTGGGACTATATAACCACTACGGTACAGTTTCTACCTAAACTCAAAGAGACAACAGACAGGGAAATAACATGACTACGCAAACATTAATAAAGAGGATGCACCCTCAAAATATTGGTAAATAAATAAGATTTAGAACACAACATCCATCATTTGTTCGATCTTAAATTTATTTCCTTGTAGTACAAGTACAAAATCTATGAATTGATTCGCTCGTGAAAAGGGGATAGACTTCTACACTGACCGGTGATAGCCAACAATTAGGCCATCTTCCGATCTGCATATATATATATATATTATATATATTATAATATAATATATATATATGTTTGCTTTGCTCTCAACAATAATCAGTCCATTAATACTTTTTCTTGTCTTTTGTTGAATGCATTTCTTCGAGTTGCGTCACGCGTCATGACATCTTCGCGTGCGATGGATCGTGACTTGTCTTTCAAAAATATAACGCTGAAAAATACAATTATACAACAAAAAGATTTTATAAAGATTTTCATCTCCGTCATCTATAAAAACATCCATCAATTGCTCACCTAGAAATACATCCTGATGAAGGTTTAAAGAAACCGAAATGTTTAACATCGATAAAAATGTCACGCTATTTGCGGAACACTTATTTTTTCAAATTTCCTTAATTTCCATATTTACTCCATATATATATATAATTATATATATATATATATATATATGATATATATGTGTGTGTGTGTGTGTGTTGTGTGTGTGTGTGTATTACGTATTTTCTAAATATACGTGGTTTGGGCTAATGGAGACCTGTGTACTACAAAATAGATTTGACTAGGTACCAGGACACGTTTGCAAGTTATATTTAACCATACCTAGAAACAACACAAAACCACCACACCACACACACACACACATCACACACACAAATATATTATTACAATATATATATATATATAATATACTATATATATATGTATAAAAATCCCCACCCTTTGCCACCACGACTCAAGAAAATACATTGTACATATATTCCTGCTTGATGACGGCACTTTATGACTCCTGCATTAGACTAAATGGAAATGTTATAAATTGTCCATCCATGAGTCAAGAATTAAATGATGTAGGTCAACGTAGGTGGGTTTTATTTTAGCAATATTAACTTCAAAATAAACTGCTGGTTCACAAATCCCTTTCTCATCCTTCACTCTAATCCTGTATTGTGGCATTATCTTACATCTTCAAATCCTCTTCGTATAAGTAGTAGGAGTAGGCAGATCTGCGAGTCTTCTCTTCATTCCATGTCCTCTTCAGCTGCCACACATTAGTTTACGCTAACAGCGTCTTTTTCTGCTCTGTGCATTGAGCGATGCCCATTCTTTTTCTACACTTAATATTTTTTGAAATACGGTTAAAGTTATGGTACACCGTTAACGTTAGACTTATCTATGGACTATCTCTATTGTCTGGAAATATCGTTTCAATTCGAAATAAAAAAAATCCATAAAGAATCGTACTAGACAGAATTTCGGCCGGTGTGTGAGGTGGGATTTTGAAATAGACTGTGGTGATTGTTTGTAGAATGCTTATAGTAAAATAATGTTTACATCATTTCATATTCTCATAAACCTCGCTATACCGCATGTTATACTATACAAATTTCCAATATGCTCTATCTAAACTATAATATCTCATAATATATTACTCAATATGCTATTATCTTGCTACCTATATATTTAACTATACTATTAGTATTTAATATGCTCATTATCTAGCAATACTATGCTATAGTATACAATTTTAATATGCTCCCACATAGCTATACTATGTTATACTTACTATACTCAAATTCTCATTAATCAGCTAGGTATATATTTAGCTATACTATAGTAATTTCTATATGCTCTTATCAAGCCTTATACTATGCTATATATACTTCTCATAGTTCCTTGATATAGCTATACTATATATAATACTATACAATACTTGATATGAATCCTACTTTAGCTATACTATATTTACTAACTATCTCAATATGTCATTATCTAGCTAGTTATATATTAAGCTGTACTATTGTATTTCTATATGCTCATTATCTAACTATTACTATGCTATAGTATACGATCTCCTATGTCCTGATACAGCTATACTATATAATACTAGTACAATTTAATATGCTCCCACTCTAGCATAATTATTAACTTTACTATCTCAATATGCTCATTATCTAGCTAGTTATATATTAAGCTTAACTATAGTATTTCATATGCTCATAATCTAGCTAACTAGCTATAGTATTACTATCGCACTATGTTCCTGATCAAGCTGATTACTATGATAATACTATCAATTTTAATATATCCTACCTACTATACTATGTATAAGTTTCTATCTCAATATGCTCCAATATCTAGCTAGCTATACATTAAGCTATACTATAGTTATTTCATATGCTTTCATCTAGCTATACTATGTTATAGTATACTATATCAGTATGTGCGTGAGTCGTCTCTATACTTGCTATACTAGACAATTTCAATATGCTCCTGATCTAGCTATACTATTTAAAACTATTACTATCTCAATATGCTCTTGGTATAGCTAGCTATTTATCCACTATAATATGCTTTATACTATACTATCTCAATATGATCCTGATCTAGCCAGACATAATGATACTATACCATCCCAATATTCCCATTATTACCTAGCTATTTATCTAGTTATAATATGCAATTATACTATTTCAAGACTTATTATCTAGTTATATTGTGCCATGAAAGAACGTTGTTATAAAACAGAAAATCTGTTTTTTGAAATT
>CM042159.1:34262898-34287898 GCA_023376005.1 Doryteuthis pealeii | reverse complement strand
AATTTAAACTCGTCTGGAACAATAAAAAAAACAAGAACACAGGACCAGTTAAAGAAAAGGGGAATTTGTTGCAGTAATAGTCTAAACTAGCAGGGTTTGTGGATATACCACAGTATGTTAACTTAATTATTACAACGTCTGATATGTTTACTTAAGATCAATTGTGATATAGTTCTCATTTTAAAATCATCATTTTAGATGTGTCCTTTTTAACCAAGGTGCATTGCAAGATGATAACGGTCATACAAATGATAACGGTCGTAGAAATAAGGAATATGAGTCATTATATATAGATGTCAGTTTGCTCAGAAGCACAGCATTCTAAATGCTAGTCTTTCTTAGGATCGAAACCCACATTGTTGAATCAAAGACAAATAAATGGTAATTAAAGTGGCCAGACACATCATGAAATACATAAATTTATATAAGAGTTTATATAGTTGAAAGTTAAATAAAAATTCTCTACTAATAAATTATTCATAGGTCTACCTCGATTCGAATGTTCACTTGACACTAGACCAAAAGAATAGATTCAGTCAAATATGAAACTAGTGCCAAGTACAACATCGATCGTCTTACTGAGAGAATTGCTTCAGTTTAAGCTTATTTCGCGCTATTCTCATTGCAACAAACTAATATGCAATGTAAATTTATAGGAAAAAAGAACTAATCTAAGTCTCATTAGGTTCTGATTAGCAGGAGGTCAGCCAAAGGCAGTTATGAATCTAAGGGAGTCTAAATTTGAAAATATCCAAGTCGATTTGAATGTTTCAGAGGACACCTGTGCTGTCGAAATTAGGTCATATAGAATTATAAAATCTAAAAGAACAGAAACTCTAGCTAGGTATTGTATCAAATTAGTTATAATCCTAGTCCGACTACTACTACTACTACTATTACTACTACTACTACTACTACTAATAATAATAATAATAATAATAATAATAATGATAATGATATTGACAATGATAATGATAATAATAATAATTATAATAATAATAGTAATAATAATACTTGAAAATCAAAGTATATATCTCATTATATTTATGCGTATATGCATATATGATCTCTTAAATTAGGTTTCAGAGTGATAAGAAGACACACACACACACACACACACACACACACACATATATATATATATATATATATAATATATATAGGTGAGGGTAAAAGTGGCTTTAAAATAAACCTTAAATATGATTTACCAATGATATCTAGCACCTCTTGCTTATAAATACGTCAAACTAATATATATATATATATATATATTATATATAATATATATATATATTATATGTGTGTGTGTGTGTGTGTGTGTGTATGTGCAATTTAAGTAACATTTTACACAAACACATAGTCACACGCACACACTCATGCGCGCACACACTAGTGTACACACAATTATATATATATATATATTATATATATATATGTGTGTGTGTGTGTGTTTGTGTGTGTATGTGTGTGTGTGTGAGTGTATATATATATATATATATATATATATATATATACTAGTAATATAGATTGAAACAATGGTAGATCCTTAACTCTTTTCCTCAATTATTATAACTAATATTATTATTATTATTATAGAATTTTTTCACACCAGTGTTAGTGATGGCCTTTCATTAGAGTCTGGGTGACAAAACGTCTCCTCAGGTCTCCAGGACTCTTCTGAGTATTCTAAATTGCAGCAATGCACTTTTCTGGATGGTCTCAATTCTTCATCTGATTTCCGTTATATTAAATAGCAGAAGTTAGTGACATCGAGCATTACGTAGGTGATAAAGACGGGTGGGTTATACACCCTGGATATCGAAATGGGTACAACTCACCTATATATTTTAAAACGATACCAAAAGATTTGCGTTTTGCGAGAAACTAAGTCAGTATATTTTAAACGATTCGTTTTTAATCGTGTATATATATATATATATATAATATATATATATATATATATATATATATATATTATATATATCTTATTATAATGGAGATTGTGTGTTTGTCTGTCTGTAACCGAAACTAAATCACTATTCAAGTCACAATTCCCTTAGTTATTGACGTCACATTTATCATGAATTTATTTTTATTTAAACCTCAATTATTGATAAAATTCTTATACCTTATTAATACTCATTATTATCCAAAATCCAAGAAGAATCTAAAACAACAACAACAACCACTGTTAACACATTTCCCACCTACACTCTAGATCTCCCTATACATCCACCTCCAGCCAACAAGCAATTGGACTCTAAATTATCTAGACTCAAGAGATCAATATTCGACATACTGAAAAAACATAGAAGGACACCACACAAAAAATGTGTCTAATACTCAACGACACACTCTATCAACCTTGAAAAATAAGGAACTGATATACCTACCCTCCGATAAAGGTAAGGAATTCTGCGTCATCTCCCAGAATAACTATAAACAATTAGCTCTAGAACCCCTTAATAATAACAACATTTATTCAGAAGTAACAAACATTTATTCAACTCAAATCGAGAATTTAATTAACAGTGCATGTATTAACATATGTAAACATAGAAACATATATAGCAAATACAAGAATAACTTCATCACTAGAAACAGTAAACTACCCATTTTCTATCACCTCATCAAAACTCACAAAACCGGCACAACACTTAAGATCAGACCAATCATTTCCAGCTTGGAAGGACCTCTTTACAAGATATTATGGCTTCTTTCACAAATACTGAAACCTCTACTTTCCACCTTTCCAGGACATGTTCAAAACTCCGATGAAGTCATCCATAGACTACAGCAATTAAATACTGGAGTACTTAAACAAAATAATTACGCGTTCAGTTTAGATGTGGTCTCCCTGTACACCACACTACCTGCACACCCGGCGGTTGATCTCATATCAGAACACATCATCTCTTAAAACTTCTACTGTCACAATTTAACTGCAGCAGATATACGCCAACTACTATCCATCATAGTAGACAATACTTACTTCACGTATAATGGACATACATACAAACAGATGTCAGGATTAATCATGGGATCCAGTATCTCAGCCATACTGGCGATTTCGTACATGGATAAATTAGAACAACGAGCACTAACCATCTGCCCATCATGCATTTTCTTCAGCAGGTATATTGACGATATACTTATGTTGACAACATCCAAAGAAGAAGCCAATGACACAGCCGGGAAATTCCATAGTATATATAACCACATTCAATTCCAAATAGAACATCCAGATAACACTAGTTTCCTGGCACTCCTAGACTTTAGAATAAAAATATCACCTGCAGGCAACATTTACACTAGCTTCTAAAAAAAAAACACCACTAAGGATCTCTTTGTACACTTCAAGTCAGCACTTCCACTCAGTTCCAAGAAAGTTACATTACAAATGAAATTAATAGAATACACAATAGATGTAGTGAAGAGACAGACAGAATCACACACACAGCACAATTTATGATCACCCTAAAAAACAATGGCTACCCAACTTCATTCATACGCCATTTAAATAATAAAAAACACGGGCACTACACACACACTCTAACACCTGTTTCCTGAAACTACCACATTTCAGCGAAACAATCACAAATGAAATACGCAAGGCTATTCGTAAAGAGGGACTAGATATCCAACTAGCACACTCTGGACCCTCACTACGCCAGCATCTAACAAAAAACATAAGAATGATATTACAACATGCACACTAGCCAACTGCCCAATAAAAGACCCTAACATATGTCACAAAACCTATACAGTTTACCGTTTAACTTGCTGCAAATGCCTTTCATTATACATATATCAAATGAATATTACATAAATATATAAATAGATGAAAATAATAAAATTGAAATTGAATGAACGGCTAAATGTCCATCACGCAAAGTGCGCGTGACGTTTTCAAAAAAGAACACCACGAGACGCGTGTTTATAACATAAAAAAAAATAACGACCAAAAAAATAAAAAAAAACGCGTCCATTTCCGAAAATCGTCTCTGAAGATAAAGTTTTACTTTGAAATTGATAAGACAAAAAATAACATCTTTTTGTTTTTATTTTTTACTTGCATTGTAATTGCTTTCAAATTAATGCATTATAACATACTTAACAATGCTTCAAGCAAATTACCAATTACTTTTATATATATATATATATATATATATATATATATATATATATATATATATATATATAGGAGAAGAAAATATTTTAAATATATAACAAAATATTTTCTTCTCATATTGTCGGATTAATTTCCTCACCGTATTTCCATATATATATAATATATATATATATATATATATATATATATATATATATATATATATATACGTGTGCGTATTATGTGCGTGTACATTTTGCTTTTAAAAAAATGTATTTTCTCAATCATGTGTGTTTCCGTACGTTTTTTTTTCTATCTGAAACAAAATAGACAATTACTAATTTAATCGTATTTGCTTCAATTATTAAACAAAACTAATTGTATCGAATCTGTTATTTATTTTCTTTTTTGCTAAGGAAATTCGCTGAGTGAACACCATTTAAGTTTATTAATCTTCAATGTTTTCATATATATTATATATATATATATATATATATATATATATATATATTATATATATGCGTAGTGGTGGGTTTGGTGTGGTGGTGGTGGTGTGGTGGTGTTGTGTGTGTGTGTGTGTGTGTGTGTGCTTTCCTTTTTCTTTCTTTCACTTTTCTTTCTTTCTTTTTCTGTTCTACTGTTGTCTTTCCGTTCTGCAGCCCTTCTTTCTTTCTTTTTCGTGTTCTACTCTTTTCCTTCTTTTTTATTCTTTCTTTCTTCTTTCATTCCTACCTATTTGTGTCTATCTTCTAACGATTTCTTCTTTTCTTTCTTTTTCTTCATTTCTACCTTTTTCTGTCTGTCTATCTTCTAATGATTTCTTTCTTTCTTTCTTTCTTTCTTCTTTTCTTCTTCTTTCATTCATTTCTACCTTTGTTCTGTTAGTCTATCTTCTAATGATCTTCTTCTTTCTTTCTTTCTTTCTTTCTTCTTTCTTTATTTTATTTTATTCTGCCGTCTTATTCTTTTCTTGCTTTCTTTCTTTCTTTGGTTCTTTGTTCTACCTTTTGTCTAACATTCTGTCTTTGTCTTCTCATGATTTTTTCTATCCTTCTTTTTTCTCTTGTTGTGTTGTACTCGTCTTTCTTTCTTTCTCTTTCTTTCTTTCTGTTCCACCCCTTGCTTTTTTAGTGTTTGTGTTCTACCAGTTTATTGATTTATTTATTCGTATTCTTCCTCTGACTTTCTATCTTTATTTTCTCCTTTTGTTCTCCTTTCTTCTTTCTTCTTTCTTTCTTTTGTTTTCTTTCTTTAGTTCTTCTTTCTTCTTTCGTCTGCCGTCGTTTTCCTTTCTTTCTACTATGTTTCTGTTCTACCAATTTCTTTCTTTCTTTTCTTCTCTTTTCTTCTTGTTCTATACAATCCTTGTCTGCCTCTTTCTTTCTTTCTTCTTTCTTCTTTTCTTTGTTCTACTACAATCTTTGTTTTTTGTCTCTTCTTTCTTTCTTTTTTCTTTCTTTCTCTTTGTTCTACTACTATCTTTGTCTTTGTCCTCTTCTTTCTTTCTTTCTTTCTCTCTCTTTTTCTCTTCTTTCTCTTTCTTTCTTTCTTTCTTTCCTTTGTTCTACTCTGTTTTTGTCTTCTTTCTTCTTTCTTTCTTTCTTTGTTCTACTACTATCTTGTCTTTTGTCTTTCTTTCTTTCTTTCTTTCTTTTCTTTCATTTTTTCACTACAATCTTTTTTGTCTCTTTCTTTTCCTTCATTGTTCAATTCATTCTCAATCATTTGCTTGCAAATTTCCTTTAGATTCCTTCAGTCTTTATTTCCTCTCTTTCTCGTTTGTTTTGTTTCATGCTTTCACCTTATTCATTTATTGAACAACATGCAATTCTATTTTCGAGACAATATTTTCATTCTTGTGTCTATTCACTTCTCTTCTTCCTTATTTACATTTCCTTTCCTTCACTTCTTCTCCTTCATTTTCACTTTTCGTTCTATCTCTTATTTTAACCAATTCTGATAACCAATGTGTATATCATGTCTTTATCTCCTATAAATTTTCACAATAACTTATTTTTGTTATTACTTTCGTATTTCATTATATTATTTTAGAATATTATATTATTATTTTTACTTCATATTATAAACTGTAGACCAACTCTTCCTTCCATATTCCTATTCTTGCTTAATTTGACGGCAAAATCCATTTTATATCACCTTTTCTTTATTAGCTCGTATTTTTCTTTTATTGTATAGACTTGCTCTTTTTGTGAGATGTTATCTCGAATATTTCATCAGTTCCTTCTCGATTAACTCCTACGTCTTTTAAACTTTCCTATTATCAACACCCACCATTACTTTTTGGCATTTTCTAATATTTTTTTTCTTTTAGATTTCAGATGCTCTTTTTTATTTTCTATTTACTTTCTGCGTAAAGACTATCTTTCAAGATGAAGCGACGTTTTACCACTGTTTTACTAAACTAAAACAATCTTACGAGCTTTCATATATATATACATATACATACATATATATATATATATATAAATATATATATATATATATATTATATATATATGTGTGTGTGTGTGTGTGTGTTGTGTGTTGTGTGTGTGTGTGTGTGTGTTGTAAAGAAAAGACGAAAAGATCAAATGTAATATTCACAACTATTATAAAAAACATGTTCTTGAGCTTATTACTGACAAGGACATTTTTTCCTAACTTTCAATTTATTTAAACGTCAGGACAAAGAAAATTTCTAAAAATATAAAGGGATATCGGTAGAACATAAGGAATATGATTTATGATATATTTTCCATCAAAGAAGCTTTGGTTTCCTTTGTTAACTTAAACGTATAATCATAAAAAACCCAAAAGAATTAAAAGGGAGTAAGGAATATTATAAATGAGCCGGATAGTGAAACATTCATCATTATATGGGGATGAAAGTTGGCGTACTGAGATCGAGATACGTTTGGGTCATTTCTATTCTTTTATTCATGTTTTTAGTCATTCTTTTTCTTTCTTTCTTTCTTTCTTTCTTTCTGTCTGTCTGTCTTTCTTTCCATCTTTCTTTCTTTCTTTATTTATTCATCATTATTATCTTTCTTTAGTCATCGTTATATGGGGAGGAAGATATACGAGATCGAGATACGTTCGGGTCATTTTCTATTCATTTTTAACGTTTCTTAACTTCTTTGTTTTATTTCTTGCTTTCTTTTTTCTTTCTTTCTATCTTTCATTCTATATATTTTTCTTTCTTTCTATATATCTTTCTTTCTTTCTATCTTTCTTTTTTTCCCTTTCTACCTTTCTTTCTATTTTTCTTTCTTTCTATATATCTTTCTTTATTTCTACTTTCTTTCTATCTTTCTTTTTCCCCTTTCTTTCCAATTTGTCTTTCTTTCTTATTATCTTCTTTCTTTCTATCTTTTTTCTATCTTTCTTTTTTTCCTTTACTAACTTTCTTTCTATTTTCATCTTTCTATATATCTTTCTTTCTATCTTTCTTTCTTCTTTCTTTTTCCTTTCTACCTTTCTTTCTATTTTTCTTTCTTTCTATATATCTTTCTTTCTTTCTTTCTTTCTTTTTTTCCTTTCTACCTTTCTTTCTATTTTTCTTTCTTTCTATCTTTCTTCCTTTCTTTTTTCTTTCTTTCTTTCTTTCTTTCTTTCTCTCTTTCGTATAACATGCATCATTATGTGGGGAGGAAGATATATGAGATCGAGATACGTTCGGGTCATTTTCTATTCATTTTTAGCATTTCTTTCTTTTTTCTCTCTTTGTTGTTTTACCGTTTTCCCTTTCTTTCTGCCTTTCTCTTCTTTGCTTCTTGGTTACTGAGTAGGACCCGGCATGCAACACTCCACTTTGACACCTTACATAGGCTAGACAGGGGGTCGGAGCAGCCCCTTCGAACAAACGCCTGGTACAGATATGATTTTCCAACCCTATTCTCTTTATGGCCAGTCCCAACTCCTTTTTAACATATATGTGCTACAAGGCCGTGACTGAGGGGCTTAGTATCCTGGGTATGGCGTTAAACTGCATCTAGTTGTGAAGTCCAGTTATGGAGCTCTAATGAGTGTTGAGTACCAATTCATCGCCAGTTACTCTCATGATCACTCGGAGTGTTAATACCTGTATGGTGGCATCTATGCGTTAAATAGAAAAGATGAGTTTTAAAAATGTGTTAAATAATTGTGTTTCAAAACAATTGAATGGGGCTCCATAGAATAAATACACTCAAACTTTGAACATGCCACATTAGACAGTCCTCATTGTTTTTTAAAACAAGTTTTAATAAATACATGACTGGTATTATAATCTATATATAGTTGTTTTATTTTTAATACATATTTAAAGTTTTACATTTCAAATTGTTTTCTATTTTTAATCCTTTAATGAATTTGAGATTTAACTTACTTAGGGTACAAACTCGCTGACATTGAATTTCTTTACTCCACCCCCCAGCAATATTGTTTAAAAAATCTATTTTTTACATCGCCCGGAGGCGTATTTTTATTTTGTACTAGTATGTAGAACCAAAGTAGAAAATAGACAAAAATACCATAGTAAAGTTTTTAAAAATGTGTTAAATAATAGTGTTTAAAAAATTTGAATGGGGCTTCATAGAATTAAATACACTCAAACTTTGACATGCCACATTAGACAGCTCTCTCATTGGTTTTTTTAAAACAAGTTTTAATAATACATGACTGTATTATATATCTATATATAGTTTGTTTTATTTTTAATACATATTTAAAGTTTACATTTCAAATTGTTTTATTTTTTAATCCTTTAATGAATTTTGATGATTTTACTTACTATTAGGTACAAACTCCGTGACATTGAATGTTTTTTACTCCACCCCATCAGGCAATATGTTCTAAAAATCTATTTTTTACATTCGCCCGCGAGGGCATTTTTTATTTTGTACTTAGTATGGTAGAAAAATGTAGAAAATAGAAAAAATACAAAACGTAATCGAAAAGATGAGTTTTATTCTTTGATGCGTGAATGATCAACATTACACACACACCCACAACACACACACACACACCACACATATATATATTATATATATATATATATATATATATTGGTTTTGCTGAAATTGGGCCACACCTACCTCCAGAGTGTTAATACCTGTTAGGGTACCATCTATGGATTAGATAGATAAGATGAGTTTTAAAAATGTGTAAAATCATTGTGTTTTTAAAAAAAATTGAATGAGGCTCCACCTCAGATGCAAATCGAATCCCCCTGGTCTAGCTCTTGTGAAAAGGGAATATATTCCCCCACTACCCGACAGATACCGATAACAGGCCATTCCACTGATTTAATATTAATAATTTAATCGCATTTGTTTTGAGCCAGAAGGTTCAACTATTAAATAGAAACTTTTTTTATTCATCCCCTCCTTCCTCCCTTCCTCTATAATACTTTGCTGGGGGGTACGGTTTCAATTTATGAAACGATGCTCCGGCATAGCATCACAGTCGTTGGGTTGGATGATACTAAATATAATACTACAGTGTCCGAGGATTATTCTATGCTGGTCGTGTCACATATTATAGTACAATAGTGTCCTGATGGAGAGCTGGTTCTATGCTTTCTGATCAATTCGGTTGGGTTAGATGATAAACAAATTACCTAAAGTTGTCAACGGGTCAACAAAACAAATACACAGGAACGCTTTTTGATGTTTATGTACAAAATATATACATTTATTTTTTCGTACAGTGATTAATAATTTGTATGATGTCAAAGGAGCGTGGATGTTGAAAGAAATTTCTTTGTCAGTTGACTGACGATCTACAACTAGTTATCTTTGGTTAAATTAACATTTTGCTACCGAGTGGCAAGATGTCGGAGTGTATCGGCAAAGTTGTGGCAAGGGCCCCGAGCTGTGGCGAGCTCTCGATCAAGGTTAATTATTATTTTATTTATCAATATTGCTCAAATTCCATAGTTTTAGGAATATGCCATATTTTGAAAACCCGAGGTCAATTATTGTTTTTCTTTATCAAAGGAATTTTATTTATTATGTTGGAATGTTAGCCTACGTGACATAAATCTTTGTTTTAATAAATTGAAATTTTTGAATATTATCATTATTATTATTATCTGGGTTTTTCCTTATTTCTATACTACAAAGTCAACTTTAACATTTAACAAACTATCCTAATTATTATCAAAAAAATTAATTCAATATCAATTTAATATCAACCTATAACACTATCGTATTATTATACGTCTTTCCTTTCCTTCCTTCCTTCCTTCCTTTGTGTCTTTCATTATTTCTTTCTTTGGTTTGATTTCGTTTATAGGATTTTACGGCATGTCAACCCTTGTAGCGTTATTTTATGCCGAAGACGTTTTGTTCTATTCATACTTGATGGGGTATTGAAAATTCTTTAAAAACATTTTCTAAACTCATTTTTTCTATTTAGCCCATAGATGGGACCCTACCAGGTACTACCACTCCGGGTCAGAGTGGAATATGGGGATGAAGGCGTACTCACAATCTCCAGAGCGCCAGAATATTAACTCCACCACTAAATGAAGTTTAATGTCGTACCTAGGAGACAAATGCGATTTTAAAAAGCTTGATAGATGAATGGTTTGGTTTGGTTTTGGTTTGTTTTGTTTTACGGCATATCAACATCAGTGGGTCATTTGATGCCAATAAAATTTTTGAAATAAATCAATTCTTAATGGATAAACACATTTTTTTATAAATACATTTTTCTATTTAACCCATAGATGGGCACCCTAACAGGTACTACCACTCCGGGTTCAGAGTTTGACCAGGGAGCAATGCGTGATGAAGGCGCAGTGCCTCTACATTCCCCAAACCTCCAAAACTGGAACCCACATCAGATAGAGTTTAACGTCCGATTCCCAGGACATTGTAGACCCGCAGCCACCGCCTTCTAGGACCCATATGATAAAAAGGGGTTGGGGCTTGCCACAAGGGCAATAGGGTTGGGAAAATCATATAGGTGCTAGGGCTTGACCGTGACCAGCGATTGATCGGAGGGCGCCTCTCTGACCGCCCGTCTAGCCCAAGATTGCGGCAAAAGTGCGGAGTATTGCATGTCATGAACTGCTCATCCACCTGGGCTCTATCCTTAAGCATCACGGGTCGCCACCCACGACCAACAGGTGGCCCATGAGGGATCTTACCCCTCTGCAGAGGTGCAATCGGTGCATTCTAACGCCCCAGCCGACAGGGCGGTAGATGAATGGTATTAAAATACTATAGCTTAGTCTATTCTAAACTTGTCGATAAACTAAAAATTAAGAAAAGGTATTGGCTTTAATAATGGTTGTGAGTGTCATGGTGTAGTGGCTAACGTTCTGGTCTGCAACATAGTAAGAGAATCCGGACCAAGTAACCATTAAGCACCCCAAATCATCAACTTAATGAAGGGTTCATATTATAACTCATCAGCGGTACGTTTCGCTTTCAAATATTTGAAAATAAACAAACAGACGATTTTTGCAATTATATTGTATCTGACAAAAACAAATTTTACAAATTGTGTGATAATATTTCTGAACGACATCTTTTATTAAATAAGCATAAAAATATTTTGTAAATAAAAACTGTTTTTATTTAAATAAACATAATTGCATTTCTCTTCTGATTAAGTAAAAACTATCTAAGTATAAAAACGTATTTTGTCTTTATTTAAATCATCGTAAGTGTTTAAAAATATTCATAAATTTCTGATTAAAAAGTATTCATTTTAAAGAAAAGAGACTTTGCTATTGAATTTTAATTTGATTACGTGTACCAACCATCTATTTATTTAATTTTTTGTGACTTCAACGTCTCCATAAACTTCTGATTAAAATCATGTGTTTATAAAAATTTGAAAGCGGAAATTACAGGTGATGAGTTAAAATATGAAGCTTTCATTAAGTTGATGATTTGGGGTGCTTATTGGTTACTGGGTCCGAGAATTCGAACTCCATTTGCACTATTACATTTAGTTTCGGACTAATACTCTTGGGAATGGTATGAGCCCTTTTGTCCCACAGCTATGGATTAAATATTACCTCTACTGTTATTCTACACATGGGTTTGTTGTTCTCTATTACGGCATATCAACCTTATCGGGTAATTTAATGCCGAATTAATTCATTTTGATATCAGATTGCTTACTAGGTACAGTATTACACTGATTATTAAATGGTCACGCATCTAAGTATTGAACAGACTAATTTTATTATGGAATATTTTGTTATATAAGGTGTGATGAAGTCCACAACTTTAATTTATAGACTCTACGTAGGTGCGTGGACTAGAGCCAGTCAATTAACACGTGTGAATCCGTGATGAGTTAAGTATTTAATCGCCGATCTTGAAAGCCGTTCATTTGCATGTATTCGATACGGACGAACGGATCTGCAACCAAGATCTCTGCTCAGCCAAAGGTTTCTATCTAACATTATGGAACACTGCAGAACACCGAAAGGATTCTACCTAACACTAAGGAACATTGAGTAACAACCAAGAACTCTGGCTAAAATTAAGGAACAACCAAGGATTCTTCACTAAGTAACAAAAATTATTTCCACTGAAAAAGTGCTCTCACCTGAATTTTACAAATAACCATTTAGAAATATGTCGTCATTATAATTTAATCCTTAAAATGTTCTACTCACAACAACATTTTGTAAATCAAAATCTTGATAGTGAAAGCATTAAAGATGGAGCTTATCTATAAAAGACCTAGCAGCACAAAGTTTGTTTTTCCCTAAATAGATTATTGCTAAACAATTTATGTCTAACTTGATAGTGACAGGGTAAGGAAGGAAGAACATTCATGTGAAAAAAATGAAAAGCTTTTAATTAAAAGACTTCAGATATTTTTTGTTTTAAAATGTTGGGATATAGAAGAACAAAAAATTATTTTTTAATTTATGACTAAAACAGAGAAATAAAATGAAATAATCATTGACAGCGAGAAAAAAATAATCAATTTCCATATCTTCTTCAAAATTGTCAACCATAATTTCATACATTTTAAGTTTGACTCAACCAAAAGTCTTTAATAATTATTGTAATATTTTTAAAATATTAAGGAAATGAATCAATTTAGATATTCTCAAATCATTTTAGGCTAAGTCATCAAATCCTGAAGGGAACAACTCAAATTAATTAAAAAAGGGTCTGTTTATTAATTACTGAAATGTTTTTGTCTAATTGAGTTTATTTTTAGAGTAGATTTACCCCTTAAGTCAATCATATTTTAAGTAAGGTAGTGGTATTTCCTATGTCATTTAAATGGACTTACAGTGTATAGTAAAGGAATACTCTTTTACTCACCTGCATCCTAAAAATGGTGACAAAAATTGTAACATTATACAAAGATAGATTTTACATTAAATAACCCAGGAGGGTAGGTGTGCCATTATGCAAATAAACCAAACCAATCTAATCCTATTAAAAACAAACCACTCTTGACTCCCCGTAGTATTTGGAGGCATCTTGCAGTTTGTCTTTCATGAAAAGGGAAAAAATAACGCTCTCAGACTTAATAGACACACATTTGCAAACAGTTAAACAAGCGTGCTTGCAAATTTCAACTGGCGGTAGAAACGAAAACTAATTGAAAGAAAACATGGTTCAGCAGGGTTCAACAAAAGATCTGCCAAGATAAACAATGGCAATGATTATTTATAAAACTCCCTCGAAGAAATACAATCCAGAGGTTGCTTTCCGATAGCTGTATCTGAAATGTCATGCGAGCGTGGAGAAAACGGAAAAGGTTACAGAAGGAAAACCTCCGGGTAGATCAGGGAAGATGTCAAAGGTGTCCGGATATAAAACTGATTGTAATATGTGTTTAAAGATTTTCTCAACACTTTCGTGACTGAGGTGATTTTTGCGGTCGTTCCTTTTAGCCGTATGACTTCAAATTTTGTGTTTAATGACGAAAACCTAACAGTTAGTTATTATTATGTATGTTCATTTCAATTTTCATTTTATTTGTTTGCAAAGGGGGTTGGAATGAATCCGACAGAATGAGGTAAAATATAAGGAATGAAAGAACAGAACTCAGACAAAAATATGTAGTATATTTCGCTGGGGTTTTGTGGCGTTGTGGTATATTTTCACAGCACCAAAATGATATAAGTAACGTTGTCCTTTTTTCCGGGCACTACGATATCCGTCAGGTGGCGGCGGCGGCGTATATTGTATAGCGGGTCTCGTCCACGTGCCTCCAAATTCACAGTGCTAAAATGGTGTTGATAGAAATTATAACACGAGAAATATGTCGTCACAACTGCTAGCCTATATTTCTAGGGCAGGTTCGTCTCGTGTGCTGTATCGGAGAGGAGGAAAGGCAGAGAGAAAGAGAGAGAGAGAAACTGTTAAACTACTGTGACCCCATACTAGGGTCCAGAGACCGGTCCGTTCTCCTAGGCGTCCGAAAGCAAAAAAGACCGATACATTTCTTCGTTGTTCCACGTCACCACCCATCTTGCAACAGTTTTGAACACGGCTTCATCAGCTTTGATTGAATTATTTAGATCAAACAAGTGTTTTATGGAAGGGGGTAGTAGGTAGGTGGGTGAGCTTTATGGTGAGGGGAAGATGTCCCCTATAACCAATCAAATCTTCCCCTCACCACAAAACTTACCCACCTACCTATTTCTCCCTACTGTAAAACACTTGTATCTGAATAATTCAATAAAAGCTGATGAAGCCGGGTTCAAAACCCCAGCGAAATATACTACACATTTTGTTCTTTTTTTGTTCTTTCTTTCCTTATATTTTACCTCATTTTATTTATTTGTATCCACTGATGGTATGCTTATTAAAATATCGTTGCACGCACTAGTTCCCGCTAGATCACTGAAGTTAAGAAGCAAAGAGCCTGGTCAATAATTAGATGAGTGACGATTTAAGTAAGTTACTGTAAGTAACCACAGATCAAAGATTTGATTTGGCATTAAGTAAGAAAAATATCGTCGGGTGGCCTAAAGTAAGTATCAGCCAGACGGTGAGGAAGTCTATCCTCTTTTCCCTAGCGCTCGACCAAGAAGATAGTTTCGGCGACTGAAGTGGGATGACACACCTATCCTCAGTTCCTCACTTTACTGCAAAGTCCCTGTTCTACTCATACGCTTAGTTTGCATAGGCCGGTATCGAGCCAGGAACTTTTTAGTTCCTAATCGAACGTTCTAACGACTGAGCTAAACCGGAGTGTTGATATGCCAATAAAACAAGGCAACCAACCAACTGTAAGAAACTATTCATGAAATAAACATTATTAAATAAATACACGAAATATTCTAACTCCAAATAAGGTAATGTTTAGTTATTAGCTTCGTTTCTTTTCCGGTTGAAAGGAAATGAATTAAACTGATAAATTCTCCAACAAGGAATTAAGAACTGAATTTGTCCTATGTACAAAAGAGTTTTAGAATAAATAAATAAGACACTATAATAAACCCGCCCTCCACCCCCCCAAAAAATTGTAATACAGACAGTTGTAAATATGTAATTCTTAGCATTTATTGTTTCATTAAACGAATACCATTTATATCATGATTGTTTCAAACATGTAAACAACAAAAAGATAGCTTTGTTTATCGTGAAACTTAGTTTTGTTTATCGTCAAACGAACATTTTCGAATGAATCACTATGTTACAAGAAATTTTTCTACAAATAAAGACACATGGATTTTACAACATGTTAACCCTTGAGTGATTTAATTCTGAAGCACTTTTTGTTTTATTCATTATTATTGGATGGTGTTTTATTCTATTCATTATTAGTGGGGTTTTTTTTAACTCATTTTTTATTCATTTATCCCATAGGTGGGACTCTAACAGGTACTACCACTCCGGGTCAAAGTGGACCTGGAAGTAATGGCAATACAAGAGTAATCCACACTTCTAAAAACTCCAGAATGGGAGCCTCACCACAAGAGGCGGTTTAACGTTACATACAAATGGATAGTAGTGTGCCAGAGCAATACAATCAGTATAATAATCATATAGGTTCTAGGGCTTGACGGGACAAGAAGATTGATCGGGAGGGGGGCCTTTCCGATCGAACTAGCCCAAGTAAGAATCAAAGTGGAGTTTAACATGTCATGGATTGCTCAGCCATCAGGATTCCGTCCATAAGCAAGGTTTACAGGTGGCCCAATTGGAAGGAGGTATTACTCCACACCAGTGTAGCAGTCGGCGTATTATACAGTCCCAGCCAACAGACCTAAATAAATATGGAAGTTTAATACCTAGATCCTTTAAATTATTACTTTTTTAGGGTCAAAAAAGAAAATAAACTAAAAGAATTTATTTTTAACACATTAACTCAACAAGCAATTGAATTTAAGTTTTTGTCATATATACAAAAAGTTTTGGAAAAAAATATATTTCAAAACACTCAAGTTTAGGAATATATTAAAAAAAATGATATTTTAAATGTAAACAAGAAGAAAAATATTTCCATAAATTAAACAAACGTTGTACTATACAAATTATCAGCGATAAATCATGCTTTTTCTCTTACTCCCGTTTTCTCTTTCTCCCCCCCTCTCTCTCTCTCTCTCTCTCTCTCTGGTGTTCCTAATTTTTGAAAAAGTCCAGTCATGGACGGGGTACTTTTGCTAGTATATATATATATATATATATATATATATATATATATATATATATATATTATATATATATATATAAATTGTTTTTTCTTTTGGCCAAATATTTTACGAATAGATTATTTTTGGTTGGTACGATTATCTTGGTCTTCTTTTTTTCAAAACATTTTTCTCTCCGGTAGTATATTTTTACAATCAAACTATTTGCTGTTTTTTTTTTCTCACCGCGAGGTTTTTACCAAGTTGGTATATATATATATATATATATATATATATATATATATATATATATATATATATATATGATTAAGCAAACATTCTTTGAAGTCCCAGCTGTATCACTACTACACCACTTGTACTTACAAAGTGCTTAGAGAAAAAGCTAGATGCTGCATGCTGTCTTGAACAAATATCGGAACCAGAAGGCCATCAAAATGCAAATTTACAGCTACTTTCCTCCAATCACACCAACCATCCATGTAAGGCGGACAAGACAATGCTGGAGAAGCAAGGATGAACTCATAAGTGATATTCTCCTGGACACATTAGTGTGGGCCGACCAGCAATCAACTCTGTGCGGATTCTGGATGCTCTGCAGAGAACCTTCCAGGGCTGATGATTTTCACCTAAACTAATTAATTTGATGAAATTAGTCGGTAGAGCGTTCGGCTAGAAACCAGAAAGTTCCAAGTTCGATACCGGCCCTCGCCAACTCAGCGTATGAGTAGCACAGGGATCTGTGCGGTAAAGGAGCTGATGGTAGGCGTGGCGCACTAACTCGGATGCTAGATCAATCTCCTTGGTCTAACGCTTGTGAAAAGGGGATATACTCCCTCGCTGATTGGCTGATACCGACTTTAGACCACCCCTACGACTTTACTTTTTTTTATACAAGATGCATAAAACGATAATGCATTAAGACAAATGTGGGTCATTGTATTCAAGAGAAATATTTTTGTATGTTACTGAAACCATTCTTTTTTAGGGAACTGTAATCTTCAACATTTTGTACGATCTACAACATCTTTTGCTGCACTGGCGAGGTTAAGAGTATCAGCTTTTATAGCATAAACAACATTATTTCATTTTCGAGACAGTTTTTATTTTCACAAAATAGGAACATGGCTTGTCAAGCATATCATATATCTGAGCAACATGCTATGATAGATGGAGTATACGTATCTCTTTATTATCTTTACATAAAGGGAAACGTGAACTGACCAAGAAAATACGGATATCATTAAATATATATATATATATATATATATATATATATATATATATATATGTGTGTGTGTGTGTGTGTGTGTGTTACCTTATATATACATATATATATATATATATATATATATATATATATATATATATATATATATAATATAGAAGGAATAGAGAATGGATGAGAAAAGTATTGGCACATAAAGGTGCCCAATGCTAAAATAGCAGAGCAGTTTTACAATCAATATCATATTATATTATGGATTTAATATCTCGTTACTATGAGTTTCATGCTTACTGCAATCATCAGACGAGATTCAAATGGTTGAGATTTTAAAAAAACGATGGTTTGTTTAGCGTTTATATAAACGTTAAGCGTGTTCACGTGATGGAATGTTTTTTTTAAAAAAACTGTGGCAAACATAAACCACAGATTATTGCAGTAAGCATGAAACTAGTAGTACCGAGATATTAATATCCATAATATAATATATATTCATTGTCTCTCTCTGTCTCTCTGTCTCTCTGTCGCTCTCTCTCTCTCTCTCTCTCTCTCTCTCTCTATATATATATATATATATATATATATATATATATATATATATATATATATATACAGAAGGTCATTGCAAGGCAGCTGTCTAAATGTTACAGTGAAAATAACAATCTCCTTTATATATATATATATATATATATATATATATATATATATATATATATATATAGTCATCCACAGACACGTGTTTCAACTTATCAAGTCTCTTCAGCGTGGCTAGATATCTGTAAGCTACCTACCGCCGGGAGTGAAATCCGATCGCTTCATTGACCGCCAGGCAGTCATCACCTACAGAATGCGAGGTTTTTTTTTAACTGTTTTAATACTCACATTGCTTTGTATGTAAAAGCCGTCATTGAGTGCTCCATCCCTTATATAGGAGAGCGTTGCGTTTACGCTTTCATCAGGGAAATCCCCCCCCCCCAAGTGCTCCACCCTAGGGAGATGGGGAGCATATATATAAAATGCCACTGTTGCTAAACGTTATCTTGTAGATAAAATCAAATCAATTAGTTTAGTTAAGCATTAAACAGTTTTAATAATGAAAGACACACATTCTCTATCTTGATAATGATTAGGATAAGAACCGAAAGTACTTGGTCAGCCAAAAATGACTCTTTTGGAGAAATCATTAATGCCTTTCAAGATTATGAGATCAAAAGAATTATTAGGAAGCCGGAAAGAAATAATAATAAAAAACATGAAAATAAGAATCCTATTATGCTTAATGAATATATATATATATACACATATATATATATATATATATATATATATATATATATATATATATATATATATTTTTTATGTCGTTCTTTTGTTGTATTAATCGATTATGTTCTATTGTACAAATAGAACATAGACCCTCTTGGTCTTTTCTTCTTTTTCCTTTTTTCTTTCACTTTTTTTCTCATTTTTTCATTTTCGCCCCAGGTGAAGTTTGGTAGTATATTTTTACTATCAAACTAATTGTGGTTTTTTTTCTTACTGCAAGGGTTTACCAATAAGTTTATATATATATATATATATATATATATATATATATATATATAATATATATAATATATATATATATATATATGGGGGCTATATTTATAAGTAAACAGTGCTCAAAATCATAGATAGAGAAATTATATCTTTCTTAGTTAGGGTAGCGTGGACATCGAGTCAACGGCGCTTTTCTAGCCTATGCAATCACCACGCTATTCTTTTTCATTTAAATAAATCAAATACTTCTCTCATTTTCTACTTCCTATTTTATATATTATGTTTTGGTTTTATTTCTGGGATTTTGAAATCAGACTATGATATTTGAAAACTCCTATTTCAATCTGGATCTAAGATACGAGGCGAATCATTTATATTTAGTAACAAGTTTATTTTCAGATGTTCAGCAGAGCACATACTTATGTGATATGAACTCTTTCTTACTTCCCAAGGACTTTTGTCCTCTCTGTTTGTATCTTGTCAGTTATGTCATGTTCCACGTGCTCATACAATAAAGTCTGTATTGTGGTTATGTTGTATTTATTTGTTGGGATTTAATTATGTATACTAGCAAATATATGCACCCTCCGGGTGCTAGTATTTAAGTTTTAATATAATAAAATATATTAAATTAGAAAGGCTGATGAAACTGAATAAGAATGCAGATAAAAAGATTTTGAACAGAGGGGGTATGATTGAAAAATAGAACAACTTTGAAACTAACTCTTCCATCATTTTACATTACTCCCGTCTGTCTTTGTTAAATTTTCCTAATTTAACTATTTAGTTAAGATAGGAAGTAAAGAATAATATTACAGTTATTTCTTCTTGTTAATGGATTTCTTTTAAGATTTATTCCTGAGATTTTTGCTCATATTCAATAAGATAAAACCAAACAATTAGAAATCTATAATACTAAGCATATATTTATTAAAATCAATTTTTTAATATCAAAATGCAAATTAGCCTTACCATTCACACTGTAAACCGCTATTTTGTTGTATATATAAATACAATTGCATGTTATTAGTATGTAGATATGGTCAACAGTCTTAATGATGTAAAACAATTTTATTAATAATTGGATTTTAAATAAAAATAAAATCATGGAGAATGTGATGTAAATAACAAAGGGAATTGTGATTTGTATAGTAATATAGTTTCGGTTACAGACAGAAAAAACTCCATTATAATAAGATATTCACCAGCATTGGAAGGTTTCTCTAAAGCCTTCAAAGGATTATAAGAACTAGTTTTGGTCACTAAAGCAAAAACCACACTTATTCAAATCTCATACCGTTTAAAATCTCTCAAAATTACAATGAATTTGATGAATTTCAGATTTTTAAGAGTTTTCTACTATTTTCTTTAAATCGATAACTATTATTATTTTCGAAGATCTGTAGCCCTTTCACCGATCGATGTGTCTCGTAGATCAAATCATTTTTTATGATTTTATCAGAAAAATCCATTTAATATTAGATCTTTTCTTTTTCATTTCTAACCGGCTTGGTTGCAAAGGACATTTTATTTTTAGTCCATGTGAAAAGAAAGCAAAGGAACAAGTGAGTGAAAGAAACAGACATGTAAATATTACAATGAAAAAAAAAACAACAACAAAATGAACAAACACAAAAAGGCAACAATTTTAGTGAATTATAAAGTATCTCGTTCCTAATTGTGCGATTTGAAAACTACAATATTTTTTGTAAACTTATTAACATAAGCGTATCTGAAGCTCGCTCCAACTCAAATTTGAAGTCACAACACAATGCAAAACATCGACCGAGTGACAGCTTGTAATTCGGAAAATCTTAAGGACATTTTATTCTATTCTTTTAACACTTATCTTTTTTACGTAAGTAAATTTATCAGCCCTACAATTATCATCTATCTATCTATCTATCTATCTATCTATCTATATATATATATATATATATATATATATATATATATATATATATATATATATATATTTTATAAAAAAATATTTTTTTTGATTCTTTTTATCTTACATATGCCTCCTTCGAGCATTGAATTATTATTTTGGCAGAATATGTCCGATATTTGATAGGTTGTGTGTGTTTCTGCAACTTTTCTATCATGATAGAAAAGTTGCAGAAACACAAACAATCTATCAAATATCAGACATATTCTGCCAAAATAATAATTCAATGCCTGAAGAAGGCATATGTAAGATAAAAAGAATTTTAAACATTTTTTCTGAGAACATAATACATTTTGCGGGCCTTCTTTTTTTATAAAATATCGAATTTACTCCCGTTGGAACCAGAACAACATTATATATATATATATATATATATATATATATATATATATAATATATATATATATATATATATCTTTCGTCACCTCTCCCTCTAACTCAAATAATAGCAATAAATAACCATAAAATTCTCTGGTACTTTGACAAACTGATTCTGTTATTTAGGGATGGGTGGCAAGAGAGAGTCATGGGATTTGCGCTGACAACACGATATGATGAGTGATTTTTTAAAATTAAATTCTTACTTTTTTAGGTAAAACATGGTGAATATTTATTTGAGCAATTAATTAACGTATCCACATTTTACTCTGTGATTAATTTTGATAAACAAATACATTTTAGTTAGAATAAATGCAGATTTTTTTCCAAATGCAAATCATAACCTAATCTATCTGTAATGTAGCGGGTGTTCGTAGTCACGGTACCGGTTAGGAATATGTAACGTTACTGCACCAATTCGTAATGTGTACGTGGTGCCTTTAATTCGTAATACGTAACGTACGGGCTTTTCTTTTTGTTCACAGTATCCAATTGTCTCTTGTATATTCGTATGGTCGTTTGTTTACAAACAGACCAGTAGCAGTATCGTCTGTGGCCCCAAAATTCTTCCACACTCCTTTCGATTATGGTCAAGCGAAAGGTATCACGGTCGCGTGCTTCTTCGTTACGGCCAATTGACTTTATCCACGGGTCGTCCCCTTTACGATAGTTACTTTCCTATTTTGTTCGTGGCCGGGTTCATTCATAAAACCTGTTGTAGTATCTTTCGTCGTAAGTAGAGGAAATTAATAACTCCGGGTTTACTTCTCAGAAGTTTATTATATTCCAAACTTCCTATAACTTTTGAGAGAGAGAGAGATATTTCGTTAACACTTATGTTTTTCTTTTAGTAATGCTTAGTTGTCTCAATGGTCAGTACTCCAGCGACTTCGTTAATAATAATAATTGTTTTCAACTTCGTCTCGCGTAAAAGATTAAAATTCAGGTTGAGTACTTAGCGACATCAGTTCATCAACTGCCAACTGCCACGCACGGCCTCCTGGCTCTGACTGCCTCTGACTCTCTCCGGCCACCGACTCTAACTCGTTCTGATTCTATTGACGGGTCTCTTAAATAGTATTTCAAAGTAATCTTCCAGAAGATTCTACTTCTAGAAAGTTCGAGCTAGCTCTGGACCGAATCGAATGTTCGATTCCTTCGAATGCTTTTCGGTCACACAGAGTTCACGGGCCTAAGATCAAAAACTCATTGTAGCCACTCATCCTATTTTTTCGTTAAACCTAGACTTATCGTCTCCTTTCTCTCGTTAAAAGATGTTATCTTTCCTAACTACTTTTTCGGTGATTCTACAAAGACCACCCAGTAATATAAGATAATCGGTAGTACATTTTTCTAAAGGTTTTTTTTCTAAGTCTGGCACAAGGCCACAAATATAGGTGCTGGGCGGCGATTACGTAACATATCTATCTATATATAAAGGAATTTGCAATTAATTTGTCCTGAGGAATCTTCGAAAATAGAACAATATATTTTTACGAGGTCTACCCCCTCCCCCTGTTTATAATCGGTTATTGAATATGCACAAGAAAAAATATGTCGAATACAGCCACCCATACATTTAAGTGTATAATTGTCAAAGAGAGATAATATGTAAAGTTACAATCCCCGTTTCCGCATAAAATAACCCTTTTGTATGTAAACATGGATTATTTTATTTATTCATTTTTTATTAACGGTGAGTAATTTTCCCTAATCAGATAATTTGATCGTTGAATTAAATGTTTTTCTTTGTAACAACTCTGTATAATCATTACTTAATTTTAGAGAGATTTTTTAAAAACAAAGTTAAAAAATATTTATATTCGGTTATTCAAAATGGCCTAAATTGATGACGTAACCGGGTTTTAGTTACCCATACTTTTCAGAGTAGCTGGATCAATGCAAGGTCTACTTTTTTTACATAGGGATTTAAATGGAGCATCCCACGAGGATTCATCTCACGATTCAGTAGTAATGGATCTTCAGGACTAACTTAAAAAATCCCCCTCTACCCAGACGACGCCGGGTAGCCGCTGCAAGTCCTTAAATAATTCATCATCCTCAAGTCATGCTGAAAGCACGTATTCTTTTGTTCTATCAGTCATTGTTTCTGGCAAGACCTCAGCACGCCATACTGAACTGATAAATGTAGATTTTTGCTGGTCAGCAAACACTGGTGTGTCCATGTGTAGGTGTCCACAAGAGAATGTCACTTCTATAGAAAATGATGTCAATATATTCATAGGAAAAGCATGGACTGTTATAGATTAGTGATATATATATATAATATATATTATATATATATATATATATATATATATATGAGGACGAATGCATAAAGAAAAGAAAGTACAGGATGGATAGTAAAAGATGAATTTAATCAATATCACTTACACATGTGTTTCGGTCAGTTTATCATCTTTTATTATCCATTCTCTACTTTCGTTTCTGTATTCATTCTTCCTCATATTGCCGATTCAATTCCAATTCCATTTTTACACAGACAAAGACACAGACACAGACACAGACACACAGACAGACAGACACACACACACCACACACACACACACACACACACACACACACACACATATATATATATATATATATATATATATATATATATATATATAATACCTGTTAGCGTCACCAAATATCATTGTTTTCTCCAGCTGTGTAGCGTTTATCAAATAATTTTTAAAATATTTTTTTTCGAACACTTTAACATTCTCTGTATTTTGACCTTTTTAACTTCAAATATCAAACATTTTACTCTGATGAAGGCCGTTTTTCTTTGTATGCTTAAATATTTTATAATTTTCTATTATCATTATTTTATCTTATATTTAAAATGATAATAAATAGAATACATGTGTACATGAACAAACTCCTAGCTGAAACACATGTTGGTAACTGAAATTAAATCAATTTTATCCATCGAACATTTTCGTTCCTTTATTTATTTATCCTTTCAACGTGTATATATATATATATATGCATATATATATATGTGCATATACATTATATATATATATATATATATATATATAATATTATATATATATATATATTGATTTTAATTTATTTAACCTGTTTTTTATGTTTTTATTTCTTTTTTTAAGCCGATGTTTTATCCGATTTTCAAATCATTTATACATTAATACTGTGGCAATCTAGTTAAAAATGAGACCGTCCAAATTCAAGATGAAATGCAAAAATGTAAATCCT
>CM042159.1:34240398-34257898 GCA_023376005.1 Doryteuthis pealeii | reverse complement strand
GAAAATACAACAATTGATAAGTTAAATATATATAGTCATTAAATGTCACCAGTTCATTTGATTTTGTAGACAAATTAAATTATATTCGAAGATATTTAAAAATTAAAATATACATACCATATCCTTCCATTAAACACAAGGCCCATTCCTTTCTACCTTAATGGAATATCTTATATTCAAATACCTACTGTTCAACGTTACTCGTAGTCTGCATGGATTCAATTTTACTGCGTCCTTTTAGATTTTCGTGTGTCAGGGACGCAGAATGTGTATTTAATCAGCATCTCTGGGTGCATACCATATCCTTCCATTAAAGACAAGGCCCATCTACCTTAATGGAATACTTATATTCGAATACCTACTGATCAACGTTACTCGTAGTCTGCATGAATTCAATTTTACTGCGTCCTTTTAGATTTTTGTGTGTCAGGACGCAGGATGCGTATTTAATCAGCATCTCTGGATGCATACCATATCCTCCATTTAACACAAGGCCCACTTAATGGAATATCTTATATTCGAATACCTACTGTTCAACGTTACTCGTAATGTTCACACCTTTAGTTTAGTTTCTTGAATGTACTTAAGAGAGCGCCGATCACATGAAGGAGCTATTACGATTAATCGAATTGAGATGTCGATTGGAGAATGTGAAATTTCCCGCGACTGATAAACTGAATTGCCTGAGGCCGGCGAACGTTCTGCTTTTTGACAAGATCAAATCTAATTTTGTTGACGTGATGAAGAAGATAAAGGCGATGAAGTCACTGCTTTCTGTGGAGAGAGCATCTCGAAGAACTGATGAACTAAAGTTGTGAAATGAAGGCGAACAAGAATCTTGTTTAAGCCAGTCGATGTCGTATCGTCTTGACCGAAGTTATGGCCACCTCCGCAGAAAGATCAAGAAGATGATTCTTGCGATTGAATGCCTTCTTGACATAAGTAAAATTAAGATATTGTACAATGGATCGGTAAATTATTTAGTAACTATAAATGCTTAATAATAATAATAATAATAATAATAATAATAATAATAATAATAATAAATAATTAACAAAAAAGAAAGAACTTGTCAACTGGTGGATTTTGCAGTTCCAGCAGATCATAGCGTGAAGCTGCAAGAAAATGAACAAATGGACAAATATCTGGACCTTGCCAGAGAACTGAAAAAGTTATGGAATATGAAAGTCAAAGTGATACCAATTTTAGTTGGTGCACTTGGAACGGTCCCAAAAGGATTGGAAAAAGGGGTTGGAAAGTCTGAAATCAGAGGAAGGATTGATACCACCCAGAACACTGCACTGCTGCAATCTGCCAGAATACTCAGAAGAGCCTGGAGACCTGAGGAGACTTGCTGTCACTCAGACTCCAGTGAAAGACCACCAGCTAACGCTGATGTGAAAACTCAATGGAATGAAATAATAATAATAATAATAATAATAATAAACTTGTGTGAATTGGAAATCAGAGGAAGAATCGAGATCATCCAACCTACAGCTATAGCACTGTTAAGATTAGCAAGAATACTCAGAATAGTCCTGGAGATCTGAGCAGATTTGCTGGCACTCAGCAAACATCCAGCTACGGCAGGTGTGAAAAGCTACTACTACTACTACTACTGTTACGAATATAATAATAATAATAATAATAATAATAATAATAATAATAATAATAATAATTTTTATTTACTCCTTTTGAGTTTTCACTTCAGCATTAGCTGATGGTCTTTCACTGGAGTCTGAGTGACAGCAAGTCTCGTCAGGTCTCCAGGACACTTCTGAGTATTCTGGCAGATTGCATCAGTGCAGTATTCTGAATGGTTTCAACCCTTCCATTGATTTCCAAACATTCCAGACCCCTTTCCAATCCTTTTGGGACCATTCCAAGTGCACCAACTACAATTGGTATCACTTTCACTTTCATATTACATAACTTTTTCAGTTCTCTGGCAAGGTCCAGATATTTGTCCATTTTTTTTCATTTTCCTTTAACTTCACCCTGTGATCTGCTGGCACTGCAAAATCCACCAGTTGACAAGTTCTTTCATTTTTATTTATCAACACTAGGCCTGGTCTTCTTGCTGAGATTCTGGTTTATGCATATATCATTTTGTTGTATATAATTTTTATTATTATTTTGTTATATATAATTTTCATTATTATTATTATTATTATTATTATTATTATTATTATTATTATTATTATTATAGTTGACGCGCTCGCAACGTTCAAGAGGGTGTAGAAAAAAGGACTGAAGGATTTGGAAAACAGACCCAAGCGTAGTTGACATCAGCTATAATACTCAGAATAATCCTGGAGACCTGAGGAGACGTGCTGTAAATCAGACACCAGAGAATTGAAAATTAAACTGTGTAATATGAGGGTAACGGTAATGCAATTGTAGTTGGTGCTGTTGGAATAGTCCCAAGGGCTTGTAAAAGACTGGAGGAATTGGAAATCAGAGGAACATTATTTTTAAGATCGGGTGTAATACTTGAAAGCCCTGGAGACTCTGGTGAAAGACCAGCAGCTAGATCTTTTTCGAATGTTATAGAGATATTTGGGTGAAATAAGAGTAGCCAAATATTAAATATCGGAATGCATGGCACACGTCATTAATAATCAGCTGATATTAATTTTTATTAAAAGTTGAAGTTTGAAATAACGATTATGAAAATGAAATAAATACTTAACATTTCTAGATTATTATTTAAAAAAAGCCCAGCGTTGAAAGAAGAATGAGAGTTCCATAGACGGGCAGAGATCAGTGGCAGGGCACACGTAACTCAAGCCCGTAACTTTAGCAAGAGACACAGTCCCCCTTTCTTTCTTTCTTTCTTTCTTTCTTTCTTTCTTTTTTATTTGACAGTTGGTGTAAACCAGGCAAATATCCGTACCTCTCTCTTTGATATAAGCAGTTACTACTAGTAACGATTTGTTACGGCGATTATGAAGTTTTTGTCTGACATGGAAACAAATTTGACTTGCATTCGATCCTTTTAAAACGGGTTAGCAGTGTCTTAACACAATGGACGTTGTCATACGGTGTCGGCATAAGTAATTGTCATTTGAGGTATAGTCAAGCTAAAACGATAGTTGGCCCAGCCTACATAAAAGAGATAGTAGACATGTCCGGCTAGAAGAGAAAGGATACAAAAAGGTAGAAGCTAAGTACTATAATATGATAGGATAAATGAAAGGATATAATATTTGAATGTGTGCTTTTGGCTTTAGTGGCCAAAACTAGTTCTTATTGTTGCCTTATTTAGTATATAGTTATTTACTAAGCTTAGCTTAGATATGGCACAAGGCCAGATTATGGGGCTCCCAACGAGAATCGAATTCACTAACAATGGTTTGCGAAGCGAGCTTGCTAACCATTACACCATGTGAGGTGCCCCTTATTTAGTATATAGTTATTTACTAAGCTTAGCTTAGATATGGCACAAGGCCAGATTATGGGGCTCCCAACGAGAATCGAACTCACTAACAATGGTTTGCGAAGCGAGCTTGCTAACCATTACACCACGTGAGGTGCCCCCTTATTTAGTATATAGTTATTTACTAAGCTTAGCTTAGATATGGCACAAGACCAGAAGTAGGGGGGCCCAATGAGAATCGAACTCACTAACAATGGTTTGCGAAGCGAGCTTGCTAACCATTACACCACGTGAGGTGCCCCCTTATTTAGTATATAAGGTAAGTGCTAGACGCCTGCTTCTACTTATAGACTCGCCGAGAATACGTGATCAAGCTCTTGGCCAATCACTGGCAGTACTCTGCTGTTAAAACAATACTGTGCATACTGAGCATACTGGCCATTACTACTTTGACTTTCGTGGACGACGGTCAAAGGATTCCATAACTCATGACTTATACACAGGAGAGGACTTATTTACTTACCAAAGGATTCCATAATTCAGGACTTACTTACTTAAGTCCTTTTCAACTGGCTAAGGATGACATTTAAAAACTTAACACTTATGATACATTAGAAGGCGTAGGTTGCTATATATATAATTAACATCCAAACAAAGTGGTACGGTATAACAATACATACTTTATTGTCTGAGCACGTGGAACATGACATACATGACAAGATACAAACAGAGAGGACGAAATGTTTTTGGAAGTAACAAAGAGTTCTAAATGAATATAAGATTCACTTACTGATAGTTGGGGAAAGGCCCACCACACACACACTTAATGGACAGAGATACCACACGTCTACTCAATCGTTGTGGGTGCCAGACCAAGAGAGAGACAAAGAGCTTTCCAGGCTGAGCTTGAATAACCAGCTAGTAGTACCACCTAGTGGCGAAACCATAGCGTAAAGGGAATTTAACTCTTTTGGACACAAGTCCATCCCAGCAGGCGCATAATAATCGCTACAATAGGAAGAAGGAAAGGGCTATATAACACAATTAACACTTTAAAACTGCGTCATTTTTTGTCGTTTGACCCCCTCCGGCAATGTCAAGCGAAAACGATGAGTTCATTGACATAATGAGAATAATGAAGATGAAATATCAGTTGTCAGTGTAATTTCTCAAGGAAGGAAGAAGACATTGAAGGAAAGAGGTTAAATATTCATTGAGAATCCCTCGAAGAAAATTATCTGTGATTTACACGAGAGAATTGATATGACAGGTTGAAATGTCTTAATGAAACACATGCCAGGATGTCAGTTCAAATGATTCCCTGAAAATGAGCGGGAACCTTAGAAACAAAACAAAAAAGCCAAGAAAACAAAGCAAGAAAAGAAAAAACAACCAAGAAAACCCTAAAACCCGAAAGTCCATAGCAATAATTCCTGATCTGATAATTTAACGTATTTTTATATATTTGTCTTGAAAGATATTTGTGCGTTATTTTATTTTAAACACTTATATAAGTTTATAAACTTTAAGATAAGTATCGCTAATATTTTATTATTATTTACCTGCCAACGGTGTTCTTCTTTATCTAAACCAATGCTTTCTGATAATATATTTTTGGCTGTTAGATATAACAGCATGAAATATAAATTTAAACTCTGAAAGTTTTATGAACCCCTCCCCCTCTCTCCCCCTCTCTCTCTCTCTCTCTCTCTCTCTCTCTTTCACATACACACACACACACACTCACACACACACACACACACACACGTACACACACACACACACACACATATATATATATATATATATATATTACACATTATATATATATTTTTTATATACATTATATTATATATATATTACATATTATATATATATATTATTTATATATATATATATATATATATACATATTACAGACTCACACACATACACACACACTCACACACACACACACACTTATATATAATGTAGTTTACTATTTTTACGAATAGATATTGTTCAATATTGATGAGAGAGTATATATAAATAGAAGAAAAAACAGCGGAGACACAGTCACCGGATGTCGGATTCTCACCTCTGATACCAAGAGCGTAGGCGTGAAACTGATAGTGACCAAATGCCGTTAACTCTGTGTCTACTCTGTTCTAACGCTTTGTTTATATGTATATATATATATATATATATATATATATATATATATATATATATATATATATATAAAACAACAAAAGAGATATAATACAAGAGAGTCAAAAAGTAATGACATTTTCTTTAGGACAGATATAATTACCAACACAGGAACATGTATCATACATTGAAATGAAGCTGGTCCTCTGTGGATCACATTCCGACTTCTCCACATAGTCACCGTTTCTCTCAATAGTAATGATCCACCTTTGAATCAGAGCATATATCTCTGCCCCGTAAAATTCGTTTGGCTGTTCTATAAGCCACGTCTTCACTAGAGATTTCACTTCCTCGTTACTGGAAGAATTTTTGCCTCTCAAACCCTCGAAATGCTGAACAGATAATAGTCTGAAGGTGAGCATGGATGATTTGGTAATGTTGCCCATCCGAATGAGGCAATTGTCTCCCTTGTCCTGATGTTTGTCATGCGGAAGGAGGGCATTGTCGATTAGCAAGTTGGGTCTTACTCATCGGATTCTTGCTCTGGGCCTCGTTAGGGTCTCAATGTAGGCCTTAGTTTTATAAAAAATATTTAAAAAACTTCACATAAAATAAAGAAAATGACATTACTTTTTGACTCCACCTCATATTTATATATATATATATATATATATATATATATATATATATATATATATATTCATATTAACTAATACAAATGAAAAGTCTGTCTTACCATTGGTTTCTGAATATCACTTTTTCGGTGTTATTCGTCGTCAGAGACGTTGACTTTTGAAAAAAATGGACAGTTTTTAAACTTTTTGCTCGTGTTTACGTAATCCGTTCTTGCATTTTGCTTTCGTCATTCACTGGCATCACTATTTGTCGTCATTGGGTCTCGTGTTTTTATGATGATTTTAAATTTTTCCGTTTTTATTTCTTTATTTTTTATTTTGTTTATTTTATTTTTATTTTAGTTTGTGTGTGTTTATTTATATGTGACTTCTTAATTATGGCGGTCTGAGGTTTTGGTTAGTCCAATTCCATATCAACATTTTTTTTCGGTGTGGGCATGCCCTAAAAATTTCTGTTTTGTTATTTAGGAAATTGTGTTCGGAGTTTATTCCTTGAAGAATACGAAATTTTTCTGTTGTGCATAATGAGCATTTTTTACCCATTCATGTATGGCTTCGATTGGTCTAGTATTTTCCATTCGATTTTAAATTGTTTTTCCTGTTTTTTATATATATTATACTAAACCAGAGGGAATAAACTTTTGCTTCGCTAAGGCTGTTTTTATGTTAAGTTTAATGACTAAAATTAAATACTAAAAATATCTCTTACATTTGGGGTTGAATTATGTTTGAAAAAAACATTTTTTATCGTTTTAATTAGTAGTAATTTGCAATTAAGTTATAAAGTCACCAATCTCTTCCTAATCTCACCCCCTATTAATTTCCCCCTCTCTATTATTGTAGCATACTCCGGAACGATATATGTCGTATGGGCCAACTGAAGTTTTAGTAGTAGTCGTCGTTAGTTGAGAAACAATACACGCAGTTGTATAGTTACACGTATTTATTTCCAGGCTCCTGGACTCTGAGAGAACGATAGACAGAGAGAAAGAGAGAGAGAGGGTACAGTTAAATTATTTTACCTTCTAACATGATATCGTCTTCTGTACTGCTGTCCCACACGAGGGACCAGGAGCACGCCTGACCCCTGCTACGGCCGAAACGAAAAGAGAACAGTTTTCTTTTTCTTCCTGTGTTACATCTGCTTCCGGTCAACACCCGGGACTTCCGTTTTTACTTTAAAATCCACTTCCGGGGTCATTTCTCGGTCAGGTTACTGGCACCCCGTTGTGTTTTTACTCTTCCAAATTTTAATCTTTACTTTATTTCTTTTTCCTCTCTTTCTCTTTCAAGGCTCGTAGACCACAATAATTATGCTACATTATCTATTAGTCTATCTTGGGAGAGTAATTCACTCAAAACCAGGCTAAGTGCTGACACTGCTACCACAACCTAATCAGCAGTCAAGACAAATCTTGTACAATCCCTTTCTCTTCTGTCATGGTAAAAATTGTCAACAGTGTTTTTTTCTGTTTTTTTTTAATTTAACAACCGAATAAGTATAAAAATATTTTACTTTATCAAAAAAAAATTCACTACAGTTTTGTTTGTCAATTAAATTTATGGTGAAGTACAAAGGGATTATTTTTGATGTTACATGAAAAATGGGATTTTCTGTCATCTCCAGAACTTCTCAACACCTAAGCTATTAATAGGTATACCCAATTTGTTGAAAAATCCGTGGTTTCACAATAAAATGTACACCCCACATTTTGAAAAAAATTTACCAAAAATGAGAAAATTATCCGATTTTAATGAAATTTTCACTGTCGATAAAATTAATTTATTGATAAATCAATAATGAAAATGTCATTAAAATCGGCTAAATCCCTGATTTTTTGTATTCTTTAATCAATCGCGTGTTAAATTTATTTTGTAAACACGAATTTTACAGCAACTCACGGCGACCATCTTAAGATATATTTGATCAAAATTGAACGAAAAATAGCTTTAAATGTAATAAAAATAAATTACAGGTGTAATATTATTTTACTTTTTTTCACTGATGCTCATTATGTTACTACTTTTCTACTTTGAAAAATTTGACTTTAAATAATCGATTTAATTAATTTTAATTCGTTTTTAAAATGAAAATCAGACGAAAAAAATTAATAGAATTTCAAGAATCATGTCCAGTTAAATTTAAATTTGGTCAGACCTAGAAATCTTTAAAAAAAATTTTTTTTCTTAATTCTCCGGCCCTATTTCTTTTTAAAAAATTAATTCACTTTGCAAACTTACTTTTTTTCTGTTTACAATTATCTACTCAGAGTTCAATGGGGGACTCCACGAGTCACATTTTTCTAGTAAAAGTAATTGCTAATTTGCTTGAAGCATTGTTAAGTATGTTATTACATATTAATGATTTGAAGGCAATTTCAATGCATATAAAATAAAAACAAAAATATGTTTTTTTTTGTCTTATCGATTTCAAAGTAAACTTTATCTTCAGGGATGATTTTCAGAAATGGACGCATTTTTTGTGTCGTTACTTTATTTTTTTAATGTTAATTCCAAAACTAAACAAAATAAACTTTGATAACAGCACCAATGTTCTAAAATGCCTATAATTACATTAACAATTTATAAAATAATAATAATATTAAAAATGATAATAAAAACAATTATAATAACACTAATAATAACAACAACAATAAAATAAACACAATCTATATTGATACATTGTTGTACGGTTTCAAAATTACCCTGAAGATGGCCAACGATAGGGCGGAAAGTACTAGGTCAATCAACTATGGCAAATACATCAGCCAATTTTCGCCAGATATTAGTAAAACAATCCAGCAATATGAAAGGATAAAAGAAAAAATGGCTACAATGTTCAACAATATATGCCTACAAGAAGAAATGCTGCCTATATATTTACATATATATATATATATATATATATATTCTAAGAATGGATATATATATATATATATATATATATATATATATATATATATATATATATGAAATATATGAAAATAAATATTTTGATACAAATTACATTATAAACTTCAGTGGCCATTTAAAAACATTTTGGCTTGAAATAAACCTACGTGGGCTGACATATCTGATTGGTATACACACACAGACGAACAGTTCTACACACACATGTTCGCGAACACCACCACACACACACACACACACACACACACACACACACACACACACATATATATATATATATATATATATATATATATATATATATATATATATAATAAAGAAAATGTCTTTTCAACACCTCGTGGCAACTTCACTACCATAACTTTTTGCATGGGAAAAATACAATCTTCAAGTGAGACATTAAACGTTTCATCTGGAGATTATATATATATATATATATATATATATATATATATATATATATATATATATATATATATATATATAGATAGATAGATAGATAGATAGATAGATAGATATATTTCCAGATGAGATAAATTCATATGTATATATATATATATATATATATTATGTATATATATATATATATATAATATATATATATATATATATATATATATGTATATGTATATATATATATATACATGATTACATAAATAATGTATACATATGAACTTATATATATATATGTATATATACATATATATATATATATAAAGTTACATATATATACATACATTTATATATATATATATATATATATATATATATATATATATATATATATATCTGAAAGGAATAAACTAATTCTTTAAACCTTACCGGTACTTATAAATATGAAGATGATATTAAAAGAAGAGAAACCTTTTGATCTGCGTTGGTTTCCATTTGCAAGAATACTTGACTTGTATAGTCCCATGTAGATAGCTGTGCATTTTCAAGAATAGTTTCCGAAGATTGGGTTAATCAAACGGGCCTTTTTCAAATTCACATTTCTGATTTTCTGTCGCCTCACAACTTTTATTCTTTATTCACAACCCTTTTTCCTTCAATTAATTGCTTCTTTATTCGACATTTTGTTCTTCACGTCACTCGTGGGTATGATCTCTTTTTTTGATGTTGTTTTCTTTGTTTTTTGTTTGCTCATACCTGACGTCACTTTCTCTCTCTGCTTTAGATATTCTTTCATTTTGTTTTTTGTTTTTGTTTTACCACCTCATTTCCTATCATCTTCACTGTAAACTTTCCTAACTTTTCTTTGGACAATTCCCTGATTTTTTGTACTTGTTTTAAAATTTAGAATCACACTTTTTACCAACCACTCCGCACGAGCAGGATGCGACACAAGGTCGATTTCTTAAGCGGAGTTTAACAAGTTTTGAATTCAGAGTTTTCCTTCTCATAGACTGGTTACCTAGCCATGGTTAAAGAGCCCCGTCTGTCCATAGCTGGAGGAAGAATTGGATTCATACCTTTCCCAAGTGAAATATGTGAAATGCCAACAACTACGTCCAGGAATTGAACTCGGGTTGACGATTCCATTTCCTCTGACCCTAACCATTAGACCACGCGCCTCCATAATTTAGAAAATATTACCTATTTGAGTAAAACTGCACATACCAACCAATCTTCGTTACACAAGAGAATTAATTGTTCTTTTGGAAGGACAAAGAACTAATTGATAACCGAAACGAGAAATCGCGGTATCAAGACCAAAATAAAAATTGCTAAACCGCACAATTCTACTAAATTGTATTAGTCTATTAAACCCTTTCAACGATTAAATCGAACTTAGCAGACCTAAATTCCACCATCGTAAGTCACCCCACAGAACGAAAAAAAAAAAAACCCAACCCAAATCAGGGAATTAACAAAATTTAATTAAATTGTCAGTGTTAATATATATTAAATACAATATAATGCACCAGTTATTTTATTTAAAAACTTATACATTTTTTCAGGTCAGTTAACTTTGAACCACGTATATTTGAGAATATGTCGCATCTGACTTACTAAACTAAAACTTATTCTCACGCATGTACTGGAAGGTCAGTTTGGATCATCGTCATGCCACTCATAATCCCAACGGCTATGGAAAATTCCCACCTCCCATCTCGAATCTAACGAAATGTATTTAAATACTCTAACTATATGTATGTATATAGATAATAAGCTGATTATGATTATGTAACAGTATATCAAGCTGTTAGCATTTCACATGGTACTAATACCCTTGGGAAAGGTATGAATCCAATTCTCCCTCCAGCTATGGGTAAATAGAAGGGTAGACAGGACTCTTTAACCATGGCTAGGTAACCAGTCTAGGAGAAGGAAAACTGAATTCAAACCTGTTAAACACCACGCTTAAGGAATTGACCTTATATCGCATCCTGCTCATGCGGAGGGGTTTGTGGTTATGTGTGTATATATATATATATATATATATATATATATATATATATACCTAAAAAAAATGCACAATGTTTCCTTTCAATACCTACACCATCCCATACTCACGCCGTAAAATAGAATATTTGACATCATATTTCAAACCGTCTCCCTTTTTTCAAACCTCAACATTTTTTAAACAGATGAATAACGAGGACCACCACTCGCTTTTCTCATTGTTTTGTGATAAAAAAATTCTTATCACATTCCATATACCAACAAATGCCCTGAAGATGATCTAATTAATAGATCAAAACACTGCAGCGTCGGCCAATAAACTCACTACTTAACCCATTTAAACCTGTGTTTTTTCATTTTTCTTAATATACTACATACTGTCAAGAGATAAGTAGACAACTAATAATTTCTATATCAACACATCATCACTATTTCATTCAGAAATGAAAGCCGTAATGTAACTAGCGTTGACACGTCATCTTTCCATTCCGAAAGGAGAGCGTAACGTAACAGCACTTTTGAATTCCGCTGTAATTTCTTTGACCGGCACACTCGATTCGACCAGATATTGATCTCGTTTTATCAATACCCTGGGAGGATACGAGAGATCAGCTTTGCGTCATAAGTTTTTGAAGCGAGAGGGATAAGTACTACTTCTAAAGATGGATCCAAATACGTCAACAACAGGCTTGAAGTTGAGTAGCGATTGCACTTTTTTGTCTGATGATTGCTGGATGTCTAGAGGCGATTCCATTTTTGATTTTTTCTTCTTTCTTAGCGGACGATTGAAAATCACATTTGGGAAGTGAAGCGCAAGCGAATAAGTACCATAATGATTCAATAACCAGAAGAAAAAAAAATCGAATACTATGTACGTTGAATGGTACAGGCGTATATATCCGGGAAGTGGTGATGAAGAATATGGTTCATCATTACTTTAAAAAATAACTGATATATTCCTCATCCTATTCCGTGTCCTGCGCTGACTTGAATAAAGATGTCCAGGAGATAATGTTAAACTGCATCTAATGGTGAGGTTCAAATTCTAGAACTCTGGTGTGGAGTACCCCTTCATCACCATTACTCCCAATTCCACTCTGACTCGGAGTAGTACTAACTGTTAAGGTCCATTGTTGAGATTTTCGGGATATATATATTTACCAACCCTTCCGCACGAGCAGGATGCGACACAAGGTCAATTTATTAAGCGGAGTTTAACAGGTTTGAATTCAGAGTTTTCCTTCTCCTAGACTGGTTACCTAGCCATGGTTAAAGAGTCCAGTCTACTCTGCTATTTACCCATAGCTGGAGGGAGAATTGGATTCATACCTTTCCCAAGGGTATTAGCGTCATGTGAAATTCCAACAGCTTCGTCCAGGAATTGAACTCGCGTTGACGAGTCCATTTCCTACGACTCTAAACATTAGACCACGCGCCTCCAGATTTTTGGGATATAAGGCGTGTGTTAAATGCCCACTCTTACTTATAGACTCGGCGTTAATCATGTGACCATATTCTTGGCCAATCACTAGCAGTACTCTGCTGCTGATATTGTTATTCATATCGGCTGTTCTGATCTTAGCTACTCACAACTACCTTCAACCTTCGTGGAGGACGGAACATAGGATTATATCACTGGACCTTTGACACTACGTAGGATTGCATAACTCAGGACTTATTCACTTACCAAAGGATTCTATAGCTCAGGACTTATTCACTTACCAAAGGATTCTATAGCTCAGGACTTACTTACTTTAAGTCCTTTTCAACTGGCCAAGGATGGCGGTCAGAAACTTAACACCCATCTATGGGTTGAATAGAAACAAATGAGTTCAAAAGATGTTCTTAAAACAATTGAGTACCCATCAAGAATGAATCAAACAAAATATTTTCGGCATTAAATACCCCAACAAGTTTTGATATGCCGTAAAATCCAACAAACCCAATTCACATAATTCCATAACCTCTATGAATAAAATAAGCATATACGGGTTAACATGCCAGGAAAATTAATAAATTGATCAATCAATCAATCATCAAGTTCTGAACATTGTCATTTTCTTCCGATTCTAGGCCCATACGTTAAATATTTCCTTCTCCATTATTAAAGGTAGGAAAATTGAATTCATTAAAAAATGTATAATGTGTTCTCCTGGATTGCCTTCCAGAATGACAGCTTGTTGATGTGACAGTAAACACAAAAGAAGAGAGAGATGATGTGACAGTAAACAGAAAAGAGAGATAGATAGATAGATAGGAAGAAAGTGTGTGTGTGTGTGTGTGTGTGTGTGTGACACACAGAGAGAGAGAGAGAGAGAGAGAGAGAGAGAGAGAGAGAGAGAGAGAGAGAGAGAGAGAGAGAGTCAACAGCAAATAAAAAAAACCCAGAGAAAACGAAGGACTGAATAAGAGACAGGTAATGGCGATCAAGCTCTCTCTCTCTCTCTCTCTCTCTCTCTCTCTCTCTCTCTCTCTCTCTCTCTCTTTTATTGTTTTATTGTTTTTTTTTGTTTTGTCTTTTGTATTGCTAACTTTTTTGTTTTAATTTCTTTTTTTGCCATCACTTCAAGATACACCTATTAGAGTCCATCTATGGGTTACATTTTTTGAAATTGAAATTTATTCTTCTTATATATTATAGAGTATACCTGCATAAAAAAATATTTTTAATTTAAAAATTTTTTAAAAATTTATTTATTTATTTTTTATTTATTCATTTTTCTGGACACTACGCCATCGTCCTTAGTGGACCGAAAGGATCCAATAATAATAATAATAATAATAATAATAATAATAATAGATTTGCGGTAATAGAGATGAGACTGTTAACCATATACTCTGCGAATGTAGCAAACTAGCACAACGAGAATACAAAACTAGACATGACTGGGTTGGGAAGGTGATCCACTGGGAATTATGCAAAAAATTAAATTTTGACCACACAACAAAATGGTATATGCATAAACCAGAATCGGTTCTTGAGAACGAAAAGCATAAAATTCTCTGGGACTTTGAGATAAAAACGGATCACCTTATCCCAGCAAGAAGGCCAGACCTAGTGTTGATAAACAAAAAAGAAAGAACTTGTCAACTGGTGGATTTTGCAGTGCCAGCAGATCACAGGGTGAAGCTAAAGGAAAATGAAAAAATGGACAAATATCTGGACCTTGCCAGAGAACTGAAAAAGTTATGGATATGAAAGTGAAAGTGATACCAATTGTAGTTGGTGCACTTGGAACAGTCCCAAAAGGATTAGAAAAGGGCTTGGATAGTTTGGATATCAGAGGAAGGATTGAAACCATTCAGAACACTGCACTGCTGCAATCTGCCAGAATACTCAGAAGATTCCTGGAGACCTGAGGAGACTTGCTGTCACTCAGACTCCAGTGAAAGACCATCAGGTAACACTGATGTGAAAAGGAGTAAATAATACCTGCATAACCATGGTTGTACACAGATATAGTTATTCCCTTGGATACTTCTGTTTCTTCTATCTTCATTGGGTTGGACCTGTCTATCTCTGGTGAATGGATTTCTTAATCTGTGCTGGTAGATGTTATCTTAGCTGGATCTTCTGTACTTGATGCAGGAATGTCTTGTGTTGTTTTTTTGTTTTTAGTTAAGGACACAAGACTTTGCTTTGTTTAGAGCTCTTCATTATTTTATTAGATCCAGATCAAATCAAACACGCATGTAAGAATTTGACTTCAACAGACAGAACCCCATTGCTATCTGTCCTCTTCAAGGCCTAACCAAAATCTGATTTTCCGAGCTACTTTCACACTACTTACTTCACTCTGGCAAACCAGAAGAGAGGTCAACACAGATATAAAATGTCAGTCATTTTCGTGTGTTTTTACATTAAATACTTATTTTGGAATTTAAGTTACACTTAGTATCCATAATTAATAGGCTACCTATGATAAAATAAAATAGAGAAATGATTTAAGAAATTGAGTTTAAAAAACTGAGTTTAAAAATATGTTCAATACCAGTCAAGAATGAATAAAAGATAATGTCTCCATCATAAAATAACAAGACAAGGGTTAACATGCCGTAAAATTCAACGAACCCCCAACCTTGAATTCAGAATAGTAAGTTCCAGAAAGCAATTTCCACGGTTTAGTGTTAAATCGCACTGGATCTTGCACGGACATTAACGTTAAATGGATGGGTACTTAATAACTATAGAAATAACTGGTTGAATGGCTGGATTACACGGATTTCTAACTTGAAAAAATTGCAGACAATATTCCAGATAGAAATAATATATATATATATATATATATATATATTATATATATATATATATAATATATATGTGTGTGTGTGTGTGTGTGTGTGTGTGTGTGTGTAAAAGGAAAATGGAAGTGAATCCGACGGTATGTTGAAAAGAGAAATAAAGGAAACATTCCTCAGAGTAAATGTTCCGCACATATTAAAAAAAAGAAAGTATTTACTCTGATGAAGGTCGATATTTCTTTGTGTGCGGAACATTTCTAAATTTTGCTATTATTATTATTTCTTTTCATTTTCTCATTTAAAAATAATAATAATTGAATAATGTACACATGGATAAACTCCTGACCGAAACACGTGTAAGTAAAATTAATTAAAATATACTATTTTATCCATTCTATACTTTATTTCCTTTATTTCTCTTTTCAACAATATATAATATATATATATATATATATATATATATATATATATATATATATATATATAAAGTCATCACAGACACTGTGTTTCGATGTTTCACGTCTTATCAGAGTAGCCAGACACAGCAAGCTATTTCTGAGCATGGCGAAAGCCGAATGACTTTTCATCGGCCCGATTCCTTAACGTCTCGGCCGTCGTCATCTGCCATTAAGCGGTGGTGTTTTAACTGATTAATACATAAAAAAAATGATGGTCTAATTTTGTTGCCACCATCCTCTACATCTTTTCCATTAGTATCCCCACTCTCCATGTAATAAATAAAAAAAACTCTCTCCTGACCAACCAAGAATTTTAACTCACTTCTTCCTACCACCCCCCCATTCCTGACAAGCACCTAACAACCTCCTCATCCAATCCCCCCGAACAAACTACAATCATCTGTCTTCCCCCTCCACTTCACATGATAGATATCCTCTGACCAACAAAATCTTCACAAACTTTCACTTCCCCTGATTTCATTACCAAACTGACTTTCTCTTCTTTAAATACAAATATATGTACCATGTTTAAATAAACAGGCTGATGAAGTTGCCGATTAAAGCGGGACGAAATATTTATCTCCTACATCTACTTAAGAGTAAAAAAAATCTCTAGTTTTTGGAACACCTTGAATAATATATATATATATATATATATATATATATATATATATATATATATTTACCAACCCCTCCGGACGAGCAGGATGTGACACAAGGTCAATTTCTTAAGCGGAGTTCAACAGGTTTGAATTCAGAGTTTTCCTTCTCCTAGACTGGTTGCCTAACCAAGGTTAAAGAGCCCAATCTGCCCTACGATTTATACATAGCTGGAGGGAGAGTATGAATCATACCTTTCCCAAGGATATTAGCGCAAAGTGAAATGCAATTATCACATCCAGGATTTGAACTCGGGGCGACGAGTCCATTACTCATGAGTTTAACCATTACACCACGCGCTCCATACTCTCTCTCTCTCTCTCTCTCTCTCTCTCTCTATATATATATATATATATATATATAATATAATATATTATATATATTATATAAAGTAATTTGAAAAAAAAAACAAGTTTTCCGAAAATAGAATTAATTTAATTATCGATGTTTAAACATTTCGGTTCTTTTAAACCTTCATCAGGATGTTTATTATCAAAAGATTTTATAAAGATTTTCATCTCCTGTCATCTATAAAACATTCATCAATTTCTTCACCCCTTAATACATCCTGATGAAGGTTTAAAGAAACCGAAATGTTTAAACATCGATGAATAAATTCATCTTATTTTCGGAACACTTGATTTTTCAAATTTCTTAATATTGTCGGATTTATTTTCCATA
>CM042159.1:34232898-34235398 GCA_023376005.1 Doryteuthis pealeii | reverse complement strand
GGCAATCGGACTTGATTTTTCATCGTTTCAAGATTAGTGATGTTTTTATTTATTATTTCTAAAGTAATTAAGGGAAGTGAACATTATTTATTTTTAAAATCTATATCTATTATTATTTGAATCATATTCATTCACTTGTCAGTTTCATACGCAAGTTACATACATTTAAAATATGTGTAAGTTTGCGAATGTTTATCTATGATCAGTGTAATGTATACATACATTGATTTTTTTCGGAGATTTAACAGTTCGTAGGAAAAGTTTAAATATTTCGTCTTTTTTAATTTATCTATAAGTTTTGACTCAAAATGTAGGGCTTTACTATTATTGTATTTTTTATTTACTATAAATTTCTGAAACTTTATATTTGACATATATCAGGCAAAGTAGGGGAGCTGACGGTATGTATGGCACTCCACCTGAGTAAAAACAATCTCTGACAATACTGACTGATACTGACAATAGGCCACTCCGCTAACTAACTATTTTTATTTATTGAATATTATATACTGAGAATTTCAAATCAAAATGCCGGCTGCAGACTGTTTATATATTCTAAATTTGAGATAAGGAAGAAGAAACTATAAGTTCTTAAAGCTGATTTTGCAGAATGATGAAAATGTTTTGCATTTTTTAATCCAAATGTTAATGTCTAAGAAAGATTTTTTGAAAAAGCATATCCCAAAATGCACTGCATTCAAATACATTTTTGTAATACCCAAATATTTTAACAGCCTTTTCTTATATGTTGTGGATTTTATTTCGATCAGGTTTCATTCTTTTGCAATGGTAAATTATAATCTTGCATTCTTATTTTGTTTTTCTCTTTGAAATATACGCAACAATAACAAACACATACATACATAAATACATACAAACATGCAAAGGGATGCTTTTGGTGCAATGGTTATCATACTGGGAGTTGTTTGTTGTATAATGGTTAGAGTCTCAGGAAACGGATACGGTAAACGAAGTTTCTAGACATGATTATATGCAATTACTATAGCACCAATGCCTCCTGAAAAGTTATCAATTCAATTAGTTTCCCTTCAGCTATAGGTAAAATGGTAAGAGATACAATGCATTTTAATATTAATTTTTGCTAGACTAAGGAGATTATTTTAGTGTCTGAGGTGGAGCGCCACCTCATACGCCAAAAACAATCTCCTTGGTCTAGCACTATTGAAAAGGGGATAGACTTCCTTACTGACTGGCTGATACCGACATTAGGCCGCCCCGACGACTTTACCTTTTTTTTACAGTGGTATATACACAGGCTTTGTTAGTTTCGTAGAGAAGGCTCGAACTCATATGTTTATCATACAGATATGAGTAAATACTTGGACAGATTTTTTTTTTTAACTTTGTAATAATCAAATTATCATACTGTGGTCTTGCTAGTCAAGAATGAATAAAACAAAACATCTGCGGCATAAAATAACCCAACAAATCCGTAAAATCCGATTGCCGTAAAATCCAACCGACCAGTCAAAAACCTATTTCTTCACAAAGAACATTCCTGAAAATATAATTCTTTCTTTTTTTCCATCTCTTGAAATGTTAATAGCTATAATTCTGTTTAAACAGGAGGACGTTACCGGAAGGTTCACGAACAATAGACTCCCGAGAGAGGACGGAAGTTACTGAGACCGAAGCCTTATAATAAATACATTAATTTGAAATAACTGTTCCGAAAGAATAGCTATATGTTTTGAACAACCATTCTTCTCGGGATTTCATGTATTAGAAATAATTATCTGAGAATGTAATTTGTACAACAATTCATATTTATATAACATTTTTATTCCACCAACCTATTGAATATCTATTTACTGTTTAAGGATTATATAACAATGGCTATGCATACGAGCAAGTATATGAACCCCCGGGTGCAAGTATCTATGTTTTAATGTAATAAAATATTATATTAAATCAGAAAGGCTAATGAAACTAAATAAGAATGCAGATAAAGATATTTAAAACAGAGGGATGTAATTGAAAAATAGAACAACTGAAACTTTCGGTTACAGACAAAGACACAATCTTCATTATGATAAGATTTAAACATGCACACACACATACATACACACACGAGAGAGAGAGAGAGAGAGAGAGAGAGAGAGAGAGAGAGAGAGAGAGAGAGAGAGAGAGGAGAGAGATTATACTCAAATCACGTTGAAAGTACCGGTTCCTGCTAGATCACCTAAGTTAAGCAATAAGTTAAGTTCAATACTTAGATTAGTGATATATATATATATATATATATATATATATATATATATATATATATATATATATATATATATATATATTGATTTTTTGCTCTCATATACAGCAGTTAAATTTTCTTCAGATCGTCTCACATCATATACCTTGAAAAGGGGTGAATGTTCGCCCGAAATATCGGAATTGATTAAACCAGGAACAGAAATAACAATTGAATATTAATATTAGGCATCAGCTGGTAATGTAAGTAATCACATGTCAAAATAACTTGATT
>CM042159.1:34220398-34225398 GCA_023376005.1 Doryteuthis pealeii | reverse complement strand
CGTACACTCACATATGAGTCACTTATGAAAACCTGGCTGATTACCGAAAAGCATTTAAATATATGGGAATATACCGAAGCAATTTTAGCAAAAATCTTCACTGATAAAAGATCTGCCTTCTCATTGATAACCACTGACAATAACCGATGCTACATAACGAGACCCACAATTACCTTTTTTCTCGTGTTTTTTTTTCTAAAATAGACTCCATGCTTTTTGCCCGGCTTCTAATGAATGGCATTTTCAATCTTCTCCCGGCTAAAGACTCATTCCTGTCCATTATTATACCCAATCGTTTTCCTAAGGTTGCATTCGACCTTGAAAAATTATCTTAAATAGATTAGGTGTGTGTAAATGTTCAGGATCTTTCTTTGTGATAAAAATATTGACTGAACAGAAGCATATGTTATGTTAGAGAGTTGGGACTAAATTTATCAAATAACAACGTTAAAAATCCAGAAAAAGGTTTATTAGTTTTTGTACAGGAATATAAATAACAGAATCAACACGCAGTTCTCTAACAGCTACTAAACTACTTCTGACTCGACTACGAATAATACAAGGTAACTTGACTACGAATAACCTACCGTATACTCATATTTGTGTTTCGAGTCCAACTATTTTGTAGGGGAAAGATCTTTCTTTAGTACAAAATGTTATCATTGTTAGACGTGAACGTGGCTTCTCTGCAGAGGGGTAAAATGCCCCCAAATGCGCCACCTGTTGGCCATGAGTGCAACCCGTGATGCTTAACAATGAAATCTTGATGGCAGAGCAGTCCATGACTTGCAACACCCAATGTTGGCCTTTACGTTCCATAATTTCTTCGTATCCTGGGTATAGCGCTAAACAACATCTGATTGTGAAGCTCCAGTTTTGGAGATATATGGTGTGTAGACTGCACTTTGACCAGGGATTGTAGTACCTACCAGAGTTCCATTTGTGGGTAAAATCGATCTCTAGAATTTATTCGTGTTTGATAGGATCATGTACAAACAACCATTAAGAAACAGCTGCACAGAAAAAGGTAAATTAGAATGTAAAATAAATGCGATTCTTTAAGCTCTAGACTTAAAATAACCCCAGATGGGATGATATGCAATTATAATCAATTAATCATAATGTTTTATTTCAATATTACATTGTTCGATATTATTCTCTTCTGTATGACTTGGAAACATTTTTTGTAAAAAAATACCAGTCATTTAAATAACCAAATCAACTCCCGTGATTTAAATAATTTAATCAAGCGTGTTTAAGAAATAGTTTACGAAGCCATAATGTTCGGCTATATAACTACAAGCGTATTGAGTCTTATCTGTTATTAGTTTATCTACTGCTAAAAACGAACAAATAAACCAAAAACCCCCTCCAAAAAAACAAACCCTAAACAAGGTGAACATCCTATTAGTGTGCTAATCCAATATATTTTGATAAAGATAGTATGTTTAAAGTTTCAGCATCATTAATTTTATGCTTTGTCAATATCTAAATTTGCGAATAATTCTTCAGTGGTCAATGGTCTAATGATAGAATCTTTAAATGTAGAGAGCATATAGTTATTCAGTTGCAGGCCGTGGTGTAATGCTTACAGTCGTAGGATATGGGCCCGTCAACCAGAGTTCAAATCCCGGACGAAGCTTTAGTTCACATAGCGCTGTTACTCTTGGTATAGGTATGAATCCAACTAATCTCCCTCCAGCTATGGATAAATAATAGGGCAGACTGGGCTCTTTAACCTTAGTTAAGCAACGAATCTAGGAGAAGTAAAACTCTGAATTCAAACCTGTTAAACACCGCTTGGGGTGGTCACTACTAGAAGAGGTTGTCCTAATTAGTGATCTAATTCACTAATATTTTTATCTATGTCAAGAACTGATATCTTCTATTAACATATCTTATCTTGTTTTATAATTACCAAATATTTTATACAGGTATATTTTTATCCTTAAGAATCTTGAAATTTCCCTTGTCACATTGAGAATTACTTGTGATTCTTCTTCTTCTTCTTCTTCTTCTTCTTCTTCTTCTTCTTCTTCTTCTTCTTCTTCTTCTTCTTCTTCTTCTTCTACCTTTATTTCCTTTTCTCTTCCATTTTTCTTCTTCTTTTATATCACCCTTATTTTTTCTTCTCTCTCTTTAAGATCTTCTTCTTCTTCTTCTTCTTCTTCTTCTATTCTTCTTCTTCTTCTTATTATTATTATTATTACGTTTTAATTCATTATTATTCTTGTTATTATTATTATTATTATTATTATTATTGCGTTTTAAGTTAAGGAAATGAAATATTTTTTTTTTAAAGTCAACGGGAAATTTTAAGAGGTTTAGCACACATATAAATATGAGACCCACATGCCAACTTTTATTCAGGCTGAAAAATCTATTTCTTAGCAAGCCGTTGAAAATCATGGAGAAATGCAGGTGGTCAGACTGAAACGAAGAGTGATCAATTGGGCATAAGCATTCAGCTGAAAGCAAAGATGGCGTATCCAAGTAAAATGACTTCTTCTTCTTCATCATCATCATCATTCATCATCATCATCATCATCATCATCATCATCAAGTGTTTCTGACAGCACAGATTTCCTTGACCATCTCTCGTTGTTCATCCCTATTGTTTATCACTCACGGTACTTCCAATAGACGGCATCGAGTGTCCAAGCAGAGCTGATGGTTGTAAATTCTTGCTAGTCGACCAATATTGGTGAGTCCATGTAACAGGTTGAACGTCACTTATGATGTCTTCCTTTTTCTCCGACTTTTGGAATATTTTGCTATATAAGGTGTGCTGGAACCCACCGCTTAAACTTATAGACTCTGCATGGCAAGCGTGTATTCAGTCGACCAATCAACACGTTCGAATAGGTGGTTAGTTAACTATATAATCGCCGATCTTGGAAGCCGTTCAGTTGCTCGTATTCGACACGGACAAAAGGATCAACAAGCAAGCACTCTGCTCAACACAAGGATTCCTGCCGATCACCGAGGAACAACCAATGACTCTGCTTAACACAAGGATTCTTCACTAAAAAACACCAGGTTTCTTCCCAAGGAACAACCAAAGATTCTTCACTAAGGAACCACCAAGGATTCTGCTTAACACTAAGGAACACAAGGATTCTGCCTAAACTAAAGAACACAAAGGGTGTCATCTGCAGCCTAAAATGGTCACAGAAATCGTAACACAGACGTGATAACAAGTATTATTATCTAATACAAATAATTTGTACATCGTTATTTGCTTTCATATAACTAATGATAATAATGATTCTTAGTAATCAATTATAGCTTAAGTAGCTATTCCTAAAACAGTTATATTGCATCATGGTGCAACATAATCTTCCCTCTTCTATCTATGTATGTGTTGTGTGTTGGTTGGAGGTAATGTTTATGTGAAATGTAACATTAAAGAAACAAGCAAAACAGTACAAATAACCACAAAGAAATTTTAGTCGTAATAAAATTGTCATTTAAATGTGTATTATAAATTGTATTAAATGAACAACAAGTTACAAAGGTATGTTTTGGTTGATACATTTTCCTTTTTACAAATTCTTATTATCGTTACTTGTATTTGTTCACTCGATTCGAGAATTGTTATTGTTTCGTGACTTGCCTATTCGCTGACTATTGCTTTTTCTTACGATTCTCTTCCCTTTAAATCTTCCTTTCCCCCGCTCTCATGATGTTCGTTAGTTAGCGGGAGTTTTGAATTTTTGTATCGCTCAGTCTGACCTTTTCTATTTTTAGAATACGATCCTTTTTTCTTTGTTCATTCAAACCTGGTCTAACAAGAATCAACAGCTTATGAACCATTGCATATTTATCCATCACCTCCACCTATTTTTCTTCTACTTTCTGTGACGGTATTCAACTGGGTCGGTTGAGCCGGCTCCATCCATAGAATCCACCTGTGGTGATTTATGGAACAACTAACAAGGGAATAGGAAATTCATAAGCGGTCCCCAAACACCGCATTTATATCCCGGTCAGGAAGCGCATGGTGTAATGGTTAAAATCATGGGAAATGGACTCGTCGCCCCGGGTTCAAATCCTGGGCGTGTTAATTGCATTTCACTTAGCGCTAATACCCTTGGAAAAGGTATGAATCCTACTTTCCCTCCAGCTATGGATAAATGGCAGGGCAGACTGTTTTTTTTAACCATGGCTAGGTAACCAGTCTAGGAGAAGGAAAACTCTGAATTCAAACCTGTTAAACTACGCTTAAGAAATTGACCTTGTGTCGTATCCTGTTCGTGCGGAGGAGTTGGTAAATATATATAAATGTTTTCTCGCAGATATTCCAGATATCTGTCAAATACACCAGAGCCATTGATTCCTGACAATGACGGTAATGCCTTTTGGATTTTCACCAGATCCCCTTAGACCGGGCTGTGGCCCCATTACCAGTGGTTGCCAAACATATCTTCCACCACTAGCAGGATCCAACACTTGGTCATTTTTTAAAGCCGAATACAATTGAATTCAAAGTTTACTTTCTCCCCAAATGTTTGCCTACGCAAGGCTAGATAACCTAAACTGCCTCGTTATTTATCCGTATCTGTAGGAAGAAAATTCTCTCTTAAGGTCATTTGGAGCGAAGTGAAAGGCAAATAGCCTAGTTCAGGATTTGAACACGGTTTGCCGATTCCATGTTGTTACGACGATAACCATAACGCTAGGTGATCCTCTATTCCATGTTTTCGGTTCTTGAATTCTGTTGCGTGGTTGGTTGGTTGGGTTTTACGGCATATCAAATATTGTTGGGTTATTTCATGCCGAAGTCATTTTGTTTTATTCATTCTTGTTGGTTACTGAATAAAAAAATTTTTTTTAAACATATTCTGATTAACTCGTTCTCTCGGTGCTCCAAAACTGGAACCTTACCTTTAGAGGCAGTTTACCGTCATACCTAGGAGACCTTAAATTCTGTAATTTATGAACCCCCCAGAAAATGAGTTGACAATTCTGCTGCTGCTGCTGCTGCTGCTGCCGCCGTT
>CM042159.1:34185398-34215398 GCA_023376005.1 Doryteuthis pealeii | reverse complement strand
CCACAGTTCAGATCCATAAAAAACGAAAATACTACGATATATTTTACGAATGAAAGCTCGAACCACAAAAACGGGAATAGATCCTTCCCAGATATTAAAGAGAGTGATAACTTGTCAACACAAGTCAAATTGACAGTAACTAAAAACCGCTGGTTTGTAAGGTGATACCCCCTTGACTGAGTTATCCACTGACCACGAAAGAAAGGAGATATTTTTTTCTTGGGCCGACGGTAGAAGGCTGACTACTAGATACTGTTTGCTGATAGACAGAAACCCCAAAACCTTTACGTGTGTGGCAGCGTGCCTTGTAAACGTCCTCAGACCAGAGGCCAGTGACCAGTGTATAAGTCCTAAGAGTGTTGTGCATTTTGTAAAGAGCTACGTTACAACACGCTGAGAAAGGAAAAGCCTTTTCTCCTTTATAAATCGTACTACAGCCTGAACAATCTCAACTGATAACTCTCCTCTCCTCACGATCTGCTTTTATTAAGATGTCATTTTTGTAGGGGAAGTTAAACTTACCATTACCCGGTCTCGGCTGGAGGTCCAGTGTGCTTCAGCTACTGGACCGGTAAAGTAAAATTAATAGCGTCGATCCCAGTAGGTGCCCCTCTTGAGGAGGAATGCCAACGGGATCGACGCAATTTTTATGTCTACCACCCATGAGCTTCGGCTTGTGGGTGGGCCCACATAAAATGTCCTTGTGTCACACCCTCATAAGTGATATGAGAGGCAAATATCCTTTCATTCCTTCTTTTCATTATGTTCGATTAAGACAGATTAGCGTTATCGCTTCCATGCCCTCAGCCCTCTCTATCATTCCTCTATTCTTTCTTTCTTATTATACCTTTTCTGTGTACCATTTCCTTATTTAAATTATTTTTAAACCTTTCTTTCTTTCTTTCTGATAAAAACGGAATGGTCTATTATTTAGCTGAGGTAAAAACACTCATAAGCAGATAAGTGACACCAGATAATCAGAATTTACACTTTTGGCGTTTTATCTTGGACGATTTGGACGGTCTGATTTTTAACCAGAGGGTGTTGCAAGATGAAAAGGAAAAAGTGTATTAATACATAGATTGGATAATTAGGAGTCTAGCATTTATCTTTGTATACCCCCCCCCCCCGATCAGATCCATAAAAAATGAAAAATAAAAAAACAAAAAGAAATTGGCAATTTCTCTTCCAAACATTTCTGGGTGGTGTGTGTGACATTTGTGATTTCCCTCGAGTATATTCCAGCGACAGTGGTATGGACAGCTGACGAATACTTGGGCGGCGGTCAGTTCTCTATCACAATCTTTGCCTTAATGTGATGCGTTCCTAATCCTCCTAGGACTTATCTCGAACTCCTCCGCTGGGCTATTTTTCACTGCGTTGATTGGCTTACTACTCACACCCCTGGTATTGTGGTCATCCGACCCCAACATTCAGTTAGGAGGGTTTATTTTGTGTACGTTTGTTTTTTGTAGCAACGAAAACTAAAAAATCCTTGCCCCACACAAAAAAAAATAAAAAAATAACAACTAATACTCGCCCAAAAGAGACAAGGGCGTTGAGTGTTAAAAGAAATTGCGTTTCTCATCCAAACAGTGATCTTAATCTCTGTACATTGTGACATCTAGTCGGCCGCTCCTTCACTCGACCTATGAATATTTCCTCTGGGGCTATCTAAAGGCTTGTGTCTTTAACCCAGGTCAGGGACAACTGCTGAACTGCATAGCATGATTGGTTTTGAATTCCCAAGGATACCGGAGGCAAGACAAGTGTCGTTTCAGGAGAGTATGGTTCGTAAGGCTAAGCATTACGATAATATAATCATTAAAAAAGGATAATAACAAAACAAAAATGGCTACGCTTCCACAAATAAAAAAAAAGGTTTATAAACATTTTTTTTCGAGGATATAATGTAGAACTTTCTAACTGCATTAAATTGTTGATTTATAGATATTTCTCGTATATCAGTGGGACACATGGGCTTGCTTCACATGATCAGAATAGGCTCCACTTCCTTAAGTTAACTTAAGTTACTGAAATGATAATACATTTAAATAGACGTATAGAAAATGAAGGCTAGTGAAAACGAAGTCCACTACGACGATTCAACCATATGTTTATATAAGATATTCACAGTCAACTATTTGGGCTTTTTTTTACGTTGCTCCCATCGGGATACGACCAAAGATAGGTACTAGGCACACGCACACATACGCACACCTTTGGAAAGAGAATGGGAATAGAAAATTAAAAAAAGAGAGCAAATTGATTCATGAAAGATACATAGATATATATAGAGAGAGGGTGTGGGAAAAAGAGATAGAAAGAGGAAATTGATAAAAGATAGTGACAAAAAGAGATAAATTGATAGATATGAGAGAAGAGAGAGAAGAGATAGAAAGGGGTAATGTATTGAAATACAGAAATAGATAGATTGATAGAACGATTGATAGAAAGGGGGAGGAAAGAAAAAGAGATTGAAAGAGGAAATTGATTAAAGAGAAGAGAGAGAGAGAGAGAGAGAGAGAGAGAGAGAGAGAGAGAGAGAGAGAGAGAGAGGTAAAACTTGATTTCCATTAGTTCAATGTCCACTCTGATAGGGAGTGGTAGTACGTGTTTACGTTACATCTATGGGTAAAATAGATTTTTGAAATCAGTTTCAAAAATGTGTTTAAAACTGAGCCTAAAAAATTAATACTAACAAGAATAAATAAAATGAATATGCACCATAAAATAACTTAGCAAGGGTTGACATGCCGTAAAATCCAATCAACTAACCAACCAACTAAACTGTGGGCAAATAAATGACTTTTACTAACATAAATACTTAAAATAATATAATTATTAGAATTATCTAGATATATTTGAAATTTATTTAAGAAAACATTGAGTATCCATCAAGAATGAATCAAACTAAACGTCTTCGGCATAAAATGCCCCAACAAAGTTTGATAATCCTTAAAATCCAATTAATATAATTCCAAACCTCTATGAATAAAATAACCATAGACGGGTTACCATGCCGTTAAAATCAATCAATCAACCAATCAGTTAATCAATAATCAAGTTCAGAACACTGTCATTTTTTTCCGATGTTAGCTTCATACGTTAAATGTTAGCCCCAGGCTGGCCTGACGAGTCATATGAGAAAACAGAAGGATACTGTGTCAAATGCTACTTGCACTCAAGTATGAAATAAAAACAAAAACAAAAACAAAAGAAAAAAACAGGAAATGGTCTTACTCGTGCACGAGTTGACAGCCACAACAACGTTAAGTATGCCCTCCTCCATTATCAAAAGAAGGAAAACTGAATTCATTATAAAGGTCTCATGTGTTCACCAGGATTTCCTTCCCGAATGACAGGAAGACATAAAGTTAGTCGGCAATTAAAGAAAGAAATAATAGAAAAAAATAGAAAAAGGAAATGACAGTTTTTGATTAGACGCCCGCCTGACGATAGATAAGAAGTTTTAAAATTTTAAGCCGGCTTGGTGACATGACAGTAAACAGGAAAGAAAAAGGAGAGTCAACAGAAGGAGAGTGAAAGAAGTAGAGCCAACAGAAGGAGAGTCAAGAACAAATTTAAAAAAAAGAAAGAAAGAGAAGAATGATTGAATGAGAGACAGGTAATGGCGATCAAGCTCTCTCTTTTATTGTTTTAATGTTCGTTTTTTTTTAATTGTTTTCTTTTTTTTTTTTTGTTTTAATTTCTCTTTTGTTTTCTTCTTTTTTTGTCCTTTTGTTTAATCAATGGTAACTTATTGGCTGACAGAATTGGCATAAGTGCTCAACCTTGAAGATATTTCCAAGAAATCTTGGCCCACAATCTGATGTAGACATTCTGTGTTTAGCTTAGCTAATATGATGACTAAAAAAGACGACAGTACTTATCTAGGCTTCCAATGCATTACGATGGCCCATAAATAACGTGTTTTTAAACGGTAAAAGACAGTTTGGGTAAAGAGAAAGAAAGGAAGGGAAAGCAGAAGACAGGTTCTTAATGGGCCTTAGAATGGAAATAGGAGACGTTTATTACATATTTTGTGCACAATAAGATATTGCCTTTTTGAATATATATATATATATATATATATTATATATATATATTATATATATATATATTATTCGTATACATATATATATGTGTATGTATAACATATTATACATATATGTATAAATATACATATATATAATCATACACTTATATATATACATATACATATATATATACTCATATATATATACATACATATATATATATATTTATGCTCGTATATATACATATATATATGTATGTGTGTGAGTGTGTGCGCGTATATATACATATGTATATATATATATATGTATGTGTGTGTGGGTATGTGTGTATGTGTGTCTGTGTGTATACATGCATATTTATCAACTCCTCCACACGAGGAGGATGTGTCACAAAGTCTATTTCTTAATCGGAGTCTAACAGTTTTGAATTCAGAGATGTATTTCTCCTAGATTGGACCCGTTAACTGTATTCAGTCTGCCCTACTATTTACACATAAGGAAAATAGTTGGACGCATACCTTTCTTAAGAGTATTTCCGCTATGTGAAATGCAAATATCCTTGTCCATGATTTGAACCCGCGTTACCGTATTCCTTTCCTACGACGACAATCGTTTCACAACACGCCACACGCCACACACACACACACACATTTAATATTTTATTGTGGATGTATGCAAATCTTCGAAGTCTGCGCTATAAAAACATACAGAATGTTAAATTTATATCCGGCTTTTTAATATCTCTTTACACCTAGGCAAAGCAGTCATCAATAACTATAGGGCGACGATCTCCGGCCATAGAAACAACAAGACAACACAAAATAATTTAAAAAATCATCATCATGTCGCGCTGGCAGCACGGATATCCATGACAATCTCTCGCTAACCTTCTCTATCATTCATTGCTCCTGGGAGGTCCTCTGTGCAGTATCCAGTATCCGCGCAGAGCTGGTCAGTGTATGTCTTTGCCTGTCGATGTGATGGTTTCCACAGAAGAACGTCACTTATGTGTTCATCCTTGCTTCTCCAGCAGTGTCCGGCGTGTCTTGCTCGTCATGGATGGTTTGTGGGATATGGGGCAGGTGGCCGTACAGCTGTTTTCACGTGGGGTGTTGTTTCCGCGTCTTGTTTAAGACTGCGCGCAGCATCCTTGTGCAGCTACCGTCTAGTTTATTCTCCAGGTGCTTCGTTAGGGTCCAGTTGGTGATGTTTTGCAGAAAGCACTGCTACAACTGCGGCCTGGAAGAATTGTTGCTTTAGCTTTTCAGTGAGATTGGACTTCCATATGACTGACAATAAAGGCATGGTCTGCTATAATAAGTAAATAAATAAAATCCACCTTACAACTAACCCATGATCTGGAAATCCTACTCACAGACGATACGCATTCCTATACTCACTCACCACCGGATCCAAAGTCTACTATGCACCACTATAGACGACCCCGACGTCTACTCTAAATATTCACCCCACATCCATTAAATGACCCATGCACATCATCCCAACTGCAGCGACTACTTATAGCCCCTACTATTTTCCCAATCATTAGCAGTTGACTCCACCCTCTCCCAAACATAACCCAAAGGCACTCAGTAAGGGAGTTGAATCCCTCAATACAATAACTCAGCCCAGAAGAAGATATAAAAGACCGAAACGTTACAGCGTCGACATCACCACCAGCAATACATTACCATCCAGTATAATATCCCGTGTTTGTCTACTTTTTTCCCACATACTGCCGGATATATTTCCTCATGTTATTCCCATATATATATATAAATATATATATATATATATATATATATATATATATATCATGTGAAAAAGTAACAAAAACCAAAGTATTGCAAAAGGAAAAATGTATCTTTGATGGAGGAGACGACGTTAAAACTTTTATGCCTTTTTAAAACTGCATCAGGACATGAGGATGAATAAACAATAAACAGTAACGGAACTAAAAGGAAAAGAAAAAGAAAACGATTTTTCTGCGTCTGCTAAAACAAAATCATCTATCAGGGACACTTTGCATTTTCTTATTTTCAACGTCGGATGTATGGACATATGTCATCAGTAATATATATATATATATATATATATATATATATATATTATATATATATAGGTAGCTTACAAAATGTCTAGCCACACTGGGGAGACTTGATAAGTCGAAACACGTGTCTGTGGATGACCCTATATATATATATATATATATATATATATATATATATATATATATATATATAGCCTAAGTGTAGTATTTGTTCTATATATATATATATGAATGTGTGTGTGTGTTTTAATGTGTATGTATAAATATATATATATATGTGTGTGTGTGTGTATACATACATACATACATACATATATATATATATATATATATATATATATATATATATATATATATATTAATATTAATATAATATAGATAATATATCTTACAATATTCATAAATAAAGAGTGCTTAATATAATTCATCGACCATTTATATAGAAATTAGGGTAGATTTGACATAAAGTCAATGGCGCTTAGTTACTGACAGCTTCTATATATATATATATATATATATATATATATATATATATATATATATATTCTTTTTTAAATTTATTATATATATATATATATATATATATATATATCATATATATATATATATATATATATATATATATATATATATATTCATATATTGTCTGTGTTTCAGTTTGATTATGTTGATTATTCTATACTTAATTTATAATTTCTATTCATGAGAGTCAATTTTTCTAAGTTAGAAAACCAACCTGAAATTGAACAAAATCATGTACACCGTTGGAAGTTCACCAAAAGAATTAAGAAGTGTTAAAGACTATTCCCTAAAAACCGAAAAACATTCTTTAAACTATTTCTATCGGAAGTTTAATTTCATTTTTACCCGTACGCCCCCCCCCACCACCACCACCACCACGCACTCTAATTCATCAGAATTGATTAATGTGCTGAAACAAATGTAAATTTAAAGCACCTTATTTATTTCGAAAGTCTTTGTTCAGATAAGACATGAAAGAAAACAAATCGTTTTTCACGTGAACACACACACTGGTCAGTCATTTTTACTGACAAAAGTAAAATCCTCTGAATTGACTTTCATATGAACAAGACAGAGAATCATATTTCAGTGAAAATCTATATATTGGAGTAAATGATCCGCGTAGATATATGAATATAACTTCATTGAGTATATTTTATAAGTAGCTTACGAATTATACGAGGGTGAGACAAAAAGTGACACCATTTTGTTTAGTACAGGTATAATTACCAACAAAGGAACATGCATTATCTGCGTTATTCGGACTATTGTCACAATCTTCATTGTTATTTGTACAACGTTTCGGTCGATATGCCTTCCGGCCTTCTTCAGGTATTTCTTGTCAGACTCGGGAACCTTTTCGGACTCGGGAACCTTCTCGGACTCGGGAACTTTCTTTTCGAACTCGGGAACTTTCTTGTCGTAATCGGGAGTTGATTCCCGAGTCCGAGAAGGTTCCCGAGTCCGAGAAGGTTTCCGAATCCGACAAGAAATACCTAAAGAAGGCCGGAGGGCAAATCGGCCGAAACGTTGTACAAATAACAATGAAGATGGGGACAATAGTCCGAATAATGCTGATAATACTAATCTTTAAGCCTCATCTCAAACATTCAGAGAAAGGAACATGTGTAAAACAGCAAAATGAAGCTGGTCCTCTGTGGATCACATCCCTATTTCTTCACATAGTCACCGTTTCTCTCAATAACAATGTTCCACCTTTGAATGAGAGCATGTACCCCTGCCCTGTAAAATTCTGTTGATTGTTCTTTGAGCCAATTCTTCGCTACAAATTTCACTTCCTCGTCACTGGAATGATACTTGCCCAGGACTATCATCTCTTCGGTCTCAGGAAAGAGTAATGGTGATGAAGGGGTACTCAATACTCCCCAGAGCTCCAGAACTTAGCCTTCACCACTAGATTCAGTTTATCGCAATAATCAAGACACTAAGACAATCAGACACCGCCTTCTAGCACATATATCATAAAAAGGGCTTGTCATAATGGATAATCACATATGCGCTAGGGCTTGACAGGACCAGACGATTAATCGTAGGGGGCGCTCCGACAACCCATCTAGCCTAAGTGAGGGCATAAGTAGAGTGATGCATATCATGGAGTGCTCATCCATCAATATTCCGTCCTTAAGCATAACGGTTCGGTACCCACGGTCAACATGTGGCCCCATAGGGGGATTTTTCGTTTGCAGAAGTGAAGTCGGTGTATTCTTCTGTCCAAGTTGACTTGGCGAGGGGGAATAGTAAATATCTACTGACATCCCATCTTAATCGAACACAAAGATCATTATAATGAGTAACTACACACTAACCAATGATCATATGTGGCTAGTGTTTAAAAATTGCATAAATACCGTTGGCATTCCTTTTTTGAAGCACCTCAGGCACTGGCCAATCAACCCAGCCCCGCCCCTTTAAATCATGGCACAGGTGTGCTTGGAGGGTAACCCCTGGGATCATGCTGATATTAAATATCTTACCGGTCCAGTGACTTCAGCTACTGGACACAGGGAGTATTTCTCTCATACCCCACTTGTATGGACTGGGCACAAGGCCTCGTTTTAATGTGGTCCCACCCACAAGCCGAAGCTCATGGGTGGGAAACAACAAAAATTGCGTCGATCCCTCGACACTGGGTGCTGGACAATAAACCCAGGCCTGCCCCTTTAAATCAAGGGGACAGGTATTGCCTGGGGGATAGCCCCCTGTGATCGACGCTATTATTTGTACTTTACCCTGATCCAGTGGCCGAAGCACATTGGACCCCCGCCCCGAAGGACGAGTATGCAAGGGTATGCGGCTACTGGACACAGGGACTGAAGGCCGGGCAATAGTAAGTACTGACTTCCCACCAAGTCAGTCGAACACAAGGATCATTATAGTGAGGAACTATGCACAAACCGCAGATCATGCGAAAGCTAGGTATTAGTATGCAGTAATGTCATGTAAGTAGTATGTTCCCTCATTCTTTCTCCTGTTCCCTACTATCCCCTCCGCCATACCTTTATTTCCTTTTCTTAAATGTGTTTCTCTATCTCCTGCCCCCCCCCCCCAATATAGACAAAATGATTTCTTAAAATTTTTGACGGTATATTTTTGGCTATAGTTCCATAAGGAAATATTATTACATACATTATTCAAAGGGGACAAATATGTGCCTTGCTTATATCAACAGAATATTTACTGCGAGTGAATTCCGGGAAATATTTTATTTAATCTCAATTTTGTATTACACAGTGGTAAGAAGAATAAAAACACAATTGCTATTAATATTTCAAACACTGTCTTGTCAAATACAAAACACTATGAATACAAACGACGGGTGCGTTCTCCCCTTTTTTTCTTTTTTTTTGTTTCTTATTTTATTTTCGTTTATATTTTCATCATTTTATTTTGGTGGACTTTATGTACTAGCTCTATTTAGTTACGGTGCTGGCATATTCTTGGATTTCATTAAAATATGTCACAATTTGTGTTTAAGTTTCTTGTTGAATACCAAAATAAGTGTCTTTAAAATTAATACGGTCGAATCAGTAATGTATTATTCAAGAACCGTTCCCATGTTTTCAGTTAGAAATGAAATATAGAGAAAAACATTCACCACAGCAAATAATTACAAGAATCACGACTACTACTACTACTACTGCTGCTGCTACTACTACTACTACTACTACTACTACTATCTATCTATCTATCTATCTATCTATCTATATTTTATCTTCCATATATCAATACTCTTGTTCCTTGATATTCCGACTAATATCATCTCGCAACACCCTCTGGTTAAAAATGAGATCGTCCAAATTGTCCAAAATTAAATGCAAAAACGTAAATCCTGATTATTTGTTGTTGATTATCCGCCGAATTCTTAATTCTTATTAGTACCGTCATCTTAGTTATAAATGATGAACCATTTCATTTTTTCTCAGCTTCATGTTGGATGCAATTGAGATATTTATTCCTATTAAAGGACATACTACACAGAAAAATATAAGAAAGAAAGAAAATGAGCAAGGGATAGATAGAGACATGGGGTGAGCCCTGGGCAGCGATAACGCTAATCGGTTTGAATCGAACATAATGAAAAATGAAAAAAATATTTTTTAAAGTGCGAGAGAGAGAGAGAGAGTTACATCAAGATATATTATACTTTTTACATATTAACAATAGCTCTTAAGTAAACATAGCAGACGTTGTAATACTTAAGTTATCACAGTGCAGTATATCCACAGGTCCTGCCAATAATAATAATAATAATAATAATAATAATAATAATAATAATAATAATAATAATAATAATAATTAAGTCGTCGGGGTGGCCTAAATTCGGTATCAGTCAGGCATCCAAGGAGTCAATCCCCTTTTCCCGAGCGATATACCTAGGAGATTGTTTTTATGCATCTGAGGTGGAGCGCCACACCTGCCCTCAGCTCCTTACTTTACTGCACAGAACCCTATGCTACTCATATCCTGAGTTGGTGAGGGCCGGTTTCGAACCCAGAACCTTGTGGTTCCCTGCCTGACGACATAATAATAATAATAATAATAATAATAATAATAATAGGGGACCTCTTATAAATTATGCAAGAGATTAAACATGCTAACAAATGATGCATGCATAAAAACCGGAATTCCGCATACAAAATGAAACGCATACAGATCTCTGAGATTTTGAGATACAAATGGGTTACCTAATCCCGGTCAGTTCGATTCTAATTTTCATGGTACTTCCAAGGACACTGATTATTATTATTATTATTATTATTATTATTATTAGCAACAGAAAACACCCTCCGGTCGTCGTAAAATTAATTGTTGAAAGACATTGTCTGAGATGGTGGGAGTTAAAAATTCAATGTCAGAGGGTTTGTATCATAAGTAAGCAAAATCCTCATTTATTAAAGGGGTAAAAAACAAAACAAAAAAACAAAACAATTTGAAATGAAAACAGATACCCGTTCCTCTCAAATAAAATGTTGCGTGCATGTAATAGACAAATAATTATTTTGAATATTTTCCACATCAATTTTCCACAAAATCGTAGGATTTTATTTATTTGTAAACTTTTTAATTAACTTCTTGTTAGTATAAAAAAGAAGAAAAAAAGAACGAGAGTAAAAAACAATTTTTAAAATTGCTTACTCAAATTTTGGGTGTATATAGCATAAGAATACTGTGACGTAAGCTGTGACGTAGAGCTATGTTTTTCTTACAGACAGAAATACAGACAATCTCCATTATAAATAGATTATTATTATCCTTATCGAGATTTTCACACCTGCCGTGACCGGTGGTTCACTGGAGACCGAGTGACAGCAAGTCTCCCCAGGTCTCTAGGACTCTTCTGAGTATTCTGGCTGATCACAACAATGCTGTAGTTTGGATGGTCTCGATTCTTCCTCCGATTTCCAGTTCATCCAGATTCTTTTCCAGACCCCTTGGGACCGTTCCAAGGACACCAATTATGAGTGGCACAACCTTTACTATCATGTTCCACAGTTTTCTATGTTCTCTGGCAAGGGCCAAGTATTTGTCTATCTTTTCGCTTTCTTTCACTTTCACTCGCTCAAGTTTTCCTCTTCTTGTTAATCAACACTAGGTCTGGTCTCCTGGCCGGAATAATGTGGTCCGTCTATATTTCAAAGTCCCAGATGATCTTATGCGTTTCCTACGCAAGAATGGATTCTGGTTTGTACATTACCATTTTCTTATATGGCTAAAATTTAGTTTCTTTTACAATTACCAGTTAATCACGTTTCCAACCGAGTTGGGCCTAACCTTGTAATTCTAGTTGTACTAATTTGCTACAATCACTTAAAATTGATCGTCTCATCTGTCTCCACACATACTACATTTGCTGTTCTGATGTATCTTATCTTAAATTGAATTAATATGAATTGTTCTCATGACATTGTTTTGAACCTAAGTTTTTTCTCTTGGGGTTTCCTTTTCTTGACCATGTCCTGGTCTTTTCATCTTTAATCTCTCTAATTTGTCTCTTGAAGTATCGATATAGTTGTTTTTCTTTTCATTTCTTTTTCCTCGTTTTTGTCATTTTTTGCTTCTGCACATGTTGCAATTGCGGTTATTGGCTGCTGCGTTTAGTCTTTCCTTGCTCTATTATTATTATTATTATTATTATTATTATTATTATTATTATTTGCTCCTTTTGAGTTTTCACATCAGCATTAGCTGATGGTCTTTCACTGGAGTCTAAGTGACAGCAAGTCTCCTCAGGTCTCCAGGACTCTTCTGAGTATTCTGGCAGATTGCAGCAGTGCAGTGTTCTGAATGGTTTCAAACCTTCCTCTGATTTCCAAACATTCCAGACCTTTTTCCAATCCTTTTGGGGCTGTTCCAACTGCACCAACTACAATTGGTATCACTTTGACTTTCATGTTCCATAACTTTTTCAGTTCTCTGGCAAGGTCCAGATATTTGTCAATTTTTTCATTTTCCTTTAGCTTCACCCTGTGATCTGCTGGCACTGCAAAATCCACCAGTTGACAAGTTCTTTCTTTTTTGTTTATCAACACTAGGTCTGGTCTTCTTGCTGGGATAAGGTGATCCGTGTTTATTTCAAAATCCCAGAAAATTTTATGCGTTTCGTTCTCAAGAACAGATTCTGGTTTATGCATATACCATTTTGTTGTATGGTCAAAATTAAATTTTTTGCATAATTCCCAGAGGATCACCTTCCCAACTCAGTCGTGTCTAGTTTTGTATTCTCGTTGTGCTAGTTTGCTACATTCGCAGAGTATATGGTTAACAGTCTCATCTCTATTACCGCAAAGTCTACATTTACTATTTTGTTGGGTCTTATCAATTTTCGCTTTGATATAGTTTGTCCTTATGGCATTATTTTGTGCAGCAATTATAAGTGATTCTGTTTCTCTTTTGAGGTTTCCCTTTCTTAACCATGTCCAAGTCTTTCCATGTGCAACCTCATCTATTTGTCGTTTGAAGCGTCCATATAATTGTTTTTCTTCCCATTTTTGTTTTCTTGTATTTGTCATTTTTCTGTTTGTCCATCTGTCGTTTCTACTATTGTTGGCCGCCATAAGTAATTTGTCTTTGCTCTTCCTTGTGTAATCTTCAAGTTGTTGGATTGTGGTTTCTACGCATTCCTCTATGTTGGCAAGACCTCTTCCCCCTTCCTTTCTTGACACATACAATATATCTCTATCATCTCTAGGGTGGAGATCCTTGTGCATGGTCATTAATTTTCTCGTCCTTTGGTCTATCTGTCTGAGTTCTTCTTTTGTCCATTTTAAGAATGGTCCTGAGTATCTTATAATGGGGACAGCCCAGGTATTAATTCCTTCGATCAGATTTCTGCTGTTAAGTTTCGTTTCTAGAAGTTTTCTAGTTCTCCTGAGATATTCTTTTTTAACTTTTCCTTTCATTTCTGCTTGCATGATATTGTCCGCTTCCAAAATTCCTAAGTATTTGTAGCTTTCATTTTCATCAAGTGATTTTATAGTTTCCTGATTTGGTAGTTGTATTCCATTCAATAGTTTTCTTTCACCCCCTTTTTATTACAAGCATAGCACATTTTTCGATTCCAAATTCCATCCCTATATCCTGGCTATATATTCTAATAGTTTGTACTAGGCTCTCCAATTTTTTTCATTTTTTTGCAAAAATTTTAATGTCATCCATGTACATAAGGTGGTTGATCTTTTCTTGTGAATTACTAAATTTGTATCCCCCGGTACATTTTTTCAGTATATGTTTTAGCGGCATCATTGCAATAATAAAGAGTAGTGGTGATAATGAGTCTCCTTGGAAGATACCTCTTTGGATGTTTACTTCTGCCAGGGATTGTTTTCCAGCTTTTAATTGAACTCGCCAGTTTTCCATGGCTTTTTTAATGAAGTTTATAATGTTGTTGGAAATTTTATACATTTGTAGGCATTCTAAAATCCAGGTATGTGGGACCATGTCATAGGCTTTTCTGTAATCGATCCAGGCCATTGCAATATTTTCCCGTTTATTTTTGACTTCTTTAAGAATGTATTGGTCTATATAGAGTAAGTTGTGGGTTCCTCTTTTTCCCTTGTGACATCCTTTCTGTTCTTCTGGGAGAAGTTTCCGCCAATTGAGTGAAAAGAATACTTCTTCTCTTTACAACAGCAGTTAGAATTTTCCACATCATGGGTAGATAAGTTATTGGTCTATAATTGCTGGGACATTTCCTTTTTTGTGGTCTTTCTGGATTAGTGTAGTTATTCCTTTTGTCATCTATTCGGGTATTTCCGTTTCTTGTAGGCATCTGTTCAGTTGCTGGGCCATTCTTTTGTGGATAGTCGTAAATTTTTTGAACCAGAATCCATGTATGCCATCATGGCCTGGCGTTTTCCAATTTGCTACTTTCTTGAGTACTGATTTAAGCGTAATTACATGAACACTGGCAACAGGTCCTTCCTCAATTTCCATCAGTTAATTCTTAATATCACTTATCCACTTTGACTGCTTATTATGTTCTTTCCTCATCCATATATCACTCCAGAACGTTTCTGCTTCTGTTGCATTAGGGTGTTCACTAATGTTTGTTTTTGCTCCATGAATTTGTTCATAAAATCTCTTTTCATTGTTTTGGAAGGTCCTATTTTGTTTGTACTGTTTAGTTCTCTCTCGATATCTTTTGAGTCTTCCTTCTATAGCCGATATCTTTTGTTTTACTTCTTCCAACTTAATTTGCTGTTGTCTTTTAACCTTTTTAGCTACATGTGTATTTGTGTTTTTGTTTAACGTATTTGTTTGTTGTCGTAGTTTTTTTATTTGTTCTTCCAATCTGAACTCCCATCCAGCTTTTGTGTTTCTGTTTGGTTCTCTGTTTGTGTTATTATTATTATTATTATTATTATTATTATTATTATCATTATTATTATTAGTATTTTCACTGTACACGAAATAAAGAATTTGACACAAAGTGAGTACTTCATACATCTTTTTAGCTGGATTTAAAGTGTATTATGTGCCCTCTTCCTGCTTGGCCTTATTTACCTCTGCTGATTTACTTCCCACCCCGAAGATGAGGAGAGGAATTATGGGGAGGAATAAGTACTGCACTCTTGGAACAAAACCTTGGGATGGTCATCTGCGCTATAATCAAATACCTAACAACATATCCTCTGGAAAAAGTTTGTGTGCACATGGTCAGTTTCATATAGCATATGTGTAAGCAAATACAAAAAAAATGACCAGCCCTATGATCAATGTCAAGAATCCGTCAAGTTATTTTGAATGTATATGTTGACTTTTCTGTATATATATATATATTTACCAACCCCTCCGCACGAGCAGGATGCGACACAAGGTCAATTTCTTAAGCGGAGTTCAACAGGTTTGAATTAAGAGTTTTCCTTCTCCTAGACCGGTTACCTAACCAAGGTTAAAGAGCCCAGTCTGCCCTACTATTTACCCATAGCTGGAGGGAGAGTAGCATTCATACCTTTCCCAAGGGTATTAGCGCTAAGGGAAATGCAATTACTACGTCCCGGATTTGAACTCGGGGCGACAAGTCCATTTCCCATGACTTTAACCATTACACCATGCGCTTCCTTTTCTATATATAAGGTGTGTCTTAGATGCCTACTCTTATTTAGACTCGGCGATAATCATGTGACCAACCTATTGTCCAATCACTGGCAGTGCTCTGCTGCTGATATTATTATTTATACTGGCTGTTCTGGTCATACCTAATCCTTACTACTTGGATCTTCGTGAACGACGGAACATAGGATTATATCACAGAACTTATTCACTTACCAAAGGATTCTATAACTCAGGATTTACTTACTTATTTACTTTAAGTTCTTTACAACTGGCCAAGGATGGCGGCCAGATACTTAACAGTATATTCTTTCTGGAAACGAAGAATTATATGCCAAGGTCCCAGAATCCTTTCGAGCGGGATCGCAGCTTTTTTTTTTTTTTCATTGTCGCCTCTCGCCATAAGACGAAAAGTCGTTTGAGTTAAATGCGCGTATATGCTACACTGCTACAAGCATATAGACCAAAGAGTGAGGTCTTGATCTTATCTACCTCCACAGATAAGTAGAAAATGATATGGTGTTAGTCTAACGTGGCTGTCTACATAACGTACGTGTGGATAAGTAGAAACATTGTCTATTCACCGGGAACGGTATCACTAAAGTAACATATACAATCTCTTCAACGTATGAGATGTTTTATCTGTGAGTTGAATATAATTCGAGGTTCTTCGCTATGAACAAAGAATTGAATAACAAATGGATAATAACAAGTGTAGTCTAGAAATGTGTGAATTCAGGAAAGGCTTGGGAACACGCTGTAATCAAAAACAAAATTTCACAAATCTTATCATAATGGAGATTATATATATAACCGAAACTACTTCACCACTGATGTTACAATTATCTGATCTATTTACCTTATATATATATATATATATATATATATATATATATATATATATATGTAAAATATCAATTTGAAGGCTATTTACAATGCAATGTAATAGGCGATAAATGATATTTATTCCCGAACATTTCAAATATCTGGCGTTCCTCCAACTTAATAACAACAAACGATTACGCCCGCGCCGTGGGATGGGTACTAAAAAAACACAAGTACTTCTACCTCTGATGATGAGAAATTTTCTCGAAAATATTTAGATAAATAAACATCATTTAACACCTGTTACATTGCATTGTGAATTGCCTTCAAATTTATATTTAACACATACATACAATGCTTCTAATAATCTATAAAAAACATATATATATATATATATATATATATATATATATATATATATATTATATATATATATATATTTAATTTGCTGAGTTTTTATAGATCAATGTTTATTATAAACTGCTACTTTTCTTAAGACATTAAGAAAAGATCTTCAATAAACATCATTGGATCTAACTCAACAACCTGATGATTGCCCCTTGGCATGAAACCTGGGTAGCCGTTTATAATAAACATTGATCTATAAAAACTCAGCGAATTAAATAAATATTAGCTCTCACAATTTGTGATTGAGCACTGTATTTTCTTTGTTTCATCACAAAAAAATTGTTTATATATATATATATATATATATATATATATATATATATATATATATATATATATATATATATATATATATATATATATATATATATAGGACGTTTTTTTTTCACTTTGAAATATGATATTAATTGAATAACTTCTACTTCGAAATATTTGGTATCTGTCCCTTGAAATTTGTAAACAAATGCTAAACAGTTAAGGTTAACCACTGTTTTTAAAATAATTATGTTATTTATTCTAATATTAAATATACAAATAAATACTAATGCAAAATAGCACGCAAGATATGATATCATTAAATTACGTATATATATAATATATATATATATATATATATATATATATATATATATATATATATAATCCAAAAGTCCAGAGAAGAAATCTTGCTTACGAACAAGAGTTTTATTCAGTTTAAGAGCTCAATGTGTGCTCTTAATGTTAGAGTCACAGAGCAAATATATAAGTAAAGAAATAACAAAAGACTTAGAGATTTAGATATATAGTCTATTTCAGGGAGCTTATATAATATATATATTATATATATATATATATATAGAGAGAGAGAGAGAGAGAGAGAGAGAGAAAGAGAGAGGGAGGAGAGAGAGTGGGGGACGTGGTGTAAGGTTACCCTCGTAGGAAATGGACCCGGCGAAACGAGTTCAAATCCTGGTTGCGGGTGTTTCCATTTCATATAGCGCTAATATACCCAGGAAATACATGAATCCATCTACTGTCCCTCTAGCTAAAGGTAAGAAGTCGGGCAGGGTGGGCTCTTCAAACTAGGAAAGGAAAACTCTAAATTCAAAACCGGTTAAACTCCGCTTAATAAATTGACCAACTTTAACAACTTACTCATACCGTGTGGATGGGGAATAATATATATATATATATATATATATATATATGTGTGTGTGTGTGTGTGTGTGTGTGTGTGTGTGTGTGTTGATCCAATTAATTTAAAACTAAGTAAAACTCTCACTTTAAGGAGTACCCAGTATTTAATTTTCCTGTAACTGATGTTAAAATCTTCAGACACGACAATTTTCTTACATTTAATTTAAGCTCGTCAGACAATCAACATTTTCCAGCAAATATATTCTATTACATCTAATTTCCCTAAAGCTTAAATAATTTAATATACAATTTACAGGTAACGGATTGATGGTGGTCAAAGCCAGAAGAGCTAGACATAAAGATGTAAACAGAATATGAATTATGCAACTCCTTAAGGTTATAGCATTTGTTTCGGAAACAGTCATTCGTGTCAGGCAGACTAGACAACATTTTTATTCATTTTCAAATTGCACAAGTAATTGCGTTCTCAAGAACTTAATAAAATTATAAGTAACGTATTCTAATAAAAATGTCTACTATGTTTTCGAGTATTTGTAGAGTTATATTTTCACACACAATATATATATAATATATATATATATATATATATATAATATATATATATATCTTACTATAATGGAGATTGTGTGGTATTCTCTCTGTAACCGAAACTATATAACTACACAAATCACAATTCCTTTAGTTATTTACGTCACATCTTCCACGATTTAATTTCTTTTTAAAACTCAATCATTAATAAAATTGTTTTACATTATTAATACGGTTGACCATATATATAAGATATTTTCCACGTACCCCACTTGTACGGATCAGGCACAAGGCCCTATTTATGTAGGACCACCCACAAACCGAAGCTCATGGGGTGGCGGGTGAAAAATTGCGTCGATCCCGTCGGTATTCCCCCTCAAGGTGGGCGCTTCAGGCACCGGGCAATAATCCCAGCCCTGCCCCTTTAAATCGAGGGGGCAGGTGTTGCCTGGGGGGATGGCCCCCTGGGATCGACGCCGTTAATTATAGCAATGGTCCAGAGGCCGAAGCCACTGTTGACCATATATACAAATTAATAACATGCAGTTGGATTCATATATACAGCAAAATATAGGTTTACAGTGTGAACGGGAAGGCTAATTTGCATATTGATCTTAAACATTTGATTTTAATAAATATGTGCTTAGTATTATTGATTTCTAATAGTTTTGTTTTATCTTAATGAATATCAGCAACAATTTCTTCAATAAATCTTAAAAGAAATTTATTAACGAGAAGAATTAACTGTACTTTTATTCTTTACTTCCTATTTTAACTAAATAGTTAAAATATGAAAATTTAGCTATGAAAAGCTGGAGTGATCGAAGAGTAAGTTTCAGTTGTTCTGTTTTTCGATTATAGCCCTCTATGTTTCGAATAGTTTTATCTGCATTCTTATTTAATTTCATTAGTCTTTCTAATTTAATATAATATTTATTACATGAAAACTTAAATACGTGCACCCGAAGAGTGCATATATTAACTAGTATATATTATATATATATATATATATATATTATATATATATATATATATATATATATTATATATGAATAGTCATCCACAGACACCGTGTTTTGACTTATCAAGTCTCTTCAGTATGGCTAGACATGTGTAAGCTACCTACAGCCGGGATTGAAATCTGATAGATTCCGCATCAATCGGACGGATTAACCGTTCGGCTATCGTCACCTACAGAATGCGAAGGGGATTTTAACTGTTTTAATATACACATCTGTATGTATGTAAAGACCGGCATAGAGTGCACCATTACTTTTATAGGAGAGCGTTGAATTTGCGCTTTAGTTGGCGCTGGTCAGCGAAATCCCCTTCAATATCCAAATATATATATATATATATATATATATATATATATTATATATATATATATATATAGTTAAGAGAAAAGAAAATTAATCCGACGGTATGAGTATAGATAAAAGGATATGAAACAACACAATATGCTGTTAAAGTGAAAAGATTTTATATCATATTTATAGATAATATTGAACAATATTTCGATTTATAAAAATCATCTTCAGAGCTTGTTTATACTCCGGATTTATCAATAGCGGAGACGAAAATAATATGAATTTAAAACGAAAACATTGATGATTCAAAAAAGTTACGCGGTAGTTTCTCTGACCGAGAAAAGCGTTGTCGGATTTGCTTATATTTCAAACTATAAATCTTTCACTTTAACAGCATATTGTGTTGTTTTCATATCCTTTTATCTATACTCATATATATATATATATATATATATATATATATATATATATATATATATCTTCTTCTTCTATATATAATGGAGATAGACTGCATTTTTGTCTGAAGACGAAACTACGTCACGGCTGACGTCACAGAGTCCAAACTAATCTATAGCTAATATCAATGAGAACCTAATTTATAATCAATTTGTGTTATACATAATATTAAAGGAACAAATTGCTTCATATACAAGTATTGAGTTGCCTTTGTAATATTTGCTGGTCTGTAACATTTGCATAGCCTATTTTCAACGAATCTTTTAATAAATGCATGTTTAGTTCTAAACAGTTTTTAATTGATATTTTAATTTTTATTTGTATTTATAATTATTTCATGTATAAAGTTTTGCGAGAAATTAATTTATAAATAAAGATACAGCTACTAATTTGAATCTTACGTTAAATTATTAGTTATGGTCTTTTGTCCGTGACTACTTCCGTTTTCGTTGCGGTAAAAAAAAAAAAAAAAAAGTTTTAATAGAGTTAATTTTTAATGAAAAAATTTATAGATAAAAAAATTTATAGATAAAATTTATTTTTAATTTTCGCGGCACCTTCACAAATGTAACAAGTATTTTTTATTTCAAATTTTATTATTCCTATTAGGAATTTAAAAAAAAAATTTACATTTATTTTTAATTCAAAATTTGTTCACGGTTATTTCATATTAGTAATATTAAAATTAAAATAACAACCAGTTCTGAGCGATGCTTTTCCGCTAAATATGATGACCATGATTTATTTAGAAATTAAGAAATATCTTTTAATTTTAATTTGTCATAAATATACCCTTGGACCTTGTCAACCATTGTAATAATTCCCTTACAGAAAATAGTTCGTTGATTTAAAAAAAAAACTAAAAGTAGGTCTGAGACAGACGACAAGAATCAGACGACAAAACAAAAAAAAATGAAAACAAAAAAAATGATTTTACGTGTTTGTTTTTTTAACACTTAGCGTTTCTTTCTTAAACTAAAAATTAATCTTTATTTTTTATCATAATTGACGCAATACTTTTAAAATTCATTATTCAACAATGTTTAACCGAAGTTCGGTTTGTATAAACAAAAGCGGTGTTAAAAAAATGTCCCCTACCTAAATCGAGGCCACTGAAATCGGTGGCCATACCTAAATACAATAAAAAAATGATACAAACACCATGAAAAAATTCATAGATAAAATTTATTTTTAATTTTCGCGGAACCTTCACAAATATAACAAGTTTTTTTTTTTTTTCAAATTTTATTATTCCTATGAGGAATTAAAAAAAGATGTTTACATTTATTTTTAATTCAAAATTTGTTTACGGTTATTTCATATTTCTAATGTTATTTTTCATCATTTATTTAAATTAATTGTAGCGAGAAATTAATAGTATTTTGTTCAATGTTTAAACAATACACATTCATCAATGAGAGGAATACTATTCTGTATTAGATGATTGAAAATAGCATTTTACTTCGAGTTTATATAAATTTTGTTTTGTTTTGAAAAAATTAAATAAATAAAATTATTCGTCGGACCTGAGCATCTGAAACCCCCATCTAAAATCTTTGTTTTTAATCTTTTTTCTTTTTCTTCAATGGATTATTCTCGATTACATACCAATCTATCAGATTGTAAAAAAAATTCCAAAAAGTTATTTATTTTTCGAGTTTTCAGGGGTGCTCAGTTCCCCGTATAAGTTTATTGTAAATCGATCACCCATATCGGAACCGCTAAAAAAATTTTTTTCCTTCAATGGATTGTTATTGATTACACAACAATCTATCAGATTGTAAAAAAAAAAAAGCGCCTGATTCAAAAATAAAGAACTTTTTAGTTCTTTATTTTTTGAGTTTTCAGGGGTGCTCATTTCCCCGTATAAGTTTATAGTAAATCGTTCCCCCCTATATCGGAACAACTCTACCTTAACAGTTGGGCTGAATTTGCACAAAGGTGTCAAAATTAAGGTGACACTGAAAAAACAGAAGCCACAAATTTTGTAATAAAACTGTTAATTGTAACTAGGTGGGTTTAGGGTTAGGATTTGAGGTTAGGGTTGGTGTTGGGGTTTAAGGTGAGTTTAATGGGAAAATAAATAAATAATTTGGATTCTGTTTTTTCTGGGCCACCCTAACTTTGACACGTTTGCGCCAGTTTCCTTTCGAGCCATTCTGATATGGGGCAGCGATAAACTTATACGTCGGGATGAGCACCCCTGAAAACTCAAAAAATAAAGAACATTTAAGAATTTTTTTAAAAAACCTGATAGATTGGTGTGTAATCGATAATAATCCATTGAAGGAAAACAATAAAATAAATAAATAAATAAATTTTGTAGCGGTTCTGATGTGGGGGATCGATTTACGATAAACTCATACGGGGAACTGAGCTGGATATAAAATGTATTAAATCTCTAAGAAAATGAATTAAGAGTGTAACAACATATATTATATTCATTAATTTATTGTACAAACATTTTTACATAAACTAGCAAAAAACGCCATCTGGGCGGTTATAAAAAATAATTTTTGAAAGATATTGTCTGAGTTAAAATTTCCATATAAGAGGGTTTGTATTATCGGTAAAATCATCAAATTTATTAAAGGAGTAAAGAAAAATGAAACCATTTGAAATGGAAACTTACTTCTGTCCCCCTCAAATCAAAATGTTGCATGTATCTATTGATTATTAATTAAATAATATTTTTTATCAATGACAGTGTTTTGATGTAAGCAGTGACATAGTTTTAGTCACAGACAAATTGATACTGAATTCTATTATCAAAAGATTTTATTTATTGAAAAAATTTTTTACAAAATTCATATTTTTACATAAGTGTACCAAACAAAATTTAGTTGAAAATAAATCTATAAATTAGATACTTTATTTCCTCCGATTAAAAAAATTAATATTAGGTATTATTTAGCATTTAAATATTGATTTAAGTATCATTACTCTATTTTATTTTATATAATATTTATTTACACTAAAACTAAATGTTTGTTAAATGTAAAATAAATAAGGTGAATATTTATTGTTTTATTTCAAAGATTTTAGAAATAATCAAAACAATAAAAAATCATTTTGTATAGTTGATTGTTTTATTCATTGATAAACCAAATTTAATTTTATCATTGAATATTATTTCAAGTTAAACTTTGGTGTAGAAAGTTAACTTTCCTAATTTCTATTTCAAATTGTTTATTTTTTACTCCTTTAATAAATTAGATGATTTTAATTACTAAAATCATTAAATATCCTTTTAAAGATTTTTGGCATATTTTGGCATTGTTGTTTTTTATTACTTCAATTCATTCATTAATTTTACTTGGATACTACCCATCTGACATTGAATTTTAAATCCCACTCGGCTCAGGCTATATTTTTCAAAATCATATTTTTACACCGCCCGAAGGACGGTTTTGTTATACTAGTACATATAATATAGAATGAATGGAGAATGAATGAGAAAATTATTGGCATATGATGCCAAAATAACAGAGCAGGTTTAAAATCAAATATTAGATATATGGATTTAATATCTCGTAACTAAAGTTTCATGCTTACTTGCAATCATCAAACAGTGAAAATGTTAAGATTAAAAAAAAAAAAACCGGTGGCTAAACGCTAAAAAAGCCACCGTTTTTTTTAATCTTAACATTTTGACCGTGTTGATTGCAAGTAAGCATGAAACTTTAGTTACGGGATATTAAATCCATAGTATTTAATATTGGATTATATATATATTTATATATATGGGAGTAAATATGGAAATAAATCCGACATATTAAGAAATTTGAAAAACGTAGTGTTCCAAAAATAAGATGAATTTAACTCCTATCATCTACAAAACACCCATCAATTTTTTACCCCATAATCTATCCTGATGAAAGTTTAAATAAACCGAAACGTTTAAGCGCCGATAAATAAATTCATCTTTTTTTTGGAACAGTTCGTTTTTCAAATTTCTTAATATATATATATATTATATATATATATATATATATATATATATATATATATATAATATATTAGGTTGCCAACAAGGTATTCCAGATTTTTTGTACATTTTTTGTACAAAACTTGTATTAAAAAACAAACTTTAATAACGGAAAATCCTTCCAATCAGGTCACCTGCAATTGGGGTCACTGTGCGTGCAAACCGTGATGCTTAAGAATGCAACAGTCCACTATAGCCCGTACTTACGCTAGATGGGCTGTCAGAGAGCCCCCTCCCCCGATCAATAGGCTGGTCACTAGTACCTATACGATTATCCCAACCCAATTGACCTTATGGCAAGCTCAAACCCTTTTTATTATATATATGCTGAGAGTCTTATTGTCCTGGATATGGCATTACCTACATCTATTGATGAAGTTCCAATTCTGGAGCTCTGGGCGGTGTGGAGTACCCCTTCATCGCCATTACTCCCAGGTCCACTCTGACACGGAGTGGTAGTACCTGTTGTTTATGGGTTAATTAGCTTTGTGACGTAGATATATTTGACAGTGTTGCTAGAGTCCCCCATGAATTGAAATTCAATAAAGCTAAGAAAAAAATGAATTAAATTTAATGTAATTTTGGCTATATTATGAAGAGGAAAGATAAATAGAAATAAAATTGTTGTGAGATTTTAAGGGGTCAAATAAGAACAAAACGACGGGTAACAAAAGTAGAAAAATCTATTAACAGAAAGTAGACAAATACAATAGAGAGATGTGGAAAACTACGTCCGACAATAGAACATTGGCTCTATGTTATTTATAGTAACCTGTCGGAGCATTCCATTAGTCTTATAGGGTGTATCACCTATAACAAAAATAAAAGTAAAATTATTTGTTTCACAGTCTTATGAACGGCAGAATTTTATAAATCAAAATCTGTATCTGTCAAAGACAGTTCATAAGAAAAAAATTAAAAGAAAAGTTTTTAAAAAAGGGGAGGTGTTGTAATACTGAATTTTTGGCCGTACTTAATACAATGCTTGTAAAAACCTTTTATAAATATCAGATGAATAGAACGACAAAAGTGAACTTGTCACTTTGGAAATTTGTTTTCTTTTAATCTTATTAAAGTCTACATTTATCTTATCATCATTCATATTCGGTTCGATAATTCCATTTCCATAGACGATAACCATTACACTCCCCACTACCAATGCATATATCAATGTATGTATTTGGGGGGGGGGCCCTTAAACATGTTCGGTAATCAACCAGTTGATTAGATTGAGATGGAATTCCATGGGAACAATATAAGGCTACTGCGTGTGCTTTTGAAAAAATCTTCGACTTAGCACTTCACAAAAGAGCAGATGTATGGCCTCTTACCTCCCATCACACAAACCATCCTATTAAGAAGAACACGACCTGCTGGGCACCTCTGGATAAGCAAGAACAAACTCATAAGTCTCGTTCCCCAGTGGACACCTACACAACCACTCACCAGTGTTGGCTGAGCAGCAAAAAACTTACATTAATCATCTCCGTATAGACATTGGAAACCGTGATGAAGACTTTCCAATAATGTTGACCGAGAGGGACGCTTGGCTTGAAAGTGTCATTGAAATCCTCGATGTCCGTGATCAGCACATTAGCAGCATGTGACACAAGATCAATTTCTTAAGATGAGTTCAACAAGTTTAGTTTTCCTTCTCTTAGACTGGTTGCCTAACCAATGTTAAATAAACCTTTATGCGCTACTATTTACCATCAAATGGAGAGAGAACAGTTGCATGCATATATTTTCCAATAGTTTTAGCACCATTTGAAATGTAAACAGCTTTATCCAGGATTTGAACTCGGGTCGACGATTCCATTCCCTACGACGATAACCATTACATCACGCACATCTAATGCATATATCAATATATTCATTCATGCATTGACCAACTTAAACAATACCAGGTACTGTGAGCTACCCGAGTCCTTTGTTTATGAAAAGTACTTGGTTCGGTATTAAATAACCCGAACAATGTTGACATGCCGTAAAACGAAAAGCAAACGACCAATATATGTATATTTCACAGTGTGTATATGTGTGTGAATGTGTGAATGTGTATATGGTTGTATGTTATTATTATTATTACTAGCAAAATAAAAAACACCCTCCGGGTGATGTAAAATAGATTTTTGAAACATATTGCCTGAGGGGTGGAAGTTAAAAATTCAATGTCAGCGAGTCTGTACCCTTAGTAAGCAAAATCATCAAATTCATTAACGGATTAAAATTAAAACAATTTGAAATGCAAACTTTAAATATGTATTAAAATAAAACAAACTATATATAGATATATAATACCAGTCATGTACTTATTAAAACTTGTTTTAAAAAACAATGAGGACTGTCTAATGTTTCATGTTCAAATTTTCAGTGTATTTATTCTATGTTATGACGATTTTGGGTAATGTGACGTAAGCAGTGACGTAGTTTATGTTGCAGACAAAAACCGGAAGCGTATCACCATTATTAAATAGATTAGAGATTTGATACCAGCACTAGCTGATGGTTTTTCACTAGAGTCTGAGTGATAACAAGTCTCCACAGGTTTCCCGGACTCTTCTGAGTATTCTAGCCGAATGCAGCAATGCAGCAGCCCGAATGGTCTCGATTCTTCCTCTGATTCACAGTTTCTCCAATATTTTTCCAACCGTTTTGTGACCGTTCTAAATGAAGCAACTACCAGTGGTATCACTTTGACCCTAATATTCCACAGCTTTTTCAATTCTCTGGCAAAGTTCAGGTATTTGTCTATCTTTTCGTTTTACTTCATCTTTACCTTATGATCTGCTGGAACTGCAAAGTCTACCAGTTGACAAATTCTCTATTTTTTGTTTGTTAATCACATGTAACGTAGCGGCACCAGTTCGTAATATGTTACCGTAGTGCCTTTTCTTTCACGGCACTAAATAGGGATCTAAGTTTCGTAGTGGGTTTGTTGTTTCTTTCCCGGTATCAAATCGTATCTTGTATATTCGTACGGTCGTCTGTTTACCAACACCGATCTAGCAGTCAGTCTTCTGGCCCCAAGGTCCTTCCACACACTTCTTGTCAAGGGAAGATATCACTTTACGCACGCCGCGTGCCTTCGTTACGGCCAATTGACTTTATCCACGGGTCGTCCCTTTACGATAGTAACATTACTATTTTGTTTGTGCAGAGTTCCCATTCATAAAACGGTGTCTTTCGTCGTAAATAGAGAAAAATAATAACACCGTGTTTACTTTTCAGAAGTTTATTATATTCAAAACTTCACTATAACTTTTGAGAAAGAAAGAGAGAGAGAAAGAGAGTCCCTAATAATATCTGCGCTTAATAATTAATTAATTGTATTCTAACTGGATTCAACTTCGAGTTTTTAGTCCTTAGTAAACTTCTCGGTGACAGGCTGTTCTTATGGTCCTTAGCGACAACAGCTTACTAAACTCTCCGTACTGGCTGACTGGCTCTGACTGCCTCCGATCACCGACTGTCTCTAACTCCAACTGATCTCCGACTGTCTCTAACTCCATTGACGGGTCTCTTAAATATTATTTCAAAGTCATTTTCCAGAAGTTTCTATTTTTAGAACCATCTCGTTCTTACTCGAAACAATCGAATATTCCATTATTTCGAATCTCTCTGGTCAACTAAGGTTCACAGCCTTAAAAGATCAAAGACTCCTTGATAGTCACTAATCCTATTTTTTCGTTAAACATAGACTTATCGTCTCCTTTCTCTCGTTAAAAAATGTTATCATTCTAACTCCTTTTTCGGTGATTCTACAAAGACAACACAGTAATCGGTAGTACATTTTTCAAAAGGTTTTTTCCTAAGTCTGGCACAAGGCCACAAATATAGGTGCTGGGCGGCAATTACATAACAAACACTAGGTCCGGTCTCCTGGCAGGAATAGGATAATCCACCTTCATCTAGAAGTCCCAGAGAATTGTATGCGTTTCATTCTCAAGAACAGATTCTGGTTTATGCATATATCATTTTGATGTATGGTCATCATTTATTTTTTGCATAATTCCCGGTGGATCACCTTCCCAACTTAGTCGTAGCTAGCTTTGTATTCCCATTGAGCTAGTTTGCTACATTCGCTTAATACATGGTTTACAGTCTCGTCTCTGTCGCCACACAGTCTACATTTACTGTTTTGTTGTATCTTATCAATATTTGCTTCGATATAATTTGTTATTATGGCATTATTTTGTGCAGCAGTTATTAGTGATTCAGTTTCTCTTTTGAGGTTTCTTCTTCTGAAACCATATCCAAGTCTTTTCATGTGCAAACTCTTCGATTGTCGTTTGAAGTGTCTTCCCATTTTTGTTTTCTAGTTTTCGTTGTTTTTTTTTTCTGTTTGTCCATATATCACATCTGCTGTAGTTGGCTGCCATAATAATCTTTCTTTGCTCTCTTTTGTGTATTCTTCGAGTCCTTGGATTGTGGCCTCTACGCAGTCATCTATGTTGGCAAGGCTATCCACCTTCTTTTTCTATATATATATATATATATATATATATATAATATTATATATTATATATATATTATAGCCTACCTCTATCGTCTATAGGTGTAGAGCCTTGTTCATTGTCATTAATTTTCTAGCCCTTTGGTCAATCTGACTGAGCTTATTATTATTATTATTATTATTATTATTATTATTATTATTACTACAACTACTACTTTATGGCCGGGATAGCTCAGTCGGTAAAGCGTGCTGCTAAAACCACCAGGTTCCTAGTTCGATACCGGTCCTCGCCAACTCAGCGTATGAAGCACAGGGATCTTTGCGGTAAGGTAAGGAGCGAATGGTAGGTGTGGCGCTCCACCTCAGACGACACCAAAAACAGTCTCTTTGGTCTAGCGCTATTGAAAAGGGATAGACTCCCTCGCTGACTGCTGATACCGACTTTAGGCCGCCCCGACGACTTTACTTACTTACTTACTACTACTACTACTACTACTAGTAGTAGTAGTCTTTTAACTGATTTAGAATTGTTACCGTGCTTGCTGAAACTTAATTAATATCTATAAACACACTGGCGAAGTAGAAAATACGAATGAATAATGCCCAAGAGTTTCGTACAGATCACACAATTCCGATATGTTTAGAACTGGTAAAGCCAGCGTCACTGCTCGGGGGATAAGATGAAGGATAAACAACTTCAAGTAAAAAAAAAAGAAAAAGATATAAAGACCAAGAAGATGAATTGTATTCTGGAGAATAGTTGATTGTTCTTACCCGAGGAGGTACAGATTATTTGGTAGTGAAGCCAAAAAAATAAAATAATAAATAATAATATTAAAATAAAAAAATAAAAAGAACGAAAGAAAGCAATAAAGTCATTGAACAATAACAATATGTAGGAGAATTACCGCGCCAAATCTACTAACACTTTTGTACGTATCTAAGAAAAGATAACTCTCTCACATTAAGATTTAGATAGAGTGAGAGGTTCACTGACACACGGAGAGCACAGCAATTTATATAGGCTTACACATTGCAAAATGTAAAATCATTGTCCAGGATATTGGTTTAAAAAAAAAGCAAACCCAATGGCAAACGAACAAACTTCATATCGAGACAAAGTGAAAAATAGATGCTGAAACATAGTTTTAGTGACGAGCAAACTATTATAGTTAGATTGATAGTTTGATGTAGGAATAACAAAAAGA
>CM042159.1:34170398-34177898 GCA_023376005.1 Doryteuthis pealeii | reverse complement strand
AGGTGGCTGGACAAGGCTACATCCCAAAGACCTAGTGTATTGCGAACTAGAACATCTTTGAGGCTACGCTTCAAAGATGTCTGCAAGAGAGACATGAAGACATGCCACCTCGACATAAAACACATGGGAGGCTTGTGCAGAGACCGTACGACCTGGCGCCTCCTCGTCAAACAAGGAACGAAAGGAGTGAAAGGAGAGGAAAGAAGCCGCTGCAGTAGAAAAGAGATTTAAAAGGAAGGAGAGACAACAGCATCTCCTACATCTCCAGAAGCAATCACCTTTTTTTTGCAATCATGTACCAAGAGACTGCCATTCAAAGAATCGGTCTGTTCAGCCACTCACGTAGCTGTAGATAAAAAAAATGGACTCTACGTCATTGTCTTAATAGACGACAGGTTTGCCAACGAGATAATACTAATAATTGATATGCGATTCCTTGCGATTCTTTAGTCAAGTTACTCTGCCGGATGGAGCTACTATCAAGTAACTATTCTATTGATTAATTATCAGTTATTTGCACACATATATATATAGACAGTGTTAGCTTAGTCGGTACAAACGTTCGGCTAGGAAACACAAGGTTCTATGAGTAGCCTAGAGATCTGTGCGGTAAAGTAGGAGCTGATGGTAGGTGTGGTGCTCCACCTAAAGCCAATACAAGTCTCCTTGGTCTAGCGCTAGTGAAGAGGGGATAGACTCCTTCGTTGATTGGCTCATACCGACTATAGGCCACTCGACACTTTTCATATGGTTCCAAGTATTTCTATCCGTTTACAAACAATTTTTAAGAGTCTATTAGGCCTATATATGAAATTAAACAGGTACTACTTGCGTATGGTCAGAGCAGAAGCTGGCGTAATAAGGCAATGAAGGTGTGAATCTCACACTTATCAGAGCTCGGAAGTGGAGCCTCACCACTGGCTACAAGCTAGTGTCAGACCCTGAACACCCTTGCTTTGTTGATTGATGGAGCTTACTCTCTTCTACAAGAAATAGTCATTCTATCTGAGGATAAAAAAATTCTATATCCATTATAAACCCTGTGTGAGTAAAGTTTTGTTGCCTAATAGCAGTACTGACTATCATAATGTGAAGTATCTGGTGTCTTTTAACGGAGGAGCTTTGGCTGGAATGATGCCATTAAGCAATCTATTTCTACCTTTTTACAACTTTGTCAGCGGTATCGAACTAGGAACTCACACTGGTATATTATATATATATAGATAATGTTAAGTTACTATATATTACGTTAGGATGATTTTGTCTTGTGTAAGCAACATCGGATTAAGATGATAGTATCTTTTAATATTTAACATGTGTAGTTATTTGTTTATCTGATGTGAGAGTTTAGTTCAATATTTTCTTCTATTTATTTATTATCTATCATCAGAAAGGGAACATTTAACATTCAAACATTGTTGAAAGTGGTTTTAATAAAAACGAAATGATTGGTATCATTTATGGGCTGTCAAGCGAGACACTGGTAGCATTTCCCCTTAGATACACTGTCACATTGATGTGATTGTTGGTTTACGTAATATATGGGTAGTATTTAGTGGCTTGTGTGTAATGACAATGCGTAAACTGGATACAATGACTTGTTCATTTAGTAATCCTATCTAATAAGGATAATTCGCATAACAGATCTTTACCTTTTAATTGTGTGCCAACGCTTTTATTTAGAGCGCAGAAACAAGTATATAAAGTGGAGGCGTTGTCTCCTCTATTACCGACTCAAAGCTAAGTATATACATTAGTTATAGATAACCTGTTTGCAGATATTTATGGTTTCAAGTAACTAATAATAATCCTTATTAAACAATATTGTTCAAATAACAATTCTTAATTCAATCACGACTGACCCGTCGGGTTATGTAATGCCTAAGTTAGGAAGTATACATACGTGTATTTATATTTATACTTTTTAGTAATTGGTGTTATCAATTGTTTAGCATTATTGGGATTATGTTGTATGGTATGATTTGTTTCTTGTCTATATTCTACGGTAAATTGTATTTCTCTCAAAAAAGAGAGAATATCTTCCATGTTGACATTTTCAAAAACAGATCTTTCATATTCTTTGCTTTAAAATAACGGTTTCTGATGTTGTGCAAGAAACCTGCATTCCATGAATAAGTGTTTAACTGTCAAAGTGTTTGACATGTTCCATTGTGGTGTGTTGTTATTGTTTGAGTATATTGGAGTGCGTTAGTCTTGTATGACCAATGCGTAACGAGATACAATGACTTGTTCATTTATATTCCTATCTAATAAGGATATTTCGCAAACAGATCTATTAAGTTTTAAATGTTGCAACACAAGATTTGTTTAATTAGCGCAATTACAAAGAAATAAAGTCGAGCGTTGTGTCGTCAATTCCGAATATGCTTTTTCAAAAGTTTTCCCAAATGTTTTGAATTAGCAACAATCAGGTATGATGCAACACCATGGTAACTAGCTAGAAAACAACAGTTGGAACATTAATTTAATTGGTTTAAGTCTTTCTACAATAGCTGTTGTTATTTCCTATAAGTCTAACATGATCAAAGGGAACCACTCTTGACTGATAAATTATTATTATTATTTATTGATCTACTAGGGAAAAAAGACAGGGTTAGGGTTAGGGTTAGGGGGTTTAGGTTTAGTTTAATGGGAAAATGAATAAATGATTTATCAGTCAGAGTTGTTCCCCTTAGATCATGTTAGATTTATAGGAAATAACCAGTTGTTGTTTTTTTAAATCTTTTTTAACTTTAAAAAAAACATAGTGAAAACAGGTCGATATTTACGTATTATTCAGTAAAATATTATGTATTTATGTACAAATATTTTTCAAATTTAACGAAAACTTTTAATGTTGCCACAATCAGTTAATAAGAAGCAGCTACCAGGCGTCGCCTGAGTAGAGATATGGAACAAAAAGTTAGTCCCGCAGATCCATTATTACTGAATCGCTAGTTGGGTCCTCGCAGGACACCCCATTAAAATCTCCATGCAAGAAAGAGCATTGCGTTGACACGACATATTGGGGTGTCAGAAAAAAAAGTGCACAGAATCTGTGAAAGTGAAAGTGAAATAAAAATTAAGGTCTGCTATTTGAAATATCAAATGCAGAAGAAAATTCCATGCTGATTTAAATTTTATTCTTTAATTATCTTCACGAATATAAATCTAATTGTAATTATTTTTGCACAAAAAGCAAAATCTGTTGTTAGTGAATGTGTATATATATATTTACTCTGTCGTCAATTGTTTTATTGTCTTAGTTTCCCCCGGATATACATACACACTAAATGCCCTTAATAGATGTATAGAAGATTATATATGGACCCTAACAAGGTTTATTAATAACGCTACAAACAGCTGACACTTTATTTTGAAACACTACGAATCTAAATATTTTTTCAATGCTAGAAGATGAAACTATTTATTTTGTCTGTATTCATTATGATAATTTTATCAGTTTTTCTTTCTTTTTTATTGTTTTCTTTTTCCCCACAAAATACAAAAAACAGTTTCAGGGCGAATGGAGATGTAAAAATGCAAATTAATGAAGATCTCAACAACGTCAACGATGATATATGGCAATTTCTAATTTGTGTATGAATTATTAATTAAATAAGCCGGAGAGTAATGCTTAGTTGGCTATTCACACAAAATACTATTGTTGCAAATAGTTCGATTCTTTCTGCTTCTTGTTTCTTATATAGGCATTTACCCAACCCATCCCCTATGTGTTCAAATTGACACAAGGTCTGTAACGTTTTTAAATGCCATCCTTGGCCAGTTGAAAAGGGCTTAAAGAAAGTCCTGTGGTATGGAATCCTTTGGTAAGCGTATGTCCTATCCCGCGTATTGGTAAAGGTCCAGTGATTTAATCCTATGTCCGTCGACCACGAAGGTCAAAAGTAATTATGTACAGTAGGGTTGGTTTAGGTATTGTATCAACCTCAGAGTACTGCCAATGATTGGCCAAGAGATAGGTCAGATGATTATGGCCTAGTCTATAAGTAAATACCTTATATGGTGAAATTCTCAACAAGATCACAAGTATTCGGCAAATGGGAGTATAGTATAGTATAAAATAGGAGTATAGTATAGTAGGTATAGTATAGGAGTAATATATATATATATATATATATATATATATATATATATATATATATATATATATATATTATAGCCACACTGAAGCAATAAACCTAAGACCCGGATTCTTTAACCTGGACTTATCTGTCACAAAAAACTATCATACGTGAACACAAAATTAAAATTAAAATTGAAAATGGGTAAATAAAAAAACTTTTTTAAATTCCTCCATGTTTTTACTTTCTCCTCCCTCACTGACCCAATCCCACCGCCTCTACCTTCCTCTTTCCCTTTTTTGTTCATGTATCAAAATTTCTCTATTCATCCCGACCTAGATTGTCACCTCATTTCCTCGCTCATCCTTGCTTTCTCTTTTTCTCCTTCATCTAACCACTTCCCTAACCCCCTACACTAACCAAACTTCCTCTCCAGACCCCATTTCTCTCACACTTAGTGACCAACTCCACATATACCCACCCCTACATAACCCCTCCCCTTTTATTACTCCCTTAACTGCTTTTTTGGATCAATTTCTCTCCAAGAAGGCTAATCCACTTTCGCAACAAACTTGTCTCTTTCACAATGTATTTTCCACTATCACTCTGCATATCCTCTCTCTTCTCTTTCGATTTCCTTTACTTCCTTTCCAATGATTCCCGCCTGACCAATAAAAATTTTCCTCACAATCACTAACCCACCCACTTGACCTATTCTCCCATCCACCCCTCTCTTCCACTTCCCCCTCTATAAATCACTTGTATGATACCTTGATAATCAATAAAGCGACTGATGATGCCAGCTCAAAGCTTTAATGAAATATATCCTACATACGTTTGTCTGAGTTTTGTCCTTGTGTTCCTCATATCTCTACCACATATATATATAAATATATAAACATATATAAATATATGCATATAAATATGTATAAATAATATAATAAAAATAAAAATATATGAAAATATGTATAAAATATATGTATATAGTAAAATATATGTACAAATAGGAGTATAGTATAGTATGGCGGTAGGCTTTTGGTGGTTTTGTTACGTATTCGGCTTAGCTCAGTCGGTAGAGCGTTCGGCTAGAAAACACAAGGTTCCTCGTTTGATACCGGTCCTCGCCAACTCAGCGTATGAGTAGCACAGAGATCTGTGCGGTAAAGTAAGGAGATGATGGTACGTGTGGCGCTCTACCTCAGACGCCTAAACAATCTCATTGGTCTAGCGCTATTGAAAAGGGGATAGACTTCCTCGTTGACTGGCTGATACCGACTTTAGGCTGCCCCGACGACTTTACTTTACTATAGTTATTTACTAAGCTTAGCTTAGGTGTGGCACTAGCCCAGATTATGGGGCACTCAGTGAGAATCTTACTCACTAACAATGGTCTGTGAATCTAGCTTACACCACATTATACGTGGTTCTTCCTTCTGTTGGTCGTCGAGCTGAAACGGAATTTATGGAAAGAAAAAGAGGAGGCAAAGACAAAATATACTTTTATGGTTCAGACTTTATTTCTAGGTTCATAGCAATTTCTTAGAGAGGGAATTTTCTTTTGAGGCAGACAATAAGGTGTTCCCAGTAAAGTATGCGTTGGTCATTACCAAATTTCTGTTTTGGCGCTCGTAAGGGTCTTTTTCTTTGCATGTTTAGGGGATTCTTATTGTCTAGACTTCCCGGAAGATTGTTATTTTTCATTTGTTATTTCTTATTTTATTTTTTCTTATTTTATTCATCAATCCCCACAGGAATTCAGTGAAGATCGAATTCGATATTCAGTCGTAATGTTTATGTAAAACCTTCTTCAGGTTAACATACTGGGTCTTCGTTTCTTATAAATAGGCTCGTTTTTTTCTGTGGGGAAAACAACTCTTAAACAAAGATTTTGGGTAACCCTGTGCTGGCTTTTAAAAACAAACTCGAGAGAATATATTTTTCAACAAGTTTATTAGGCCCTGATCATCTTAGCAGTCGTCAACGTAGAGAGAGATATAGAGATGTTTATAATAACAAGCTATAACATCTGATGGAGCGCTCTTGTCCTGAATATGGTAGAAAACTGCATGCGTGTATTGATTCACCAGTTCTGCGTTCTGGGGAGTGTACTTCATCCTTGTCATGCCTGTGATGGGTTGTGACATTATAGTAAGCGAGTTCGAACTCCAGTTGTACTATTACTTTCACTTTCGAACTAATACCCTTGGGAAAGGTATGAACCCTCTCACACCCAGCTATTTCCATCGAATGTTGCTTGCTGCTATTCTTAATACACCTGGCAAGATTTGTATATATGAGGGAGAGGACATGTATAATTACCAACACAGGAACATGTATCATACATCAAAATGAAGCTGCTTCCCTGTGGACCATATCCATACTTCTCCACATAGTCACCGTTTTTACTTAATAGCAATGTTCCACATTCGAATGAGAGCATGTATACCTGCCCCGTAACATTCTGCTTTTTTAGACACTTCTTCACTACAAATTTCACTCCTCGTCACTGGAATAACGTTTGCCTCTCAAACTGTATTTCATGGCCCCGGAGAGATACTATTCTGAAGACGCTAAATCCGGTAATTATTGAGGGTGCGGTAAAGTTGTCCACCGGATTGAGGTGATTTTCGCCGTTGTCCTGTAACTTGTGTGTGGTCGGGCATTGTCATGCACAAGGAGAACATTGTCAATTGGTAAAGTTGGATGATACTCGTCGGATTCTTGCTCTGAGTCTCGTTATGGTCTCAATATAGGCCTTAGTTTTATATAAAAAAAAAACACTTCACATGAAATAAGGAAAATGGTTTTACGTTTTACTCACCTTCGTAGAGGGGACGATTTTGATTACAAATTATTCCCATAATAATCCAATTCCTGTAATGTTTGCAGGTAAATAATAGAGTTTGTCGAGTGTTTAAAGCTAAAAGAGATGGAAAGAAACTGACATAACTATGTTACCTTCTTTCTTTAATGGCATATAAACCTTCGTGGGTTATTGAACACCAAAACTATCCTAGTAGAAAAAATTAGTTATGCTAATATTTAACCCATAGCTGGAGGTATTAGGGGATTCATTCCTTTCCCAATACAGAAAAATAACGTAATAGCACGATTGGAGTTCGAAATCGCTTATTACAATATCGCAGTCCAGCACGTTAGCCACTATGCCACTAGGACCCCTCCCTCCCTTACACTGACAGAACAGTCACTCTATTTTTAGAAGCTTCTTTTTAACGATTGGCTTTAAACTTGCAAATATCGACGCTATCTCTGATGCGTAAATCTAAACGCACAATTGATTAAGACATTTCCCGCATTTTTCCCGTTTTATTTATTTATTTGATTATTTACTTGAGTATCATGACTGCTCTGCTAATGTTACATTAAATGTTACATTAAAGAAATAAAATACATT
>CM042159.1:34157898-34167898 GCA_023376005.1 Doryteuthis pealeii | reverse complement strand
ATGTAATAAAATATCGTATTAAGTTAGAAAGGCTAATGAAACTAAATGAGAATGCAGATAAAAATATTTAAAACAGAGGGGAGTATAATTGAAAAATAGAACGACTGAAACTTACCTTCCATCACTCTCGTCTTTCATTGTTATTTTTCTCATTTAAGTATTTAGTTAAAAGAGGAAGTAAAGAATAAAATGACAGTTATTTTTTCTTGTTAATGGATTTCATTTAAGATTCATTGAAGAGATTTTTGCTTATATTCATTAAAATAAAACCAAACAGTTAGAAATCAATAACACTGAGCACATATTTATTAAATTCGATTTTTTAATATCAATATGCAAATTAACCTTCCCGTTTACACTGTAAACTGCTATTTTATTGTATATATAAATATAATTGCATGTTGTTAGTATGTAGGTATGGTTATATTTATTAATAATTGAGTTTAAAATAAAAAATACAATCATTGAAAATGTGATGTCAATAACTAAGGGTGACTTGAGTAGTAATATAGTTTCGGTTACAGACAGAAAAACACTCAATCTCCATTATAATAAGATATTTATTGATGGTGTTGAGAATGATTCCATGCGGGATTCTACTGAAGTGACCTCGCGGTTCCTTGATGAATGCTTTACCGATTGAGCTAAACAGGATATATAAGGAAGCATTATAAAGTATTATATTCCTACGTACTTGCCTCCATTACTCGCCTTCATTAGTCCTTCGTATAAAGTTGTATAAATGAAACTTTCATAGAAAACTTTTCTTTTCTATCGAAAGTAGACTCAGCCAAATTCATTAAAGATTCACACGTTGTTTTTCAAACAATTTGGAATCGCTCCCAGAATATATCTGTCCAAAATTTCAAAATGTTATCATTATGAGGTGATTTATTCACAAGGCGAAGGCGAAGAATGTTCAATACCACAATGTATGACGACTTAGGCTTTGAAAAACAAAAAATCACTCAGAATAAATTTGGTATTTACCCTGATAGAAATGAACAATGAAGAAAAAAGATTTATATTCTTCGAAATGCTCCCGTCGGCATTCAGCGCACTTGTTCAACCGATTTTCCCCATTGTTCGAAACACCTACAAGACTTCATTTGTATTTGTGTTTTATATGCAACGTCGTATTTATATTTCGTGTTTGCCTCGTCCTCTGATTTTTACCGTTGAGAGTAATTTCCAATTCAGGAAACAAGTAAAGGTCACACGGAATTAGGTCTGTTGTGTTTGGGCAATTCTTCCCACACAATCACGTTCCTCTCAAAACGATTTCATCCAAATATCAAAGAAACTGGATTCATAATCTTTTCAAATTACAATTTTCTTCCTATAAAATGGGATGGAGCACTCAATGACGGCCTTTACATATATACAGATGTGTATATTAAAACAATTAAGATACCCTTCATATTCTGTGATAGCCGAGAGGGTAAGCTGTCCGAATGCTGCTGAAGCGATCGGATTTCTAACCTGGCTGTAGGTACCTCAGAAAATGTATAGCTACACTGAAGAGACTTGATAATTCGAAACACGTGTCTGTGGATGATATATATATATATATATATATATATATATATATATATATATATATATATATATATTGGTTAGGAGGTTGATTTTGAAGGGTATCACAATGCAAGTGTAAAGAAAAAATAATAATACGGTAACAATGGTGTTGTGTGTTAACCTGTATTTTATTCTTAACACAGCACCATTGTTACTGTATTATTTTTTTCTTCTTTACACCTGCATTGTGATAGCCTTCTAAATCAACCTTATATATATATATATATATATATATATATATATATATATATAGAGAGAGAGAGAGAGAGGGGGGATATAAATCGTATTATTAAAGCCTTGCGGTAAGCAGAAAAAAAAGGTAAATAATTTGTTAGTAAAAATATACTACCAAACTACCAAATATATATAGCGTGCGCCTAGGAGCTACTACGTTCCTGGTTCGATACCGACCCTCGCCAACTCATGTAGCTGTGCGGTAAAATAAGTAGCTGATGGTAGGTGCAGCGCTCCACCTCAGACGCAAAAATAATCTCCTTGGCTTAGTGCCGCATCTAAAAAATGTGAGCTTATTTTATGAAATATTTTCAAATTTAGATATAATGGAAAATAATAAAACATTAAGTATTCCCTAACCCCAAGGCATAAACTAAGCGCAAAAGGGTTGATATTCCGTTAAAATCTACTAACCATCAATATAAAATCAAGTAATACACTGGTGTTTTTTTCTCGCTTGATACAATTTAATGTCTTTATAATAGAGACAAAAGCATTGATTAGCTCCTGAGTAGTGCATAATTTGATTAGTGGGATACCAGTGATTGGGGCGTGGACCGAGAATTCACATAAAACGTGTTACTAAAGCCAAGTATAATTAGAGTAGGATTTGTCGATTACCGATTAGGATAGCATTGTGTTCTGACGATTCTTTTTTTGGTACGGGATGCAACAGAAATGATTCTGCTATTTTAGACTGTCATTGGTGTAGTACAAGTCAACTAAAGGCAAATTGCAATGGTAGTACCATCCAACTAATCTCTTACTAGTTTCTTTTTGTATACGATAAGTTATTATCATGGCCAATCACCAAACTTTTTTCACGGTGGGCCGAATAATTGAAAAAATAACGAGCGTGGGCCACATTATTATTGTGTTCAATATTTGCTAGCCAGAACAAAAAAATCTGAGAAAAAGAGATAAAACAATATGTATCTTTCCATGGATGAGTGGCGTAAGATGCACGAAACAAATTTAACCAACATATTTATTTTCAAACGCAACGCAAGATTGAGCTGAAGGTTGCCTTTCAAGATTTCGTCAATGTTTGGTTTGGAATTGCTACATCCAATCAAGAGAATTGCTTTCAAATGTTTATCAAGCAATTCCGTTCGTTATATCAATTTTGAAAAGGCTTGCTCGCATACATAAATTCAAATACAGTCGGTGGGCCTGTTAAAATGCCTTCGCGGATCGTATCTGGCTCACGGGCTATAGTTTGGTAACCCCTGGTTTGGACAATTGCACAGAATGCACGAAATGACTTTTTAAAAGATGGAATGTTTGAGATACGCCTGTGTTATTAAACAGCACTGGGTGGCGTCGGCAGTTATATTATTATTAACTAGCTCAAATTTTAAACAGACTAAATAACAAGGACTACCACTCGCTTTTCTCGTTATTCGTTAAAATTTCTTATTACCTTCCATATACCAACAAATGCCATGAAGATGATCTAATTAATAGATCGAAACACTGCAGCGTCGGCCATTAAACTCACCACTTAACTCATTTAAACCTGTGTTTTTTCATTCTTTCTTAATATACTATATATATGCTTGTGTGTTTTTTTTTTTTTCACCTACGTAATTTCTCAGGATTTATGAGAAAGGCTATATAGACTTAGCTAAGTGAAATCTAGTTCCACTTATCCACACACTGCGTAAGAATCAGATTAAGGACAATAGAGTTCCGCTTTTCAAAGCGCACACATTCCATGTTAAATGGTTATTCCACCAAAATGGCGTTGATGAAGGCCAGGCCAATAAAAGAGGAACTATTCTTATAAAATGTATTGAATAACATGAAATTTCAAAGGAGTGGTAGATTCTTTGAAGCGATTTAGTTTACAAGGGTCGACTGCACAGTTCATAGCCTAACTAATATACACTCATGATGGGAGCCGCTCGTCGTATAATGTTTATTCTCATAGAAAATGGAATCGGTGAGCCGGTTTCAAATCTTGGACGAGGCTATTTCCATTTCACATAGCTCAAATACTGATGGGAAAATTATTATCTCTTCAAGTAAATTGTAGGTTTCTTTAACCTTGGTATGGCAGCCACTCTAGAAGGAAAACCTCTGAATTCAAATCTGTTAAACTCCGACAAAAAATTGACCTCGTGTCAAATCCTGCTTGCATGAAATAAACAAAATGGCATTACTTTTTTACTCACCCTCGTATATGTCAAATAACCTTAACTTTACAACTCCACTAGGGGAGGCGTGTGGTCTAATGATTAGCGTCCTAGGAAATGGACATGTCGACTCGAGTTCAATTTCTGGACGAAGCTGATTAAATTTCACATAACGCTAATACCATTGGGAAAGGTATGAACCCAATTCTCCCCCCAGCTATGTGTAAATAGCAGGACCGACTATAAATAGTGAGACACCGAGTGAAAAGGTTGTACTTTTACCGTTAACGGCCAGCTAGCCGTTCCTGTACCATTATTGTAAATACACTTGTCTTATTTTACCCTATCTCGACTTTTTTACTGTTGGATTAACATAACAACACTAAGCTTAAAAATTGACCTTGTGTCGCATCCTGCTCATGCGGAGGGTTTGTTAAATATATATACTATCACTAGCACTGATGATCGCATTTTATGTAGTAGACATATAACTGCATTGAGAGGTTTGTCCAAAAACAATAAAATTATCATCACACCTTCTGATAATAGTGGAGGTGTTGTTATCATGGACTCCACACAATAACGTAATAGAGTGTTTGAATAATTCAATGCCCAAGACACATACGAACAACTCACTCAACAAATGATAGCTAGAAACATCAATATATTCAAAAAGTAAAAAAAAATATATAATCATAAAAGCAGACAAATTCTGATTTTCATTAAATGATTACCACCCAAGAGGTTCTTTACTTAGGCTAGACGGGCGGTCGGAGATGCCACTCCGATTAATCGGCTGGTCAATCAAGCCCTACTACCTATATGATTGTCCCGACCTAGGATTACTTTATGGCAAGCAGCAGCCGTTTTTATCATATGGGTGCTTGAAGGCGGTGGGTGAGGGTCTTCATGTCCTGGGTATGATGTTAACTTTAACTGATGGTGAGGTTCCAGTTCTGGAGCTTTGGGGAATATTTAGCACTCCTTCATCATCAATGCTTACAGATCCAATCGGAGTGGTAGTACCTGTTAGGGTTCCATCCATGAGTTAAATAGAAAATTTGTTTACAAAAAAAAAACCTTCTTCCAAACTATCGTTACGTATCTTTCAAAACTTTGCCGGCATTAAATGACCCAGCGAGATTGATATGCCGTAAAACAAACAAACAAACAAACAAGCGAAACAAAACGCCCAACTATTTATGGATTTCCTAAAATTTACAAATGTGGAATTTGTTTAAGACCAATTATTTCTGGGATTAGATAAATCCCAGCCGACAGGTTAAAGATAGTTTCATAGGGACACCATAGATAAAAGATGAAAAATCTAATTTGTCTGAAATTAGTATCATTAAAATATATACTAAGAGAGGTTAGGGTAAATGCTGGAACCTTATTTTTTTGTCTAATCTGATTCCATGTTAAGTTATTATTATTGTCTACATCAGGCATGCCAAACTGAGTCAGGCTGCTTGGATTACATATGTATGTCATGAGGACACACATGACAACTAAGTCTTTAAATTCTACTTCTACACTAACAGAACAAAGTTATGATTGCTTTCAATAATTTCTTTATTATCAACTAAAAGCTAATAAATAAATATCTAAAAAAACAAAACTTTTTTGTTAAAAAGAAAGGAAATCTTTAACCTGTCGGCTGGGATTTAGAATACACCGACTGCCTCTCCGCAGAGAGGTAAGACCTCCTAATAGAGCTGCCTGATGGCAGTGGGTGACGAAGCAGGATCTTTAAGGAGTTAAACCGGAGGCTGAGCAGTCCATGACATGCAGCACTCCATTTTGACCCTTAGACTAGATGGGCAGTCAGAGAACCCTCTCCAATTAATCGGCTGGTCCCACTAAATCCTAGTACCTATAGGATTGTCCCAACACTACTGCCCTTATGGCAGATACCAACCCCTTTTTATCATATATGTGCTAGAAGGTGGTGGCTGAGGATCTTAGTGTCGTCTGTTTGACGTTACACTGCATCCAATACTGAAGTTCCTGATCCCTCGCTCTGGGGAGGACGAGGCATGTATCCCTACCCCGTAAAATTATGATGTCTGTTCTTTGAGCCACTTCTTCACTACAGATTCGCATCCCCCATACTATAGTAACATAAGTTGGGCAGGGTTTCGGTTTATGTATGTTATGCGTAGGATGCTCCGGCTCAGTATTACAGTCTTTGTGTTGGATGATACCGAATATAATACTATAATGAGAGATTTGTTCTAATGCTGGCCATTCCACAGATTATAGTATTATAGTGTCCTGAAGGAAAGCTGGTTTTGTTCCTTTTCCAACTCGGCTGAAATATGATAACCAAAAGCTGTCAACGGGGTCAAACAAAACAAAAAGGAACGTCTTCTGATAATTATACACAAAATATATACATTTATTGTTTTTTTTTATACAATGATTAATATTCTTGTATAATGTCAGAAGAGCGAGGTGATTTCTTTGACAGTTGATTGGCGATCTACAACTAGTTGTTTTGGATAACTTATTAACTTAGTTTATTACTGAGTGGCAGGACGTCAGAGTGTATCGGTAAAGTTGTGGCAAGGGCACCGAGCTATGGTGAGCTCCCTGGTTTCGGAGTGTCTGACTCCGCTTCTCTCTCTTCTTCTCTCTTCTAACATATGTCACCCCTAACATATGTCTTTGATTGGCCAGCCACTCGATTACATTGACTACGTGTCTTAATGCCCTTGGGTCAGCCTTAGTTTGTATTTTTCCATTGGTTTGCCACAACTCAAGGCCAAACATTGATTTATTTATGTCAAAACATTGTTTTATTTATGTCAACATTTAAAATTCCGATCATCGAAGTCAAATTCCATAATTTAAGAAATTTCTTTGCCTACGTAAGAATTCTTTGTTTAGATAAATTTATATTTTAATATAAACATTATTACTATCATTATTATTTCTTATTTTTACAGTAACTTTTAACAAACTACCATAATTAATAATTAGGGTAGTTTTAATTAATTAGTAATTAATTAACAGATCACCAATCAACCCATAACACTTTAATAGTGTTATAATACACAACAGATTTATTGCCTTCAGACTATCATCTCTTCGATCCCATGAAAGAGGGTTTGAGAGGCAAACATTATTCCAGTAACGAGGAAGTAAAATCTTAATTGTGATGTATGATACATGTTTCTTTGTTGGTAGATATACCAGTCCTAAACAAAATGACATTAATTTTTGACTCACCCTTGTATATAATATTAAACCCATCGCACGAGCAGGATGTTGCACAAGGTGTATTAACAGGTTTAAATTCGGAGTGTCAACTTCTCCTAGACTGGTTGCCTAAATAATGTTAAAGTGCCCAGTTCACCCTACTATTTACCGATAGTTGTAGGAAGAATTGTTGTATTCAGACGTTTCTATAGGGATTAGTTGTATATGAAATACAAACAGCTTCGTCCAGGATTTGAACTTGGATCGACGAGTCCAATCACACTAACCATTACACTCCATTACTAATATTGAGTATATAATAGATTTAGTATATAATATAGGTATAGTAGGTATAGTGGTATAGATAGTTCTATCATTTAATATCAGAACTGATATAGTTCGAAATATATAGTTATATATATATACGTTAAATATTTTAGTATATAATAGTTTAGTAACTATTTTTCACATTTGCTGTTGCGAAATTATTTTATGTTCTTTTGAGTGAGTTTTTTTTACAATGGAATAAGTTTTTTTTTTTCTCAAAACAAAACCAAAGTATGATAAAGATATTTGTAACATCAACACGAACAATACTAGATTTGTTTACGATAAAAATTACCAAAGAGCACGTATGCATAAGTGTGTGCATATATGTGCTTTTTAAAAGAATTCACTTTGTTAGTTCGTCTATTATAGTTACCCTGTCCTCCTAGTTACATATACCAGTACCACGTGTCTGAACGTATCCTACAAACGACAAAAGAGAAAAAAAGATAACAGGAAAAAAAGTGTAATGAGATGCACAGGGATATATATATATATATATATATATATATATATATATATATATATATATATATATATATATATATATATATAGCATATATATATATTAGCATATTATATATATATATATATATATATATATATATTAGCATATATATACATACACACACACACACACACACACACACACACACACATATATATATATATATATATATATATATATATATATATATATATATTATAACATCGTGACAAGGGTTTCACTTTCTTATTGTTTTTCACCATTGTTTTCTACATTTTTTGTGAAGTTTTAAACTTTTGTAGGTTCTACCTACAAGCAAAATATTAAGCACTTAATTTGAAATGTTTTTAGTTTGTTTTTTGTTTCTTGTATTTCTTTTTTTTTTTTTTTTTCATCGCACAAAAACTTAACTTTTGCAGGTTAAAATTCAATTATATTTCTAAAAAAAATGTTTTCAAGCCAACTTTCAAGATCTATTCTTGATTTTTGTGCTGCACTCACTAGAAAAACAAATAAAGGTGAAACAATAAAATTTCAATGAAGACGCGAGAAACGTAGTCATATTTGGTGGAAGAAAACAATATGGGTTTTTGAGCGGGAATTGCTTATAAAAATGTTAGCGTGTAGCCTTTTTCAGAATAGCAATGGAGATGTATGTTTGAAAAGCGTAAATACGAAGTCAACATCCCTCGGTGACTTGGCCTGATATAAAGAGGAGGAGAAGAACGAAGATAAGAAGAGAATGGGATGAAGGCATTTACAAAAACAAAGGATATTTATAAAGGGAGGGAGGGAGGAAGGAAGGAAGGAAAAAAGGAAGAGGGAAGGAGAAAAATCAAGAAGGAAAGGAGAAAGAGGAATAAATGGAGGGAAGAAGGGGTAGGGAATGGAAAACTGAAGAAGAGATGGACGAAGACAAATATGGAATAGGATGAAGGAATTTAGAAAAAAAAAGGGGATATTTATAAAGGAAGAAAAGAAGGAAGGAAGGGAGGAAGGAAGGAAGGAAGGGAAGGAAGAAAGGAGGGAAAGAAGGAAGGACGGTAGAAGGAAAAAGAGGATACGGGTAAAGACAAAAAGAGAATAGGATGAAGGCATTGAAAAAAAAAGGGATATTTATATAGTAAGTAATGAAGGAAGGAAGTAAGAAAAGAAGGAAGGGAGACAGGAAGGGCGAAAATGAGGAATGGAAGGACGAAGTCAAATACGGTATGGGATGAAAGCATTAAAAATAGGGATATTTATAAAAGAAGGAAGCGAAAAACAAGAGGAGAATAGCAGAGATAATATAGAATAAAAGCATTTACAAATACAAAGGATATTTATTAAGGAAGGAATAACCATGAAACTTACAGTCCCATACAATGTTTACTCTATGGTTACGCTGTCCATGCAGATATACACGGTGTCCATAAAAACTTGCAGCAGTTCTGAAATTGAAAACTTAATAACTCGTTTTAGGAAATACATATTGCTGTAGTAAGTTCGAGCATCATATCGTGGTGTACTGGTGAGCAAAATAGTCGAGCAGATCCATTACTTCTGAATAGAGAGTTCAATTCTCGCTGGATGCCGTACACTATCACCATGAACTTATTCAACCAAAAATCAAAAGTGACTTTGTATTACGAGGGTGAGTCAAAAGGTAATGTCATCTTGTTTAGGACAGGTATAATTATCAACACAGTAACATGTATCATACATCAAAATGAAGCTGGTCCTCTTTGAATAACATCCCTACTTCTCCTCATAATTTTACTTCCTCGTCACTGGAATAATTTTTGCCTCTCAAACCCTCAGAAATAAACAAAATCTGAGACTAATATCATTCCCGCGATGAGGAAATAAAATCTGTAGTGAAGAAGGGGCTCAAAAATCAGCCAACAGAATTTTACGGTGCAGAGATACATGCTCTCATTCGAAGGTAGAACATTGCTATTGAGAGAAACAATGATTATGTGGAGAAGTGGGGATGTGATCCACAGAGGATCAGCTTCCTTTTGATGTATGATACATGTTCCTTTGTTGGTAA
>CM042159.1:34142898-34152898 GCA_023376005.1 Doryteuthis pealeii | reverse complement strand
AAAAATGAAATGAATAAAATGGGATCCTTTTTGACTCACCCTCGCACTATCATGTTCTCTCCACTGAAATAGTTAACGTTATAAAGATACCCTCCGCCCTGTCGGCTGGGGCGTTAGAATGCACCGACTGCATCTCTGCAGAGGGGTAAGACTCCCCCAATGGGGCCACCTGTTGGCCGTGGGTGGCGACCCGTGATGCTTAAGGATATAGTCCAGGTGGATGAGCAGTTCATGACATGCAATACTCCACTTTGGCCCTATCTTGGTCTAGACGGGCGGTCTGAGAGGCCCACTCCGACCAATCGGTTGGTCACGTGAAGCCCTAGCGCCTATATGATTTTCCTAACCCTATTGCCCTTATGGCAAGCCCCAATCCCTTTTTATCATATGGGTGGTAGAAGGCGGTGGCTGAGGGTCTACATGTCCTGGGAATGACGTTAAACTCTATCTGATGGTGAGGTTCCAGTTTTGGAGGTTTGGGGAATGTGGAGCACCCCTTCATCACCATTGCTCCCGGGTCCACTCTGACCCGGGGTGGTAGTACCTGTTAGGGTCCCATCTATAGGTTAAATAGAAACATGTATTCATAAAAAAATTGTATTCTTAATAAGAATTGATTTATTTCAAAACTAGTACCTGTTAGGGTCCCATCTATGGGTTAAATAGAAAAAAGGTTTATTTTGTATAGTTGCTAGCGTCCGGCAAGGTGATACACTAGCACCATTCATATTCATAATATGCCTAGACTACATACTCAGAAAGTCATCATATCCTGTAAAAGAAAAAGGCTTTACATTAAAAAAGGACAAAAAGCTGGCGACATTTCGCATAGGCTAATAAAGATGAGGACTTCGTAGATGATCATCTGTATCTCGTAAATACACTAGCACAATTAGAATCACTCCGGTTTAGCATACAGAAGACGACAAGAGGTATTCGCCTCTTGGTGAACTCAGGTAAATGAATGAATGCTTATATCAAATTGCTGAACAGAAGAAGTATATTATCATTTTTATTGGATCCTTTCCGTCCACTAAGTACGATGGTGTGGTGTCCAAAATAAAAATAACATTTTTATCTGCATCTGCGCAAGTGACTCTGCAGGCCAATTCTTGAGTGACAGTCTTTGGTGCACTGAATGCATACAAACTGTGATGCTTTCTGGGGCTGCTGGCTTTTCTCTCTCATTCTAGCTCTCTTTTCTGTCGAGGCTACTCTTCTCTCTGCCTCACCCCTCTCCGTGCCTTGCTTAACGTTGAGGCGCCAGGCCGTTCTATTTTTTTTTTTATCTAACACCCACGTGTTTGTGTCAATAAGAAGAAGTATATATACAAGTGTACACTCTCTCATTTACCAAGTGATTCTTTCTCTGATTTGATCTTCTTTATCTCTACTGTTATACATATGCATATGTCCAAAGCATTTAATCTAACCGGCATTTGTTTGTATTAATAGGTAATATAATGAATTAAAGAGACGATTCTTCCAGGCTGTGGTTATATCGGTACTGCTGTATGGCTGTACCACATTGACCCTAACGAAGTGCCTTGAGAATAAGCTAGATGGGAGCTGCACAAGAATGCTGCGTGCAGTCTTGAACAACTCGTTGAAAGCAGCACCCCACAAAGAAGCAACTGAATGGCCACCTGCCCCCATTTCACAAACCATCCGAGTAAGATGAACTAGGCATGCAGGACAGTGCTGGAGAAGCAAGGATGAGCTCATAAGCGACGTACTACTGTGGAAGCCAGCACATGGGCACGCTAATGTGAGCCGCCCAGCCAGGACCTACATTGACCAACTATGTGAGGATGCTGAATGCTGTGCGGAGGAGCTCCCAGGGACGATGAATGATAGGGAATGTTGGCGAGAGATTGTCATGGATATCCATGCTAATTGAGCGACATGATGATGATAAAGGATTGGAATATCATCATCATCATCATCATCATCAGCAGCAGCAGCAGCAGCAGCATGTCCTGCTAGTAGCACTGATATAGATGATAATTTCTCGGCAACAGTCCCTATCTTTCATTCTTCTCCGCAGTATCCAGTGTCCGCACAGAGCTGCTCAATGTATGAATTTGCTCGACAACCCACACTGACGTGCCCGTGTTGCTGGCTCCCACAGAAAATACGTTGATGATTATGATGATAAAGGTATTTATAAAAGTTATCTAGTATAGTGACACGTTTCATCTACACTTGCCACTAGTGTCATTTCAAACTGACTTTCCTCTTCAGTCTTTCTCATCACCATAACCGACTACAGATACTCTCCTTTTATTTGTAAGATATTTATTATTGTGTGTAAAAGTAAACGTAAATGTCAACTCGAAATGTTGGTATTAGCATCGTCGCTACTTTTAACTTCCCATTCACAAGGGAGATTATGTTTATCAAAAAGTAAAAACGAGAGAAGCATATCACAGGCGAAGGAAATGTTAATCGAATCGTTTTAGGAACGAATAGTTTTATTATATAATCAATAGTTTCATTAGGAAAACGCAGATAACGAAAAACTCTTCAGAGAGTGAATCGCCTGGTGGGTTGGAAAGGCGGTTATTGATCAGCGTTTTGGAATTTTTCCAAGTACGTTTTTAAATTCGTTTTTTTTTCTCTTTCTCTCTTTCTTTCTTTCTTTCTCATGGTTTTATTCATAAGATATATTCCAAGCAAGGAGTACATGTTCTTGCCTTATTTAATAAATAGGACGAAGAACGGCACACAGGAATGAATAGAAGATAGTATTACTCTCTGACATATAGTACCTAAATAAAAGTAAAGTAAAGTCGTCGGGGTGGCCTAAAGTCGGTATCAGCCAAACAGCGAGGGAGTCTTTCCCCTTTTCTCTAGCGCTAGACCAATGAGATGGTTTTGGCATCTGAGGTGGAGCGCCAAACCATCAGCTCCTTACTTTACCGCACAGGTCTCTGTGCTACTCATACGCTTTTGACGAGGGTCGGTTTCGGACTAGCAACCTTGCGGTTTCTAGCCGAACGCTCTACCGACTGAGCTAAATGAGCCATAACTCCAATTCACGCTAACCCGGTATGGTAGTACATGTTAGGGTCCGAAGTATGGGTTAAAAAGATTAAATTGTGTTGAAAAAATTAAATACCCATCGAGAATGAATAAAGCAACGTTTTTAAATTCCGTTTCTTTCTTTCTTTCTTTTTCTTTCTTATTGATAAGATATATTTCAAACACATGTACATGTTCTTGCTTGCCCTGTCGGCTGGGGCTTTAGAATACACCGAATGAACTCATGCAAAGCAGTAAGACTGAAGTTCACCTGTTGGTGGTGGTGGTAAAACGTGATGCTTAAGGACGGAATCCTGGTGTCTAAGCACTAATCCACTTAGGCTCTTACTTAGGCTATTTATCATATGTGCTAGAAGGCGTGGCTGGGAGTCTTCATGTCTTGGGAATGACATTAAACTCTCTCTCTCTCTCTGATGATGAGTTCCATTTCTGGAGGTCTGTGGAATGTGGAGCACCCCTTCATCACCAGTGCTCACTGGCCCACTCTGACCCGGAGTGGTAGTACATGTTAGGGTCTCACTTATGGGTTAAATAGAAAAATGAGTTTAGAAGAAATACTTTCCATTAAGAATGAATTCATTTCAAAACCTAGTCGGCATTAAATGACCCAGCGAGGCTGATATGCCGTAAAACAAAACAAATAAACATGTTCCTGCCTAATTTAATAAACGCGAGGTAGAACTGCACACAGGAATACATGGAAGATTGTAAAACTCCCAGACATATAGTACCTAAATAATGAATCATTACTCCCAAGTCCACATTGATCCGGACTGGTAGTACCTATTAGGGTCCTATCTATGTATTAAATAGATTTAAAAAATGAATTTAAGAAAATTGAAAACCTAACAAGAATGAATAAAATAAAATGTCTTCGGAATAAAATACCCAACATGTGTTGATATGCCGTAAAATCCAACCAACCAACTAACAAATAAATAATGAGTATGGAATCGTCTTTTTTCCCCTATGAATGATGTCTGGCAAAACTTCGGAGGAGAGAAAGAATAAGATTCTCACGGGTATTCCACCTTAGAATTACTACTTATTCTGTTCCCCTTGCATCTTGCTTAGTAAATCTTTTACACTATCCTTTATACTCGTTGTTTCTATCCTTAATACTTTTTTAAAATTATTCTTCCTGTTATTTGTCTATTAATTCTGATACTTGAGTTACAACACTGACATGAAAAAATTACTTCCAAGAAATTAATCTAGAGATGAACCTTATTTTATTTTAAGTAATTATAATGTCTTACTCACGTTCTATTTGTTTTTGGTTATAATTTCATATCACATACTTTTCCTAAACTTCATTTTGTTTATAAACAACAGCGATGGATATCAATTTCATTTCATCTTTAAGAATACTAGTAAATATATGCACCCTCCGGGTGCAAGTATTTAAGTTTTAATATAATAAACTATCATATTAAATTAGAAAGGCTAATGAAACTGAATAAGAATGTAGATAAAAAAGATTTGGAACAGAGGGGTATGATTGAAAAATAGAACAACTTTGAAACTCTTCCATCATTTTCCGTTACTCCCGTCATTGGTAATTTTGCCTAATTTAACTGTTTAGTTAACATAGGAAGTAAAGAATAATATTAGTTATTTCTTCTTGTTAAGGGATTTCTTTTAAGTTTTATTGAAGAGATTTTTGCTCATATTCATTAAGATAAAGCCAAACAATTAGAAATCAATAATACTAAGCATTTATTTATTAAAATCAATTTTTTAAGATCATTATGTAAATTAGCCTTCCCATTCATACTGTAAACTGCTATTTTGTTGTATATATAAATACAATTGCATGTTATTAGTATGTAGGTATGGTCAACAGTATAAGTAATGTAAAACAATTTTATTAATAATTGAGGTATAAATAAAAATAAAATCATGGTAAATGTGATGTAAATAACTAAGGGAATTGTGACTTGTATAGTTATATAGTTTCGGTTAAATACAGAAAAACCCACAATCTCCATTATAATAAGATATTGTGGGACATATATGTGTATAAATATATATATATATTTAAATGCATGTCACGATGTTATTGTTTCTATTCAATTTTTAGCTTTACTAATCAAGTATAATCATTTGATTCAATATAATTCAATAAAGATATACATCTTTTTAAACTGTGGCATATGTAAATCTGATAGATTGCAATGGAGTTATCATAATAATAATTAATTAGAATAATATCATCTATTTTGTTTTTGTCAAAAATAACTACAATGGTTAAATCACAAAAAAACAACAAAAAAAAACAAATAGTACCAGGAATATGCCCACCCACTTTAGATGTATCAGGTACTTTTTTCCAATAAAACAATTTTTTCCTTAAGGGAACCCTGTTTTTTTATTAATTTATTTCAGGGATGAAGCCACCTAGATACTTTTTATGAAATCAGAATTTTTTAAGTGAACCCCTATTTTCGGAATACACGTCCGGTAGCTAAAAGTCCCCCCCCCTATATAGTTCATTTCTGTTTTTGCTTTAAAAATCAATATTCCAATGATTATGTTAAACAGAAAGAAAAAGAGAAAGCAAACACAGTAAAAGATTCATACTGTAACTCTCAAACTGTCAATGGTTTATTGATGTTTATACATTTGATAGATTAGAGTGAAAGGGCAAAGGAGACAAAATGTACATTAAACAAATGGAATCAATGCAGACCCCACATCTAAATGAAGATCATTGGTTTATTTTGCTTTAAGCATTCATAATCAAACCTTTAACCTGGGCTTAAATTCTAACTTGAGTCTAAGCTAAATATTTATGCAATAACAGAAGCGTAACGTAGGAAATTGACTCGTAGGAAATTGACCTTAATGACCAGAGTTTAATTCCTGAGTTTCGTCTTGCTATCTCTGATTAGCTTCCCTGGATAAATAAGGTTAGATCTTCCGTAAAAGACGACCTTTTTTCTCGCGCGAATCATCCAACTAAAGTACTTTTAAAAAAATAATGCCCTTCTATATTGACCTCTGAAGCGCGTGGTTTAATGGTTTCAGGGAAATGGACTCGTCGCCCCGAGTTCAAATCCTGGACGGGTAATTTAATTTCACTTAGCGCTAATACCCTTTGGAAAGGTATGAATTCTACTCTCCCTCCAACTATGGGTAAATAGCAGGGCAGACTGGGCTCTTTAACCTTGGTTAGGCAACCGGTCTAGGAGAAGGAAAACTGTTAAACTATGCTTAAGAAATTGACCTTGTGTCACATCCTGTTCGTGCAGGAGTTGGTAAATATATAAATTGACTTCTGACTGTACTAATACTGAATACTGTGTCTATAATTGGCATTAAAAAGTTAACCTTTTCATTCCCATTGATCATCCCCCAGCTATGGTTAAATAGTACCACTGCTTTTCTTCTACAAAGATGGCTTTGGCATTAAATAAGCCACGATGATTGCGAGGCAAACATGATTCCAGTGACGAGAGGAAGTAAAATATGTTTTGAAGAAGTGGCTCAAAGAAAAGTCAACAGAATTTTACGGCAGGGATACATGCTCTCGTTTGAAGGTGGACTATTGTTATTGAGAGAAACGATGACTATGAGGAGAAGTATCGATGTGATCCACAGAGGACCAACTTCATTTTGATCCTCCTGTGTTGGTAATTATACCTGTCCTAAACAAATCGGCATTACTTTTTGACTCATCTATGTGGAGAAATAGGGATGGATTTACAGAGAACCAGCTTCATTTTGATGTTCGAAACATGCTCCTGTGTTGGTAATTCTACCTGTCCTACACAAAATGGCATTACCTTTTGACTCACCCTCGTAGTTTAACACTTGTAAACAGTAATTAAAATTTGTTAAAATTTACAAACATTCGACTGGGATGTTCGTTTGATACCCTGGGAATAAGCTCAAATGAGACGATGACTACTATTAAAGAGTTTAAAGATCATACATTTTTCAGTGTGAAAATATATTGTTACCCTTTTAAATCATAAACTTAACTGTGATTCTATGTCGGATCAATAAGAAAAAAAGCAAGATTACTATTATAGAAAATTTGCAATTGTGATTTTATATTCAGAGAATGAAAATAAATCTGAAGTCGCTGGTCATTTTTTTATGAATAATAGATATCCATATTTATAATGATTTTTTTTCCGAAGAATAATTTCCATTTTATCATTGTTTTTCATAATCTTATTGAGAATTCTAAAATTATTCCTACAATTTTGACAAAGGCATTCATACTTATAATATCAGTTACACACACAGAGACATACACACAATACATACACATACACACACACACGCGCGCGCACACACACACACACACACACACACACACACACACACACACACACAAACATACACACACACATACAAGGTGTTTAAAAAAAGTATCGATATTTTTTGTACTTTTTGACACACCTTGTATTATGAAAAAAATAACGTTACATTCAGTAATGTTTTCAGAATACAAGGTGTGAAAAGTACCAATTTTAAAACTGTATTTACCAAGATAGAAATGATGAATCAATGGAATGTTATTTTTTTCCGAATACAAGGTGTATCAAAAAGTACACAAAATCTAGATACTTTTTTGACACACCTTGTATATATATACATATATATATATATATATATATATATATATATATATATATGGTGTGTGTGTGTGTGTGTGTGTGTGTGTGTGTTGTGTGTTTGCGTGTTTATGTGTTTGTATGAAATATATAATCTCTATGTCTGTATGTTTATTTGTAGAGCAGAACGCAAGTACTATTTATAATGGAACATTGCTGGAGTCCAGCAAAAGACAAAAGCCAATAAAATCCATTCCCTATTTTTCCAAGAATGGGTACCAAACTTTTTTCCCCTCATTTTCCACCAAAAAAGCTAAATACAGGTTGACCCCTATCTTTTAAATAAACGGGTCCAACACAACTATTTTCTGATTTCTGTTTCATTCATTTACTGATTATCGTGCCACTCCTAATATCCCAGTTGCAAAAATTGGCCTAAATTTACGATAACTTTTATGCTGAGCCAAAATGGTTGTGTGAGATGGTCAAGATTAAAACTGGCCCCACACCTTATCAGGTTCAGTTTGACTCAGGAATCTCGGTTATACTTTTCTCGAGACTTGCTAAAAAAATTCAATTTCATCTTAGACGATTTAGACGGTCTTATTTCTAACAATAGGGGGTTGCAATATGATAATGATGTTGGAATATTTGGATATAAGGTTGCTACAATTCCCCACCTGGATTTATAGACTAGCCTGAGTCACGTGGTTTATTACTTCGCCAATCGCCAACCATACTGCGTGACTGAGACACTACTTAAACTCCCACACTGGCCATGATTCTAATTGCACTCATTGAGGAGGGACTTACATTAGCAGACGATTACCAATATTAAGGACTATTTACCAAGGATCCAATTCCACTGGACAAGCGCTCTGGCTTAAGGCCTACAGGATGTCCAACGGATTGTAACAAATGGTAACACCTTTTAAGGAACACGAGTATTGATATATAGAATAGCTAAATATTTGTTGTTTTTTTTGTTGCTTGATATTAAATGGAAATAGGTATTGGTTTTGTTTGGTAGGCTTTGATTTACGGCATATCAAGCTCAGTGGGTCATTTAATGTCGACAAAGTTTTGAAATAAATTCATTCTTAATGGATACTCAATTTTCGTATATGCACATTTTCCTATTTAATTTACCCCATAGCTGGGACCCTAACAGGCACTACCACTCCGGGTCAGAGTAGACCAGGGAGCAATGGTGATGAAGGGGTGCTCCACATTACCCAGACCTCAGCATCAAATAGAGTTTAACGTCATTCCCAGGACATGAAGACCCTCGGCCACCGCCTTCAAGCACATATTTGAAAGAAAGGTTTGTGGCCTACAATAAGGGCAATAGGGTCGGGACAATCATATAGGCGCTAGGGCTTGAGGTGATTAGCCGATTGATTACTGTGAGGCTTTCCAACCGCTCGTCTAGTCCAAGTAAGGGTCAAAGTGGAGTGTTGCATGTCATGGACTGCGCCGTCACCTTGGTTCCATCCTTAAGCATCACGGGCCGCCATCCAAGAGAAAACAAGAGAAACTTATTTACATTGATGATAAAAAGAAAAAAATATACTAGCATTATGTAGTTTTGATTTCTATATCATCATATCATCATCATCACGTCGTATGACAAGACGGATTTTCCTTGATTCTTCTCTCTTTCTCTCTCTTTCTCTCTCTCTCTCTCTCTCTCCTCCTCACTGCACTCCTCGCATTGGTCATCGCTCATAGCAGATCTTCTGCACGCCATCAAGTATCCATACAGAACTGATCGATGTATCTTTTTTTTATTTCTGGTCGGCCACCACAGTAGGATGTCACATATGAGTTCGTTCTTGCTTCTCCAGCAATGACCAGTATGTCTGATTTGTCTTACTTTGATGATCTGGGTGATAGAAGGTAAGTGGCCGTAAAACGATCTGCCTTGTCATATCAAGTGAAACATTATAGAGATTGCTGTATTTGTGTTGATTGATACTAACATTAAAACCAGAAGAGATTTAAAAATACATTAATACAAGAAAATTATACAAAACAATAGAAATGTTTATTGTTCATGAAGATGCTGATGAAATATATCAAAAGGTGATAATCTCAGTAGAAATCTCTGGGGTGAGGATTTATCATTATTATTTTAATTGATTTGTGTCATCTTGGTTGATATTATAGTTTCAACGTTTAAACCGTTCTTTTCTGGGGGCTTCTTCAGTTGTCGGTCATAGTCGATGTAGAGTTCCTTGGCTTCTCGGAGAACGTGGTCAGTCATGTTGATTATTTTTTTGTTTTTTGTTTGTTTGAGTTTTGTTTAAAGGCATGTCAGGTTATGTGATTCATTTAATGCCAGAAAGGGTTATGTAGAGTGGTTTTCATATGGATTTCAGTTTTTA
>CM042159.1:34125398-34137898 GCA_023376005.1 Doryteuthis pealeii | reverse complement strand
CTAATTTAATATATTTATTGTTTATTAAATATAAATGAGGAATGCGATTTAGTGGTTGGCTTTGACGATACATTTACAACTGAATGGTTAGAACTGTTATTTTAAGGATGGAAAATGCTGTTTTAAAACTGCATATACCCTAATAAGACCTAATATAGAATATTGTATTTAAGTCTATACTCCACTGTGTAGATATGGAATATGTTGTATTATTGTGATTGGAGGGAAAAATAATAAAATATAGACAAAATGTAGACAATATGTAAAAAAAAGAAATAAAAAATCACAGTTACAGGGAGAAATGAGAGAAGTTAAAATTTACTACTTTCCTAGAAATAAGAATGACACGTGATCTAAGAGAAACTTTCCAAATATTTAATGGGATTACTAATTATCATTTTCTTTTTCTTTGAACGAGAAATTTAGTATCAACGCAGATATTTATCTTTGCTGAGAGAATAATATAAGACATTACCAAATTAGTTAAGAAATAACGTTAGTGTAAATAAGTTTTACATTTAATTGGATGACCTCAGAAATAATAAGAAAAAGAAATGAAGAGGGTGAATTTGGAATCTTTAATAACTTGACAGAATGTAATCTATATAGAGATATTGTATTAATATTGTTTATATTCATTAAAGTTTTATATGAGAAAGATATAAAGGTGAGATTGCCTCTGAGGTATAACAAATAAATACATACGAGGGTGAGTCAAAGAAGTATTGTCATTTTCTTTATTTCATGTGAAGTCGTTTTTGTTTTATATAAAACTAAGGCCTACATTGAGACCATAACGAGGCCCCATCTATAGTAACCAGATTTAGCACCTTCGGACTATCATCTCTTTGACCCCATGAAAGAAGGTTTTATAGGCAAACATTATTCCAGTGACGAAGAAGTGGCTCAAAGAACAGTCAACATAATTTCACGGACAGAGATATGTGCTCTTATTCGAAGGTGGAACATTGCTATTGAGAGAAGTGTTGACTATGTGGCGAAATAGGGATGTGATCCACAGGATTACCTTCATTCTGATGTATGATACATGTTTCTGTGTTGATAATTAAACCTGTCTTAAACAAAATGACATTACTCTTTGACTCACCCTCGTATAGAAATAAATATTCTTTATGTTTTTTAAATAATTATTTAATTTGTATACTTTATATTCGTTTATACATACCCAACTCCTGTGTCTAATGGATTCGACATTTGGATCGGTATGGAATATAATATTAGAGTGAATCCTAGGGGCCCATCCCTTCAAGGAACACCTGCACATAGTCTAAAAGGGTCTGGGATTGGTTTATTGATCGGTACCGGAGGTATCTCAAAAAAGGAATGCCAAAGGGGTACACGCAATTTTTACACTGGCCACTGCATTAGCTTCGGTTTGTGCCCGGCTTCTCATAATAATTGGACAAAAAATAAAACTGAGACATTTTTGCTAATTTTAAGAACTCAATCATCTTTATAGCCTTGTAGCCGACATGCCTTGGTATATATTTACAAAATAATTTATAAGAAGAAATTACAAGCAAGAAAAATAAAATAAAAGAGAGGATAAAATGAGCCTTTTTTGCTAGTTTTGAGAACTCAATCATCTTTATAGCCATGTGGCAGACATGCCTTGGTATATATTTACAAAATAATTCTAGAAGGAAAAAATAGAGAAGGGAAATAAATATTTAAATCAACAGGTGTTTGTTGAGGGAGGGGCGATAGGATGAGTCAAATGCCTTCTGGCAGGCAAAAACACCGTCCTCATCGATACAATCCTTAGCAGCTAATGTCGCAACACTCATTTCTGCCGTCACCCCACTTATTCACCGTTACCCATTATCATCCGGGTGTCTGCTCTCACATACGGGACTGTGGCATCTCGCAGGCAAAAACACCGTCGCCGTTGATACAATCCTTAGCAGCTAATGATCGTGGTCGTGGTCGTGGTCGCCGTGGTCGTGGTCGTCGTCGATACAACCCTTAGCAGCTAATGGTCGTGGTCGTGGTCGTCGTGGTCGTCGTCGATCAATCTTAGCAGCTAATGGTCGTGGTCGTGTCGTGGTCGCTGGTGGTCGTGGTCGTTCGTGATACAATCCTTAGCAGCTAATGGGTCGTGGTCCGTGGTCGTGGTCCCGTGGTCGTGTCGTCGTCGATACAACTTAGCAGCTAATGGTCGTGGTCGTGGTCGTGGTCGCCGTGGTCGTGGTCGTCGTCGATACAATCCTTAGCAGCTAATGTCGTTGTCGTGGTCGTGTCGCCGTGGTCGTGGTTCGTCGTGATACAATCCTTAGCAAACTAATGGTGTGGTCGTGGTCGTGGTGTGGCGTGGTCGTCGGTCGCCGTGGTCGTGGGTCGCCGTGGTCGTGGTCGTGTCGATACAATCCTTAGCAGCTAATGGTTCGTGGTCGTGGTCGCCGTGGTCGTGGTCGTCGTCGATACAATCCTTAGCAGCTAAATGGTCGTGGTCGTGGTCGCCGTGGTCCGTGGTCGTCGGATACAATCCTTAGCAGCTATGGTCGTGTCGTCGTGGTCACCGTGGTCGTGGTCGTCGTCGATACAATCCTTAGCAGCTAATGGTCGTAGTCGTGGTCGCCGTGGTCGTTGGTCGTCGTCGAATACAATCTAGCAGCTAATGTCGTGGTCGTGGTCGTCGTCGTCGTGGTCGTCGTCACAATCCTTAGCAGTTAATGTCGCAACACTCATTTCTGCCGTCAACCCCACTTCTTACTTATTCACTGTTACCCCTTATCATCCGGGCGTCTTTCGCTCACATACGGGACTGTGGGTCACGACTTCGGTGCCCGCATCAATGTGTCGCCCTTTCGCATTCTGAATTACGCGGGCTCGATTCTAGATCGTCCTACACGCTAGGCAGAGCCTAGACCGTTTCCTTCGAGAATACGACAAGCCTTCACGCTCGCCACTCCCCTCGTGTTCTCTGTCACAATAAGGTATTAGAAGAAATTACAAACGAGAAAAAAAAAGTTAAAAGAGAGTATAAAATTATACTTTTTTTCTAGTTTTGAGAACCCAATCATCATTGTAGCCTTGTGACAGACATGACTTGATATATATATATATATATCTACGAGATAATTTATAAGAAGAAATTACAAGCAAAAAATATAAAAAAATAGATCAAAATAAAAGAGAGGATCAAAACAAGACAGCAGACATTATTTTCATTAAGCTTTTCCAATTCGGCGTTAACAAAAGAAATCAATTTACGAGTCACGGTCAGAGATTTACAAAGTTCTACCGTAAACATTAACAAGTGTTTGTCATTCGGTGTGTCCTCGAGCCGTTCGATTGCCTTTCGTATTACGTTGAGAAATGGTTGCAAGAGGAAATTCAAGAATCATCGTTGCTTCATCGAGCTGCGACATTGTATACAGAGCAAAGAAAGATATACAGAACCAAAAAAAAAGAAAAAAAAGAAATTGAGATGATTAAGACAGAAAAGGAGAGATAGGAACAAAAGGTAAATGAATGAAACAAAACTTAAAAGTAGAGAAAGAGAAAAAAGAAAAGTAAAACATAAAAAAAGAAGAGGGAGAAATAAAACGAGAGTAAGAGAGGGAGAGATAGATATATAGATAGAAAGATAGATAGATAGATTAGATAGATAGATAGAGAGAGAGAGAGAGACGAGAGAGAGAGAGAGAGAGAGAGAGGAGAGAGAGAGAATACAGTGCAAAGAAAGAGTGTGCAAAACAAAGAGTGTATACAATCTAATAAAGATAAGGGACTGATCAATATCAAAAGAGAGTAAGGAGATGACGATTGACAGAGAGTAAGGAGATAACAAAAACAAAAAGGAACTGCGATGATTAAGAAAGAAAAAGGAGAGCACGACACAAAAAGTAAACGAGAGAAATAAAACATAAACGTAAGAGAGAGAGAGAGAGGAGAGAGAGAGAGAGAGAGAGAGAGAGAAGATAGATAAGAAGAGTAAGAAAGAGAGAGTAAAGCCATAGGGAGACAGAAAAGGAGAGTAAGATATATAATATATATATATATATATATATGTATATATATATATTATATATATATATATAGTGGTTAGAGTCGTGAAATGGATTCGTCGATTCGAGTCCAATTCCTAGACGAAGCTGTTGGCATTTCACATAGCGCTAATACCCTTGGGAAATGTATGAATCCATATATTCCTCCCTCCTAGCTATGTTTTAAATAGTAGGGCAGACTTGGGTAGGTAACCAGTCTAGGAATGGGATAACTCTGAAATTCAAAATTTCCTGAGGTCGTCGTTATTGGGTTTTTGTGGCAACCCTTGATGCACCAATTTTTTTTCCTATCGACTGTGCAAAAAGTTGGATGGTTCCAACACAAGCCTTCACCACTATAAACAAATCACTGTGTGGATGTTCATTTGTGTGTATGAACCCTCATACGTCGAAAATCGACGGGAGAGTCCATTTATAATAATATATATATATATATATATTATATATATATATATAATATATATATTATATATAGATATATAATAGAGAGAGAGAGAGAGGGAGAGATAGCGAGCGAGAGGGGGGAGATACAGCAAAGAAAGAATCTGCAAAACGAAAAAGGGTAGGACAATCTAATAAAAAGAGAAAGCTGATCACTGTCAAAAGGAGAGTAAGGGGATGACGATTGACAGAGAAGAAAAACAAAAGGAAAAACAAAATACAATAAGATAAAAAATATTGAATAAGTAAAAACTGTTTGCAGATGAAGGAAATTGTGATGATTAAGGCAGAAAAGGAGAGCAAGGCGTACAAGATAAATGATAAAAACAAAACTTTGAAAGTAAAGAGAGTCAAGAAAGAAAAGTAAAAGATAAAAGAAGAGGGGGACAGAAAAGGAGAGTGAGTCAGAGAATAAAGGAGAGTAAGATAATAAAAAGGGAGGGAACTACAATAGGAGAGCCAATGATATAAAAGGAGAAAGAATGGGAGACAAGAAAGAAAGGGGAAAAGAAAACAATATAAAAGAAGAGGGGACAGGAACAGGAGGGTGAGAGAGACATCGAAAGTGAGCAGGAGAGAGAGAGAGAGAGAGAGAAAAGAAGGAGGAGAAGAAAATGAGGGTGAGAGGAGAATATAAAGAAGGGTAAGGCGTAAAAGAGAGAGATAATAATACAAAAAGAGATCAAGGAGAGAGAGAGAGAGAGAGAGAGAGAGGAGAGAGGAGGGGGGGAAGAGTGGGGCGCGGAAGGAAAGAGAGATAAGAAGGGGGATAAGAAAAAAATATAAACAGACAAGGAGCAGAAAGGAGGGTGAGAGAGAGAATAAAGAAGAGAAGACATAACAGAACGAAATACAAAAGGAGAGCAAGGAGAGAGAGAGAGAGAGAGAGAGAGAGAGAGAGAGAGGAGAGAGAGGAGAGAGAGAGAGTGGGAGACAGAAAAGAAAGGGAGAAAGAAAAACATATTTTAAGAAGAGGGAGCAGAAAGGAGGGTGAGAGAGAGAATAAAGAATGAGTAAGACATAAAAAGAAAGAGAAATGCAAAAAAGGAGCAAGGAGAGAGAGAGAGAGAGAGAGAGAGAGAGAGAGGAGAGAGTAGAGAGAGAGAGAGAGAGAGGGGGGGGGGGGGTGGGTGGGTGAGGGGCGGGGAGAGAGAGGGGAGAGGTAGCGAGGAAACGAAGGTAGATAAGAGAAAAACAAATATAAATAAAACAGGAGGGAGGCAGAAAAGAAGAGCAAGACATAAAAGAAATATATAGAAAGAGACAGACAGACAGATGACATGGACAGACCCAGAAAAAAGAGATACGTGATAAGATAAAGAGAGAAGGCTGCTCAATAGCAATAAAAATAATAGATAGAGAACAGGAGAAGACAATTGACAAGAAGGAGGAAAAGAAAGTAAAGAAAGAAAGAAAGAAAGAAAGAAAGAAAGAAAAAATCCAATAAGAATAAAACTATTGAATAAGTAATAACTATGTACAGATGAAGGAAATTGCATTTCCCCGAAAAAGAAAAACGATTCTGATTTTTTCCCGTTCAACAAGATTAAGTCTATATAATGTGATGAATGCTACGTTAAACAGAATTTCTTTTTAATTAGTCTAGATCTAAGAGGCTTATGTTTGTATATATTATGCAATATTTAATCAGCTTAAATTAGATTAAATTGAAGGAAAGCTGCACATTAGAATAAGAGCGGGTATATGATTTCTATCAAATAATTCTACACTATGTGACCCTCCTCCCAATTTTTATTGCATATCTGAAATTCTGAAGGCTAAAGACAAAAGGATTGTATGAGATATCAACCAAACTATATATGAATCTCGTGCGCCTTAATTGTACGACTATTATGAGCTTGAACCACCCTCTGGTTAAAATGAGACCGCCCAAATCGTCTAAGAGGGAATGCAAAAATGTCAATCCTGATTATCTGGTGTGGCTTATCAGGCAAATAATATTCTTATGAATGTTCACCTCAGCTAAATAATGGACTAGTCCGTTTTTATTAAGCAGAAAGAACGTAGAAAAAAGAAGAAAAAAGAATTAAAGGAAGAAAGTTTTGTTTGTTTTGTTTTACGGCATATCACCCACTGTTTTTCATTTAATGCCGACAAATTTTGAAAGATTTGTAGCGATAGTTTGGAACTCAATTTCTTTGCAAACAAATTCTCTATTTAACCCATAGATGGGACACTAACATGTACTACCACTCCATGTCAGAGTGGACCTGGGAGCAATGGTGGTCAAGGTTTGGCTTTACATTCCTCAAATATCCAGAACAGGAACCTTACCATTGGATAGAGCTTAATGTCATTCTCTGGACATGATGACCCTCAGCTACCACCTTCTAGCATATATATGATGAAAAGGGTTGGGGCTTGCCATGAGGGCAATAGGGTTGGGGCAATCATATACGTGCTAGGGCTTGATGTGAACAGCTGATTAATTGGGGGGGGTCCCAGGCCGCCCGTCTAGCCCAAGTAAAGTCAAAGTGGAGTGTAACATGTTATGGACTGCTCAGCCACCTAGGCCCCGTCCTTAAGCCTCACATGACGCCACCCACAGCCAACAGGTCGCCCCATTGGGAGAGTCTTACCCCTCTACAGAGGTGTGGTCGGTGTATTCAAACGCCCCAGCCGACAGGGCGTAAAGAACGAAAGAGAATAGGGGAATGATAGAGAGGTGTGTGATCGCGTGGATGCGATAAAGCTAATTTGTTTCTATTCAACATAATGAAAAAAATGAAAACAAGGAAAGAAAGAAAAAAGAATGAAAGAGCGAGCGAGCGAGCGAGCGAGCGAGCGAGCGAGAGAGAGAGAGAGAGAGAGAGAGAGAGAGAGAGGGGGGAGCTAAATCATGTTTTAACCACATAACTTACACGTACTATTATTCAGCGCATTATCAACGTTTATCACTTTTAAAATAGCTTCATCATCTATTGTAGTATATATGTATGTATTTAGCTACCCCCTCCACACTAGTAGGATGTGACACAAGGACAATTTCTTAGGCGGAGTTTAACAGGTTTGAATTCTGAGTTTTCCTTCTCCTAGAAAGGTTGCCTAACTAAGATTAAAGAGACCAGTCAGCCCTACTATTTACCCATAGCTGGAAGGAGAATAGCTGGATGCAAACCCTTCCCAATGATATTAGCGCTATGTGAAAAGCAAACATCCTCGTCCAGGATTCGAAATCGTCTTATCGTGTCCATTTACTACGACGGTAACCATTACACCACGCGCTTCCATTTATTGCTGTATGTATCATTATGACAGGAGTTTAGTAGACTTGGATTTCAAGCCTTGGTTTAAGATTAACGATGAATTCTAACTACCAATTAGAATGATTTTGGGCATATGATTACTATCAATTAATTCTACACAATGTGAACCTTCTCTCAATTTCTCTCAATTGGACACATAGCCTAGTGGATAAAGGAGTTAGGTTAATACAGTTCTAAGTGACAGTTATCTCTAGACTGCAGGTTCAATTCTGGTCAGGGGCAGCAGTAACATAGAATAATAATTAACACAAGCTAAACACCTGTACCCAGCCATGGTTAGCGGAATGAGAACAGAATACCTCCGTGGACTGAATAAAAGGTTTGGTTCAAAGTTCTGTGATGGCTCCTGATTACGACAAGTAGGTTCCCGATTCCGTCCGAGAAGGTTCCCGAGTCCGACGATAAATACCTGAAAAAGGCCGGAGGGCACATCGGCAGTAACGTTGTACAGATAACAATGAAGATGAGTACAATGGTCCGAATAATACAAATAATACCCTTCTCTCAACGTAATATTTTTTATTGCATATCTGAAATTCGAAAGGCTAAATACAAAAGGGTTATATGAGATATCGACAAAGGAATGATAATTTCTAAATGGTGATTTCTAAGGATTTTCGATTTGGGACAATGTACCAAGAAATTGATATGCAGTGGTGTCATGACTTACGAGGGATTCAACGATTTATGACATCTCCCCTAATTGAATAATTACATTTTTATTACATTAAAGACAGAAGAGTTACATGCGATGTACAGTGGTATATTGACTTCGAATATCCCAACTTTCGATATTTCCGAGTTACTTGGTGGATTTTTTGATTTGTGTTGCGATCTGACATTTGATGTAAGAGCGAGCTTCATATATGCTTTGTAGGAAGCGCGTGGTGTAATGGCTAAAGTCATAGGAAATGGACTCGTCAACACGTGTTCAAATCCTGGACGGGGTAATTGCATTTCACTTAGCGCTAATACCCTTGGGAAAGGTATGAATTCTACTCTCCCTCCAGCTATGGGTAACTAGTAGGGCAGACTGGGCTCTTTAACCTTGGTTAGGCAATCGGTCTAGGAGAAGGATAACTCTGAATTCAAACCTGTTAAACTCCGCTTAAGAACTTGACCTTGTGTCACATCCTACTCGTGCGGAGGGGTTGGTAAATATATATGCTTGTGTTAACAATTTCACAAAAGAAACCAATTTTCCAAATTTATTGTGACAAAGAAATATTCATGAAATAATAAACATTCATGATTCATTAAATTCTATTTCATTTATGTTTTTATACAGTGTTATTTATCTTATAAAATACATAAACAAATTTATAAAGTTTTCAAAATACTGGAACAGTTTAATGGCATTTCAGATTATTTCACTGCGAAAAATTGATTTGATATACGGGGAAACTGACTAAAGAGCGGAAGGAATTAAATATATAAGTCAAGGTAACATTTCTGGACGAAGATTTTGCATTTCACATGGCACTACTTCCCTTGGGAAAGGTATGAATCCAATTCTCCCTCCAGCTATAAGTAAACAGTAGGGGAGACTGGTCACTTTAACCATCGCTAGGTAACAGGTCTAGGAGAAGGAAAACTCTGAATTCAAACCTGTTAAACTCCGCTTAGAAATTGACCTTGTGTTACATTCTACTCGTGCGTAGTGGTTGGTATATATATATATATATATATATATATATATATACAATCGTCAATACCAATGAGCCCTCTTCATTTTCGTGTGTGTCATCTCTTGGATGTAAGGCCTTGTGCATCATTATCAATTTCATTGTTCTAATGTATATGTATTTATGATTTCTTCTGTTGTCAAATTTAAGAACATTATTTCTTTCAAGAAATGGACCATATTAATACAATGTTGAACAAATGTAACATCACACCTTCAAGCATGGTAGATCTGGCCTCCAACAGACAGGGTTGGTGAGACGCAGGGCGCATAGGAGCTAAACAGTTCAATAATGAGATAAATAGGACTGCAGAGCGGTGACGTCTGCGTCATCATGAACACCCAAATGTAGATGGGAATTTTCCCTGCAATGTGTGTGACCGCATCTGTAAGTCCAGAATTAGACTAATGAGCCATCATAGAGTCCACAAATTTACAATCTAGTAATTATTATGAATGTATCCAGTAGAATTTCAACGGATACAGTAGCATAGTCACCGATGCCTGCTAAGTCGGCTTAGGAAAGACGTAATTCGTCGCAAATTCATTCATTGTTTTATTACCTTTAATTCCCTAAAGCTGGCCGTGGAAATATGTGGAAACCGAATATCGAACAGAATGGGCGACGTAGATCTTTTGTTTAAATAACTATCAATTGATTTCTGCAACTTCTGGTGAATTGCAGTTTTTATTCAGGACTCCTATATAAAGCATATCATACAAGACGAGATTTTTAAAAATTGTCAACATGCCCCTCTTTCGGCTGCTACCTGTTTAAAGAACTCATCTATTCGCACTGATGACTACTCAAAATAATAATCAGCATAATTATATTTGCTTTATTTCTCTCTCCAATGTGTAATGGGTTCTATATAAAGGAAATAAATATTTTTTCTGAAATCCAAAATTAACGTTGCATCTACAATTTGTATGGGCAAGTAAGATGAGGTTCTATGATCTGTTCTATTAAAGAAGCAAGTATAATGAAAGATGAGGCTGTAAAAGAAGTATGAAGACTAATAATGGAGATGGTCAGACCAAAGAATTGATTAATAAGAGCGAGACAACCTAATGTCATATAATATGTCATTGACATTTCCTCCAGCTTAGGGCTGTCAGGTTATTCACTTACCTAAGTAGAAATTAATTTACAGGAAATGGCTTTAATTTAACCTGATAGTATTCACTGATTAATTGATTGATTAATATATTGATCTACTAAGTGATTGATCAATGGATGAATGAATGAGGCAGAGATCCTTCGTTCTAACACAAATAGACATTGTCACATTATATGAATCAATTCAATAATACTCTCCAGCTTCGATCAAGTTTAAAACTCGGACATTTCTTATTTTAATATATACATATATAAAGGGCAGTTGTGTGTATGTGTATGTCCGGAGTTAACGTCAAAGTAAATATATATATATATACATATTAAATATCACCAGGGCTTGGTTTTTGAGCAAAAATAACAGAGATTTGATTCATAATAGTTAAGATATTTAGAAATTAGGATTTAAATAATAAGCGAAAGGAAAGTCATTAGTAGCGTTTGTTATTAAAACAAACAAATCAATTATGGAAGATCTAACAATCAATGGATGAAAAACAAAATTTAACTGATAACAGCATGGCATTTTTTTTCATTTAATATCTTAGATAGTAGACATTAACATTTCTTTTCAGAGTAGCTGGATCAATGCAAGGTCTATTTTTTTACATAGGGATTTAAATGGGGCATTCCACAAGGATTCAACTCATAATTCAGTAATAATGGATCTGCGGGACTAACTTTAAAAAATCCCCCTCTACCCAGGCGACGCCGGGTAACCGCTGCTAGTAACTAATAAAAGTATCTGTCCCTTGGGCGCAAGTATATAAGCTTTGGTTTAGATTGGTTCGTTTTGTTTTACTGCATATCAACATCAGTGGGTCATTTAATGCTGTTAAAGTTTTGAAATAAATTAATTCATAATGGATACTCAATTTTTGGATAATTTGTTTTCTATTTAACCAATAGATGGGACACTAACAGGTACTACCACTCTGGGTCAGAGTGGACCAGGGAGCAATGGTGATGAAGGGGTGCTCTACATTCCCCAAACCTCCAGAACTGGAACCTCACCATCAGATAGAGTTTAAAGTCATTCCCAGGACATGTAGACCCTCAGACACCGCATTCTAGCACCCAAGTGATAAAAAGGGCTCGGGCTTGTCATAAGGGCAATAGGGTTGGGGCAATCATATAGGTACTAGAGCTTGACATGACCAGACGATTGGTTGGAGGGGGCCTGTTCGACCGCACGTCGCGCCCATGTAAAAGCCAAAGTGGAGTGTTGCATGTCATGGACTGCTCATACACTATGGTTTCATCTTTAAGCATAAAGGGTAGTAACCCACGCCAAGATGTGGCCCCATTTGAGGGATTCTTACCCCGATGCAGAGGTGCAGTCGGTGTATTGTAACGCCTCAGCCGACTGGGTGGTATTTAAAATTAGATCTAATAAAATATATTGATTAGAAAGACTACTAAACTAACGAAGAATGAATATAAAAATATTACACTTTTCTTAATGTTATTTTAATTAAAGACCGCATCCTCAAAGACCTACTATATGGCGATTTAGTAGAAGGTAGCCTAGGCTTAAAAGAGGTCTGCAAGAAGCACATGAAGACATGCCACATCAACACCAACACATGGGAGGTTGGTGGAGAAAACCGAGCGGTCTGGCGCCTCCTTCTCAGACAAAGGAACGAAAAGGAGTGAAAAAGAGAGGAAAGAAGACGTGACAAGAAAAAGATCTAGAAGGAAGGAGCGACAACAGCAAATCCAGCAAGCATCACTGTTTGTTTGCAATCACTGCACTAGAGATCGCCATACAAAAATTGGCCTGTTCAGCCACTCGCGCAGATTCAGTAAAAAAAAAAAAAGGACACTACGCCATCGGCTTTAGCAGACGGGAGGATGCCAACACAACATAAAATTATACATAGAATTGCATTTAATGTTCGAAAATAACATGATAGTATTAGAAATCAGTAACAGCAAAT
>CM042159.1:34117898-34120398 GCA_023376005.1 Doryteuthis pealeii | reverse complement strand
TGCCGGGGATTTATTATCAACTCAACCTTGGCATTTTTGTCTAAACTTGGACTTTCTCCACCAGACAAGGGGACATACATAAAAAAGATCCAGGATAAAGCTCTAACCGCATCAGCGTGGATATGGCAATCGTACATTGTGATATCAAACCGACAAAGTCTGGTGGTATCGTGAGATACTGCTGGGGCGCTCTGGGTAAGTGTAAATGATGCTTCGGCCCCGAAACCATGCCTGAACCCAGAGTCATCATCTGATGAAGGCTTTGTTGGTTACAATGCTACTGTGTAAATAGCAGTCATTGTATGAAGATTAACCATAGCTGGAGGGCGAGTACGTGGATGTATACCCTTCCCAAGGGTATTGGCGCAATGTGAAATGCACTCTCGTCCAGGATTTGAACTCGTGCCGATGAGTCCATTTCATCCGACTCTAACCACTATCTTATTTTGTATATAACTTTAGATCGTCCACGTAGAAAATGTGATTTATTTTTAGTAGTAGTTTTATATCCATAGTCTATGTTTTTTAAGTTCTGTGGAGAGAAGACATCATATAGAAATGATGTATGGAAGTGAGTCTCCCTGGAAGATTCCCTTGATCATGTATCGATCTTTAGTTTTCAACACGTCCCGTCCATGAAATAAAGTACATGGTGTGTCGGAAAAGTAACGAGATTCTTGTCATAGACAATTCATTTAAAATCCAAACTAAATGTTTTCTCTTCCAAAGTTGTCCCTTTTCAAATCTAATGTGTCAAGCTTCTCTGCCCTGCTGGAATGATTTCTCTGGTATGTCTCTCAGCTCCGTCATTACGGACCTATTGATGGCCTCATCGCATTCAAAACGGGTCCACTTCATGAGCCCCATTGAGAAGTTCGCAGGAAGGGACAATAGTTGTGGCAGGACAAATCGTGGCTTTTTTTCTTTTTTCGAAGCTGAAGGGGTTCATTAAGGGGACCCGTTTTGAATGCGTTCACCCGTTTTGAATGCAGTAAAAATCAAATTCATAAACTAAGACGTCGCAAATGCGAGAAACACGCGGAAACCTTAACATTTCTTAAATCCGTGTGCATGTGCTCGTGAGCTTTGTATGTTAAGGGAGGGATATTAAAAATAGTGAAGAAAAAAAAATCAGTGAAACGGGAAGATCATACCAATAAGACCGGGTTTGAATTCCTTGAATTGGTAAAATAATCAGATTTAGGAAGCAAATAAATACCGAAATAATATAATAATATAATATAATATAATAATATAATATAATATATATATATATATATATATATATATATATATATATATATATGTGGAGAAAAGCAGACAAACACGGGATGTTATGGAAACTGATCTAAACACCCCCAACCACCCCTGCCCCTACTGACAACCTACTGTTTTCACCATTTTGAAAATGTCCTTCATTGAAGCAAGATCTATATTTGAGTCCTGAAGAACGTCTAAATGACAGAAACGTTGCCTCATCGACAATAAATATCCAGTTTCTATCACATCCCGTGTTCGTCTACTTTTCTCCACATATTGTCTGATTAACCGCCTCATATTTCTCCCATATATATATATATATATATATATATATATATATATATATATAGAGAGAGAGAGAGAGAGAGAGGGGAGAGGGAGACAAGGAGAGAGAGAAGGAGAGAGAGAGAGAGAGATAAAAAGATATGAAAACAGACAATATTGTTAAAAATGAATATATTTTATATTATTTTCATAGCTAACATTGAACAATATTTCGATTATAAAAAATCATCATCAGAGCATTTTTTTTATATTCGGACTCAAGTGAGAAGCAGAAAATAATTTAAATTCAAATCGGAAGCATTCTTGTTCCAAAAAACGTTTACCCTACGCGCTCGCTTCAACATATGTTCATCCGCTGACACCAGGAATATGTTGCCGAACTGTATCTTCATTGTAACAGTTTTTAAAAGAAAAAGACATACTTCAAATTTAATATATATATATATATATATAATATATATATATATATATATATATATATATATATATATATATATATACCTTTAGAATATATCATTTTATTTATCTATTTTTATATTGCGTATATGTAAAACTATATACACAAATATTTGTATATACGTTTGAGTTCACAATTTTGGTTGAATCCTATCAAAGTAACACTTTCATATCTTCGATATATATATATATATATATATATATATATATATATATATATATATATATATATATATATATAAGTAAAGAAATAACAAAAGAATTAGAGATTTAGCATTATAATTATGAAATAGACTATAATGCTAAATCTCTAAGCCTTTTGTTATTTCTTTACTATATTTGCTCTGTGACTCTAACATTAAGAGCACACATTGAGCTCTCAAACTGCGACAGATTTTTTAAATATAACTCTTGTGTCGTAAGGAAGATTTCTTCTCTGGACTTTTGGATTATATATATATATATATATATATATATATATATATATATATATATATTC
>CM042159.1:34110398-34112898 GCA_023376005.1 Doryteuthis pealeii | reverse complement strand
TTTACCAAGGATTTCCACTGGACAAGCGCTCTTGCTTGGAGCCTAAAGGATGGCCCAAAAATTTGTAACACTCTACGCAGCACTCTTGTGCAACCCTCGTCTAACTTATGCTTTGACGAAGCCCCTAGGGAATAAGCTAAATGGGTGTTGTGCAAGATTGATGCATGTGATCTTAAATAATTCGTGGAAAAACAGTCCACATGAAAGCAACTGTACAACCATTTGCCTCCCATCACACAAACCATCAGAGTAAGGTGAACATTCTGGACACTGGTCGATAAGCAAGGACATACACATAGAAACATAGAAATGGGCATGTCAGTGTTGGCCGTCCAGCAAAGATCTACATTGACCTGCTCTACGCGGATACTGGATGCTGCGGAGAGGACCTCCTAAAATTAATGGATGTGAGAGACGGTTGGCGAGAGATTGTCATGGTTATTTGGGCTACTAGCGCATGTAGAATAATTCATTCAGCAGTCATCAGCTCTTAAGAGCTCCTTAATTCAACTCAATACCTTTCCAAAGGATTAAATAACGTGATATTTTAAACCAATTAGGATATCGTATTTGAGGTCAGTCAAGGATCAAAAGCTGACTGTCATATCTATCTGAACTTCCTGTAAATTTCCATGATTATTTTCCAGAATTAAATGGTACCTATTAAATTTAGATATTCTACACCATATTACAAAATGAACAGGTTACACCATTCATTATGTAACGACAGCTGACAGTATAAAATGTCGAATGTATTTCTACCTCAACATGTATTAGCATTGAAACTTTAAATATTGTCAAATATTTCTACGTCATTCTAAACCACTCGAGAAATAACTGATTGATTTTTGGTACTGAGTAAACTTCCTGGAAGCTGGTCTACACTATATTACAAAATGAATGGGCTACTCTATTCCTTATTTAACAACAAGTTACTGTACAACGTGTGGAAGGTATTTCTATCGCAAACTGTGTTAGAACTAAAACTTTAAATATTGTCAAATATTTTTACGTCATTCTAAACCATTCAAGAAAGAACTGATTGATTTCTGGTACTGAGTAAACTGACCGGAAGCTGGTTTACACTATATTACAAAATGAATGGGTTACTCTATTCCTTATTTAACAACAAGTTACTATACAACGTGTGGAAGGTATTTCTTTCGCAACCTGTATTAGAATTGAAACTTTAAATATTGTCAAATATTTTTACGTCATTCTAAACCACTCGAGAAATAACTAATTGATTTTTGGTACAGAGTAAAATTCCTGGAAGCTGGTCTACACTATATTACAAAATGAATGGGCTACTCTATTCCTTATTTAACAACAAGTTACTGTACAACGTGTGGAAGGTATTTCTATCGCAAACTGTGTTAGAACTAAAACTTTAAATATTGTCAAATATTTTTACGTCATTCTAAACCATTCAAGAAAGAACTGATTGATTTCTGGTACTGAGTAAACTGACCGGAAGCTGGTTTACACTATATTACAAAATGAATGGGTTACTCTATTCCTTATTTAACAACAAGTTACTATACAACGTGTGGAAGTTATTTCTTTCGCAACCTGTATTAGAATTGAAACTTTAAATATTGTCAAATATTTTTACGTCATTCTAAACCACTCGAGAAATAACTAATTGATTTTTGGTACAGAGTAAAATTCCTGGAAGCTGGTTTACACTATATTACAAAATGAATGGGCTACTCTATTCCTTATTTAACAACAAGTTACTGTACAACGTGTGGAAGGTATTTCTTTCGCAACCTGTATTAGAATTGAAACTTTAAATATTGTCAAATATTTTTACGTCATTCTAAACCACTCGAGAAATAACTGATTGATTTCTGGTACTGAGTAAACTGACTGGGAGCCGGGTCCTTCTAACTCAAGTGTTTTCTATAGTTAACATTGTACTCAATTAGCCAAAAGTTGTCGAGTTCTAATACAATTTCATTCCAGTCACTTTCTATTCCCATGTTCAAATAAAGAACAGAGAACTTCGCTTTTCTTGCTAAATTTTATTAAAAAAAAGTCACCATTGTGTACTCATTTTTCTTTTCTTAGAATTGTCGATAGTTGTTCATTTTTAAATCTGCGATATTTTTTTGCCATATTATTTTGCTTTCTATATTTTTCATTTTCATTTTTTTATTTTTTTTCTTTTACATTTCTGATATTTTTTCTCATTTCTTTGTATTTCTAGCTTTCTTTAATGCATTGATATTTTTTTAAGTTCTTTAAATTCTTCTTTTAGCCAAGATTTTATTATATTCCTTTTTGTTTTTTTGTAACTCTTTATTACTTTTTTGTGTGTTTCTTTTCACATATTTATCCGTGATTTTTTTTTCACTCTGCACTTGAGTTTTAATGTGCAGTCGTTTATTTTCTATTTCTGCTTTTTTTTTCATACTTCAGCTATTCGATTTTTTTCTTTGTTCACATATTTTTTGTTCGTTGCTTTATTCTTTGTTTTTAGTTTTTTTTGTTGTCG
>CM042159.1:34095398-34102898 GCA_023376005.1 Doryteuthis pealeii | reverse complement strand
ATTAAATATGTTCAAAAGTTTATTTAGCGTCCAAACATTTGCGTATTTTCTTAAAAGAAAGATTCGAGAATATTTTGATTTATTATTAAAAACTGGAAGCAGCAAGCCAGCATCACCTTGGTAGAGGGCAGGACCAAAATAAAGTGGCGTAATGCTTACCAAGATATTCTCGCAGATCTATTATTATTATGTATATTTTCATTTTTAGATATCTCCGTAAATATAAAAAGAGTTAAGTATTGTTCCATATAGTAGTATGTAACAAGCATTTCTATTGGTTAATTCTTTACAATTGAGTAGGGGACCCAGCATACAATAATAATCGGACTTTATTTGAATAAAATGAGTTCTGAGGTGAATAGATAGTGAACTTTGAAATATACCATCAGACAGATTTTTTTTTAAAACACCAAGACCATTTGGTGTAGACGTGGGGGAAATTTGGTAGGCAGAGAGTTAAGTATTGTTCTCTACAACATGCACACATTCCATACAAAATATTGTAAATTTACACAAGATTGAGCGGTTGCTGTTAACTCCTTGCCTATTTTAAGCCGCTCGTAGCAACTCTCCCACCAAATCCAAGCAAAGTACAAAAACTGATGGTTAAATCATAATAATTGAGCAGAAGGACACAGATTACAACAATAATAGGATTTTATTTGAATAGAAGAGTTCTGAGGTGAATAGATAATGACAATGTAAATACACCATGAGACAGATAAAAAAACATCAAGAAAACTTGATACAGTCGTGAGGGAAAGTTGGTAGGCAAAGAGTTAAGAATTGTTACATATAGTAATATGGTATCAAGCATGTCTATTGTTTAGTTTATTATAATTGAGCAGAAGGACACAGATTAGAATGATAAGACTTTACTTGAATAGAATGAGTTCCCAGGTGAATAGATAGTGAAATCTAAGTCTGTTAACTGAACTTTTTTGCAAAAGGTAACCATTTGAATTGAAATTGCTGTGTGAGGGTGAGGATTTGGTTGGCAAAAAGTTAAATTTGGTTGTGGAATTTTTTTTTAATTATTTTTTTTCTGATTTTATCTATCCTTAATGTTGCACGGTGAACAATCGAAAAGAGTCTTAAAAGTAAAAAGGGAAATCATCATCATCATCATCAACATCATGCCACGCTGACAGCTTGGAGTGCCAGCACACCCTCTCTCTCTCTCTCTATCTCTCTCTCGCTCTCTCTCTCTCTCTCTCTCTCTCTTTCTCGCAAACGCGCGCCATACGTACCCGTTGGCCATAGCCCTTGGCAACATATCCCCAAGACATACAGTATTCATACAGAGTTGACATACAAGATGTGTCCAAGATATACTATGTAAAATGAAATTGGAAGTGAATCCGACGGTATGTTGAAAAAATGAATAAAGGGAAGAAAGTATAGAATGGATAATATAGGATATTTTAATCAATTTTACTTACACGTGTTTCGGTCAGGAATTTATCCATGTGTACATTATTCTAACTATTATTTTTTTTAAATAACCAAATGAAATGAAATAAAAATAATAGAACAAATGTAGAAATGTTCCGCACACAAAGAAAATTCGACCTTCATCAGAGTAAATCCTTATTTTCAAATAAGGATTTACTCTGATGAAGGTCGAACATTTATACATTTTTCTATTATTATTATTTCATTTCATTTGGTTATTTAAAAATAATAATAGTTTGAATAATGTACACATGGATAAACTCCTGACCGAAACACGTATAAGTAAAATCGATTAAAATATCCTATATTATCCATTCTATAATTTCTTTCCTTTATTCATTTTTTTTCAAGATATACTATCAGACAGGTAGAAAATACAAAGAAAATTTGGTACAGCCGTCGGGTAAATTTGGTAGGCAAAGAGTTAACTTGGCATTACAATGGATATCGGGAATTGTTATTCTTTTGGTTTTGATCATTGCATTAAACAATAAGAAATGATTCATAGCAGATAAATAATTGAATAACTTGTGGAATGAATGACTGTGATTATTGTTATTTTAGCACCAGTAATAGCAGACATAGCTGGGGCGTGAATAAATATAGTGTAAAATTATCGGGGGCGGCAAGGATAGAATTTCAGCGAACAGACGGAGAAGATAATATACAGGTGTTGATAGGGGGGGGGTGAACGAAATATAACAAGTGTTAAATAAACATCAATACACGTACTAGAACCATCGGTACCACAACCGCCTACTAACCACAACAAGAATATAAAAAAAACAACAACATTACCACCAACAACTATAATAAGAATAAGAATAAGAGTAAGAATAAGAATAAGAATAAGAATAAGAATAAGAATATAATGGAAAGTATGTGTCTGTCTGTCTGTCTGTCTGTAATCGGAACTACGTCACTACCAATGTCACAAATCTCCTAGTTATTTACATTATATTCTCAATGGTTATTAAATAATCATTATTATTACTAGCAAATATATGCACCCTCCGGGTGCAAGTATTTAAGTTTTAATATAATGAAATATGTTAAATTAGAAAAGCTAATGAAACTGAATAAGAATTCAGATAAAAAGATTTGGAATAGGGAGTATAATCGAAAAATAGAACAAATTTGAAACTAACTCTTCCATCAATTTCCATTACTCCCGTCTTTCATTGGTAAATTTTCCTAATTTAACTATTTAGTTAGAATAGGAAGTAAAGAATAATATTACAGTTATTTCTTTCTTCTTAAGGGATTTATTTTAAGATTTATATCCGAGATTTTTGCTCATATTCAATAAGATAAAACCAAACAATTATAAATCAATCATAGAAAGCATATATTAATTAAAATCAATTTTTAAAGATCAATATGCAAATTACCCTTCCCATTCACACTTTAAACCGCTATTTTGTTGTATATATAAATACAATTGTATGTTTTTAGTATGTAGATATGGTCAACAGTATTAATAATGTAAAACAATTTTATTAATAATCGAGGTTTAAATAAAAATAAAATCATGGAGAATCTGATGTAAATAACAAAGGGAATTGTGACTTGAGTAGTGATATAGTTTCGGTTACAGACTGACAAACCCACAATCTCCATTATAATAAGATTAATTATTAATTAACATCTTGTTTATCAACAATGTCTTTATCAAGGCCTTGCTGAGATGCACTGCCTCAAGACATGTCATGGTATTAAAATGTTCAAAATCCTTCAATGTGTGTTATATATCAACAGGATATAAATGGTTACATAGTACATGTGAATGATTTGCATACCGGTTTTATTAAAACCGTGTTTAATAAATAATTACTAACTGTTATTGATATCTGATATTATTGTTTTATTCTCAAACATAATGAAAGCAATTCTCTGTATAATTTTATATTGAAATCAATTAGAACACAATAAAACATTTTTGTGTTTTTATCTAATTTCATTAGGTTTTCAATATAATATTTAATTATATTAAAAATGAAATACTTATGATCGGAGGGTACATATATTTGATAATAATAATAATAATAATAATAATAATAATAATAATGCGGGAATAGAGATGAGACTGTAAACCATATACTCTGCGAATGTAGCAAACTAGCACAACGAGAATACAAAACTAGACACGACTGGGTTGGGAAGGTGATCCATGCGAATTATGCAAAAAAATTAATTTTGACCATACAACAAAACTGGTATATGCATAAACCAGAATCTGTTCTTGAGAACGAAACTCATAAAATTCTCTGGGACTTTGAAATAAAAACGGATCACCTTATCCCAGCAAGAAGACCAGACCTAGTGTTGATAAACAAAAAAGAACTTGTCAACTGGTGGATTTTGCAGTTCCAGCAGATCACAGGGTAAAGCTGAAGGGAAATGAAAAAATAGACACATATCTGGACCTTGCCAGAGAACTAAAAAAGTTATGGAATATGAAAGTGAAAGTTATACCAATTGTAGTTGGTGCACTTGGAACAGTCCTAAAAGGATTGGAAGAGGGTCTGGAATGTTTGGAAATCAGAGGAAGAATTGAAACCATTCAGAACACTGCACTGCTGCAATCTGCCAGAATACTCAGAAGAGTCCTGGAGACCTGAGGAGACTTGCTGTCACTCAAACTCCAGTGAAAGACCATCAGCTAACACTGATGTGAAAACTCAAAAGGAATAATAATAATAATAATAATAATACAGCAGCCAGTGATAGTAACTATATCATATGGACAAACAGAAAACGATTTGTCATGGTTCTGTCTATCAAATCATCCAAGCTTTGCTTCCATGAAACAAGAGTTTGGATAATATTTCAATCTGCCTTGTAGAATATTTACGAAAGTGACTTTCGTAAATATTTTACGAGTGGACTATAAATCTACAGCAGCTCAGTAAAAATAACCCACGTATGTACATAGATAATATCCAGATATATAAAAAAAAATGAAAAAAAGAACTGAAAACCTTTCACCAGATCATAATAATATACAGCCAAGATATTGAAATGGAATTTGGAATCGAAAAGTGTGCCATGGTCGTAATGGCAAAAGGGAAAACAGAAATAAAGGAGGAAGTGAACTGCCAACTCAGGAAATTATAGAGAACAAGGAAAATTAGAAGTAGTTGGGAATACTGGAAGCGGACACCATCAAACGGAGAAGAAAAGGTAGGAAGAACCCAAACTCTGTAGCAGAAAGCACATCAAATATATAAACACCTTGTCTGCCACCAATTGTAAGATAACCATGCCGATTCTTACAAAATACATAAAAGTGACTTCGAGATGGACCAAAGGATAAGGGCTTACAGTGAAGTAACGTTGAAACCATTGGTTCCTATTAGATCAACAAAGTTAAGAATTAATGAGACACTCTTAAAAGGGTTCGTAAGAAAAATCAAGACGTGGATACTAATGAAAGAAGTATTCAAAAATTTTTTGCAGTTTATAAAATCATGCCATACAAATTCAGGTTTAACGCCAGCAGAGTTAATGTTCGCAAGAAAAAGACGCTCTGTGTTCGACAGACTATTGCCTAGTCCGACGAAGAAAACTGCTAGAATAGAAAACAAGTTGTCTAAGGCATATAAACCAGGTGACAAAGTTTTCTTTAAGAACTTTAGGGCTAGAAAAATGCATTGGGAAGAAGGAACGGTAACCAAAAGAATTGGACAGGTCATATATGACATAAAATGTAAAAAGTTTCAGTGTAAACGACATTGGAATCAAAAGAGACCCAGACACACTACAGTATGTATGACTCCTTTGAAATTCCCCGTTCCAGTAAGTCAACATTCGCAAATGGATGTATACCCAAACCCAAGGCCAAAGGTACCAGTGTGTAGAATGCCACCACTACAAGGAGGACCAAGACGAAAAAGACTTGGGAAAGACTCTAAAAAGAAAAAGAGATTAAAGCTAAATTTCACGGAGAATTTAGCTCAGGAGGGGGGTGTGTGATATAATAAATATGAAAATACCTCGGTACCCCCTTACTATGATCTGATTGGACAGTGTCATGTATAAATAGGCGACACTGTGTTGGTTCTAGACCCATGACCGACACTTACTCGATAGCCGACGACCTTATGCCTTACAAGCTAACTTTACTCGCTAGACGACACCACGACACCTCAGAGACGGAATACTAACGACAATTTAAGCGACAAGTATTGTAAGCATCCTGATGACTTGATTCGGCAATAAATAACCCGAAATGGGTTGATATGCCTTAAAACAATACACCAATGTACCAAAGGCCAAAGAAGTCGATAACAATACACGCTGAATTATGCCCGAAAGATTAGGAGGAGGTGGAGTACTAACCAGCATTGAGGATAGTGTAGATGCGACAAATCGAGTAGTCGAAGAATACATTAATAATAAACAAATATTGAAAACATACATGGTAAGAAAAACAAATATATGGATCAATGGATACTTCAAACGACAAACTGGAGAGAGTGGACATGAAAAGGCCAGGATATGTCTATGAATAAAACCCTCAAAAGAGATGCTGATTCTCTAATAAAAGCCCCCTAAAATAATGTCACACGTACCAATTAAATCAAAGTGAAAATTGATAAAACGCAACGGAATAGTAAACAAGGGGAGAATGAAGACAGAGATCAAACGTTTAATCACCTAAGAGAATGTAACAAACTTGCACAAAAGGAGACAAGGCTAGGCACGACTGGGTGGGAAATAGGATTCACAAGGAATAGTGCAAGATCATATTTTATCTATACAACCAAATGTTATATGCAAAAATTAGGAATTATTAGAGATATTGAGATACAAATACATCACCCAATCCCGATCAGAATTTTTAAAAAATAATAAAAAAGAACTTGCCATTGGACAACAGACTAAACGTGAAAGAAAGGGAAAATATGCACAAACTAAAAACATCAACTCTGGAGCATGAGAGTGACGGTAATACCAACTGTAGGACAACAAACAACAGGGTTGTTAAAAATAGCATAGAAGATCTTGGATTCATGGGGAGACTTGATCTCGCTATGACTACTAGAAAATGTTGATATGAATAACACACAGGGATAAACATATTATTATGTTCACCCCAGTGTGTTTAAATGAAGCAAACTAGCACAAAGAGGGTACATAACTAGGCCCAATTGGAGGGGGGGGTCTTACCCATCTGCAAAGGAGCAGTTGGAGTATTCTAAGGTCCCAACCGTTAGGGCTTCCAATATAAAGATCACATGAATATCGGAAGTAACAGAACATTTCTGATTAAAATTAGTCTATCGTAAAGTAAAGTCAACGGGGCGGCCTAAAGTCGGTATCAGCCAGTCAGCGAAGAGTCTATCCCCTTTTCAATAGCGCTAGACCAAGGAGATTGTATTTAGCAACTGAGGTGGGGTGCCACACCTACCATCAGCTCCTTACTTTACCGCACATATCCCTGTGCTACTCATACGCTGAGTTGGCGGGGGCCGGTATCGAACTAGGAACCTTGTGATTTCTAGCCGAACGCTCTACCGACTGAGCTAACCCGGCCCCTTAAGGGCCAAATTTGAGTGTTGCATGTCATGGACAACTCAGCTAACAGGATCCTGTCCTTAAGCATCACGGAGAGCTACCCACAGCCAACAGGTGGCTTAATTGGGGAATTGTACCACTCTGCAGATGTGAAGTCCGCTTCTTCCATAGCACCCAACCAACAGGGCGTAGGTAGGTAAGTTCAAACACGTCGGGTTTAACAATGGAAATCAATGTTGTGTGTCTAAATGAGAATAAAATGATTCTATTGTCTGAAACTTTAAAAGACTAATGAATAAAACCATCAAGAACAATAAACAGAAATGTATTGATCTTGAATACGAAGGAAAAATCCTGTCCGATAGCAGATAGAATGAAACGGAATAATTACAACGTAAAAACTTTTAAAATTGGAATAATCTATATAGAAATTTCGTCAGTCGCGTACTGGAACATTTATTGAAAAGTTTTGTCCATCCTCAATGTTGGACTTGGAACAATCACAAACAGTCTTAAAAGTAAAAA
>CM042159.1:34082898-34090398 GCA_023376005.1 Doryteuthis pealeii | reverse complement strand
TATTCTGATCGTCTATCATTTTGGTCTGGTCTAGCGTCTGGTGTTGTCGTGGGGACTTCGGCCTGGTTTTCTGTTAGGGATTTCTCTTTATCAGAAGCCCTGTGTCATTGTTAGTTTTTAGGTAATAAACACAAGACTTCGATTTACGTTGATGTTACTTTATTTCCAAATCCCAACCCAGACACCTGCGCAGTTGAGGCACCGCGTGTATAACACGACTTACCCCTTCGAGCTCGCTGCTACCTTTTAACTGACTGAGTTACTTTCCTTAAACCGGAAGACAGGGTTTTCTATGCCTTTCGGTTCTCACGATTTATCCCCGGAAGACAAGGTGAGAGTGAGGTAAAGCGTTGTCACTCATCTTTCAAGGCCGTGGGCTGCACTAATCGCCATTATGTTTCTACACTACCTTAAAAAAGTATTAGGGATCCAATAATTATGTAACATCATCACCAGAAATCTAATGAAAGGAAGTTCTTTTTTTATACTGCTTGCTTCTATCTTAGTATTTTCCGGGTTTCAAAAATATTGTAGCCTCAGCCATATCACTATTAATGGCAGTTAAGATAATAATATTTGAAAGGCCGGTTTAGCTCTGTCGGTAAATCACACGACTAGGAATCACAAGGTCCCCGCTTCCCAGGACATAGCTGACGGTAGGTGTGGCGCCCCATCGCAGACACAAAACGATCTCCCTGGTCTAGCGCTTGCGAAAAGAGGATAGACTCCTTTTTCAAGGTTATCGAGGCGATATTGACAATAGGTCACCGAGCCAACTTTAATTTTTTTCCTATTAACACTAAAATTAGTACGAGTATAAGTGCTGCTGCTGCTGCTGCTGCTGCTGTTGTTACCAATATTGTTTGTAGTAGGTTGATTTTGATTTACGGCATATCAACTCTTTTCGGGTCATTTAATGCCGAATGAAACAATTTTCATAATGAAAGGACACGAGAAACTTACAATACCCGCTGTTGCGTAAGTGGTCACCCACTTAAGTATGGAACAGACTCATTGCTGCTTAACTTCGATGATCTAGCGGGAACCGATGTTTTAGCCAGACTTGACCGTAACATTTTGTAGCAGTAATAGTAGCATTATTATTATGAGCTAGTGGTTCACGAGAGACCGAGTGACAGCAAGTCACCTCCAGTCTACAGGACTCTTCTGAGTATTCAAGCCGATCCCAACAGTGCTGTACTTTGGATGGTCGCGAATCTTCCTCTGATTTCCAGTTCACTCAAATGCTTTTCCAGGGCTTTGGAGGCCGTTCCAAGGGCACCAATTACAATTGGCACGACCTTCACCTTCACCTTCATATTATTATTATTTACTCTTTTTGAGTTTTCACATCAGTATTAGCTGGTGTTTTTTTACTGGAGTCTGAGTGACAGCAAGTCTCCTCAGGTCTCCAGGAATCATCTGAGTATTCTGGCAGATTGCAGCAGTGCAATGTTCTTAATGGTTTCAATCCTTCCTCTGATTTCCAAACATTCCAGACCCTTTTCCAATTCTTTTGGGACCGTACCAAGTGCACCAACTACAATTGGTATCACTTTGACTTTCATATTCCATAGTTTTTTTTTTTCAGTTCTCTAGCAAGGTCCAGATATTTGTCCATTTTTTCATTTTCCTTTAGCTTCATCCTGTGATCTGCTGGAATGCAAAATCCACCAGTTGACAAGTTTTTTTTCTTCTTCTTCTTTTTCTTTTTCTTTTTTTTTCTTCTGCTTCTTCTTCTTCTTCTTCTTCTTATTATTATTATTATTATTATTATTATTATTATTATTATTATTATTATTATTAGTTCTTCTCACCAGGATTGGCTGATGGTATTTGCCTGGAGTCTGAGTGACAACAAGTCTCCTCAGGTCTCCAGGACTCTTATGAATATTCTGGCAGATTGATTATTTCAAAGTCCCAGAGAATTTAATGCGTTTCGTTCTCAAGAACAGATTCTGGTTTATGCATATACCATTTGTTTGTATGGTCAAAATTAAATTATTATTATTATTATTGTTAGTAATAGTAGTAGCAGTAGCAGTAGCAGCAGCAGCAGCAGCAGTAGTAGTAGTAGTAGTAGTAGTTACAATTCTCTTGCGTTTCCTAGGAGAACAAGAATAGGTAGAAAGAGATAGAATTAGAAACTAGATAAAACGAAATGCGAAGAGGAAAGATAAAAGAGGCAGTGTATCAAATAAAAAGAGCAAAGTAGAGACGTGTTGAAAGTGAACGAGAGAAGGATAAAAGAGGTTGAGAATAATCAAATTGAGGCGGAGTTAGTCCACTAAACGTCAATGAGAACACCACTAACAACAATGAAGGAAAGAAGTCGGGTAGGTGTAGACAGGGTGGGTCGGGAGGAAGCGATCGGTTGCGATAGGACAGTTCTGCTGAACGTTCTTACAGTGACGGGCGGTTGTGAGCAATCGATGCCAGCTGTATCGATTGTTGAAGAATTGTGTGCTGGTCCACCAGACTTTTCTGTGTAAGAACTGGCTGTAACTTGAACAGGTCAAAAGCAGAAAGGCTGGTAAGTATATAATGTAACTTACACATACATTTCTTCTTCTTCTTCTTCTTCTTCTTCTTCTTCTTCTTCTTCTTCTTCTGTCCTAACATACTTCTTCTTCTTCTTCTTCTTCTTCTTCTTCTTCTTCTTCTTCTTCTTCTTCTTCTTCTGTCCTAACATTCTTCTTCTTCTTCTTCTTCTTCTTCTTCTTCTTCTTCTTCTTCTTCTTCTTCTTCTTCTTCTTCTTCGTTTCTAACATATCTATTTTTCTTCTTCTTCTTCTTCTTCTTCTTCTTCTTCTTCTTCGTTTCTAACTTATATCTATTATTTCTTCTTCTTCTTCTTCTTCTTCTTCTTCTTCTTCTTCTTCTTCTTCTTCTTCTTTTCTTCTTCTTCTTCGTTGTCGTCGTTTCTAACTTACATTCTTCTTCTTCTTCTTCTTCTTCTTCTTCTTCTTCTTCTTCTTCTTCTTCTTCTTCTTCTTCTTCTTCTTCTAAAAACAAATCGAAAAATAATCTGGTAAGTCTTCTTGTTCTTGCTCTTGTTCTTCGTTTCTAACTTACATCTATTATTTCTTCTTCTTCTTCTTCATCATCTTCTTCTTCATCATCATCATCATCTTCTTCTTCTTCTTCTTCTTCTTCTTCTTCTTCTTCTTCTTACTAAAAATAAATCGAAAAATAATCTGGTAAGTCCGTCTGAGTAGGAAAATAGATGCACTATTTAAGAAAAAAAAAAGAACGTAACATCGTGTCATGAAACAGTTGAATGTCTTGAAACTAGCGACAAATAGACAAAAGGTTCTATAAAATCATTTCAGCATTGAATATTGTTTTTGCTGTGAATTGTTGTCAAACGGTTGGCCATGAAAGAAGTCAAGGAAACGAGTTCGATTTTCGACTGGGGTAATAGGTTTAATTATCTTAGCCTCCGACACGTGTGTCGTACCTAACGGTTGGCCATGTTGGAATGAAATCAAGGAAACGAGTTCGATTTTCGACTGGGGTAATATGTTTAATTATCTTAGCCTCCGACACGTGTGTCGTACCTAACGGTGGCCATGAATGAAATCAAGGAAACGAGTTCGATTTTCTTAGCCTCCGAACGTGTGTCGTACCTAACGGTTGGCCATGAATGAAATCAAGGAAACGAGTTCGATTTTCGACTGGGGTAATATGTTTAATTATCTTAGCCTCCGACACGTGTGTCGTACCTAACGGTTGGTCATGAATGAAATCAAGGAAACGAGTTCGATTTTCGACTGGGGTAATATTTTAATTATCTTAGCCTCCGACACGTGTGTCGTACCTAACGGTTGGCCATGAATGAAATCAAGGAAACGAGTTCGATTTTCGACTGGGGTAATATGTTTAATTATCTTAGCCTCCGACACGTGTGTCGTACCTAACGGTTGGCCATGAATGAAATCAAGGAAACGAGTTCGATTTTCGACTGGGGTAATGTTTAATTATCTTAGCCTCCGACACGTGTGTCTTACCTAACGGTTGGCCATGAATGAAATCAAGGAAACGAGTTCGAATTTTGTCTAAGGTATTATGTGTCAATTATTCTATCATCAGACATGTGTATGGTGTCTGTATGTTTGACCCGGATTTAAATCAAGATAACGAGTTCGAATTTCTGCTTGAGTAGCATGTGTCAATTATTTTCTCGAGATGTGTATGGTGTCTACTATAAGTGGAATCAAGGACACGAGTTCGAATTTCGGCTAGGGTAGTATGTTTAATTATTTTAGCATCTGGCATGTGGGTGGTATCTAACGGTTGACCATGAATGGAATCAACGGAAAGAGTTCGAGTTTCGACTGGGGTAGTATGTGTTAATTATTTTATCATCTGACATGTGTGTGGTGTCTGACGGTCGGCCATGAGCGGAATCAACGAAAAGATGTCTTATTTTGGCTATGGTACTATGCGTCAATTTTTTATCAATACTTCTAAAATCGCATGAATCCATTCCTAACCAGAACAATAGAAGAGCAGTTATTCTCCTTTGTAAATTAAATCCATCTTGGACATCCCATAAGAGATCAGGTCAGAATCTGTAATGAAAGGGTGTCTATTTGTGCATACGCAGTAAGGTTCTCTCTAATGGATGGATAAATTCTTCTGTTGGCGTTACTTGTGTGCTCTTGGTGCAATACTTATTCTCGTTGGAAATGGACAAAGTGTCCCGTGTTCAAATCCTGGACTAGGCTGTTTGCATTTCACATAGCGTTAATATCCTTGTGAAAGGTATGAATCCAGTTATTCTTCCTCTAGCTATGGGTAAATAAACAGGGCAAACTTGGCTCTTTAACTTTGGTATGGCCCCCAAAATAGGAGAAAAAAGCTCTGAATTAAACACTGCTAAATATCTGTCCGTGTGTCGCATGCTGTCCCTGGGGCTGGGTTGGATGAGTCCAGACATAAGCTGTTCAAAATACATTAAATAAGTTTAAGCGTGAATTCTCCCAGGCAACAGCCGTGTAAGTATTAGTGTATGTCTCGCTCAGTCGGTAGAGCGTTCGGCTAGAAACCACAAGGTTCCTAATTCGACACCGGTCCTCGTCAACTCAGCATATGAGTAGCACAGGCATCTGTTGGCAAGCCCCAACCCCTTTTTATCATATGGGTGCTAGAAGGCGGTGGCTGCGGGTCTACATGTCCTGAGAATGACGTTATACTCTATCTAATGGTGAGGTTCCAGTTTTGGAGGTTTGGGGAATGTGGAGCACCCCTTCATCACCATTGCTCCCTGGTCCACTCTGACCCGGAGTGGTAGTACCTGTTAGGTCCCATCTATGGGTTAAATAGAAAAATGTATTTATAAAAAAATGTTATTATCCATTAAGAATTGATTTATTTCAAAATTTTATCGGCATTAAATGACACACTGAGGTTGATATGCCGTAAAACAAAACAAACCAAACCAAACAGGCATCTATGCGGTAAAGTAAGGAGCTGATGGTAGGTGTGCGCGCTCCACCTCAGACGTAAAAAAAACAATCTCCTTGGTCTAGTGGTAGAGGAAAGGGGATAGACTCCCTCGCTGATTGGCTGAAACCAACTTTATGCTACCCCGACGACTTTACTTACTTTATTTACATCACTTGGACTGTAACGAAACTTAGAGAAAAAGCTACGTGGGAACTACGCAACGATGCTGCCTGGAAGCAGGACACAACAAAAATATGTACGGCCACTTACCTCCAATCACTTACAACCAATTACACAACCCATCTAAATAAGACAAAGAAGATATAATGGACACTGTTAGATAAACAAGGTCAGAATCATGAGTAACGTTTACCTGTGGACATCTATATATGGATAAATCAGTGTAGGCAGACAAGCAAATACCTCCATCAATCAGCACTGTGCGGATACTGGATGCCGTGTAGAAGAACTTCCACGGGTGATAACCTATAGGATCCGGGCTATCAGCGCGACCTGATAATTTTGAAGAATTACAGAAAAAATAGATCTCTTATTATGACGCAAAATCAATGGGAACTCACTTTTAGCTGATCTCGATAATTATTACACGACGTGAGATACCCAATTAGCTGAATTCGCTCAGAATACAGTGAAAAACAAAACATTTTGAGAAATATATTGATAATCTATGATCAATAAGTAAAACATTAATTTCATACCTTGAAAAAGAACACAAATCAGTGAGTGAAACGTAAATAGATTTTATTGATGAAAATAAAAAAAAGTATGGGCTGTTAGTTAGTGAGAGGATAATGACAATATACTTTCAACAACGAATATAAAATTCATATTAATAATGAATAAATCTAATCATTAAAAGTGCGTATAAACACACACACACACACACACACACACACATATATATATATATATATATATATATATATATATATATATATATATTGACATATATAAGAGCACTAAAAAAATAACCCACCTCATAGAGGTTCTTCATTGAACAAATGGACTTGCTACTACTAACCCAATCGTCTACCCGGATTTTAATAGCATGTCAAACCCTCAAAAACACTTCAATTTTTATAGATCTTCCATAATGCTCCCATTCAAAAAATTTATAAACAATTTCTTCAAATAAGAAATATTCTCCTCACGATGACCTAAGGTCGAAACTAGTTGAGAATAAACAACATATAAGAAATATTCCTGCTTGTCTTATTACTTTTTGTTCATACTATACATATATATATATATATATATATATATATATATATATATATATATATCTTTGAAAGGAAGGAAAATCTCAGCACCGTTATTCCATAATAAATTTATTTCGACCAAAATTGGGGCCTTTATATATATATATATATATTATATATATATATATATATATATTATATATATATAAACTCTGAATTCAAAATTCCTGAGGTCAGTCGTTGGTTGGGTTTGTGGCATTCCTTGTGCACCAATTCTTTCCTATCGACTCTGCCAGAAAGTGCGTATGGTCCAACACAAGCCTTCACCACTATAAGCAAATCACTGTGTGGGTGTTTATTGTATGAACCCTCATGCCTCGAAAATCGACGAAAGAGTCCATAATATAATATATATAATATATATATATATATATATATATATATATATAATGCATATTCTTTCTCTCTTAAAAAGAACCCACGAGCCTAGAAAGGAATAAACAACCCCTTGGTAACTATACGACTTGTGTATCTGGTTTCTAATGACTATTACTACTACTAACGACTACTACTACAACTCAAATTTGGCCCTCGATTTTGCAGTTAGAGTACTTAATAAACATGGAAACACTATGCTCAACCGCTGGCAAGCAGATCCGTCAAAAACCTAAAAATAGGAAGCTACTAGAAAACAGGATATATACATATATAATATATATATATATATATATATATATATATATATATATATATATGTGTGTGTGTGTGTGTGTGTGTGTGTGTGTGTGTGTGTGTAAGATAATCCAATTGACTGGAAAGTAAGGGGTGG
>CM042159.1:34067898-34077898 GCA_023376005.1 Doryteuthis pealeii | reverse complement strand
TATGTATATGTAAACAAATTCTAGTCGAAACACGTGCCCGCATGATGAATTTCATCCATACAAATGTATTTACATTTTTCCATTCATTTCTCAAGATATATATATATATATATATATATATATATATATATATATATATATATATATATAAACTTTTATAAAAATGACTTTTGCATTAAATGACCCAAAATAGCTGATATAACTTAAAATGAAACAACTAACCAACCAATCTGAGGTGTTTCCTTTTTGTGCTAATACCCCTGAGAAATGCACGAACCCATCTCTTCCTTTCCCCAACAATCGGTGAACTGACGTAGATCTTTTGCCTTTTTTAGTCAACCAGTATAGGGATATGATTACTCTGAATGCAAACCGGCAGTGCTGACATTCATGTTTTTCATCCAGGGCTAATATCTTATTTTACTCCCAAGTAAAAATACCTATAAAAAACCAACAGGTAGCCTCTCACACGTCATCCCAAAATTTCATTGATACTCATCAACCAATCAGAAACCAACAGTTCACCTTTCATACGTCATCCCAAAATCTGATTAACCTTCCATTAGGGGCCGGGTTAGCACAGTCGGTAGAGGGTTCGGCTAGAAACCACAAGGTTCCTGGTTCGATACCGACACTCGCCCACTCAGGTACAATAAGGAGCTGATGGTAGGTGTGGTGCTCCACTTCAGACGCTAAAACAATCTCCTTGGTCTAGCGCAAGTTAAAAAGGGATAGACTTCCTCGCTGATAGGCTGATACCGAATTTAGGCCACCCGAGGACGTTTTACTTACATAAAATATAACTTAAATTCTGGGTATATCTTGATCTCATAATTTTACAGTACAAGCGCTTAAAGATTGGGCTTGTGCTTTTTCCTGTCCGTATATAATATAGTGCCTGGTCTACGACTTCGCACCCGGGGACCAGGTGCAGATGACTGCCGCATGGACACAGGAAATGCGTGGGTCTCAAAAATGGGCCTGAAAACAAAAAAAAAAGAACAGGATATTGCCTTGAACGCATTGAATCAATCTTTGACACCCGGAAAATTCAGGTGTAAATTGACATTGCGTAGGGACAGAAAATGTGTAGGTGTAGCCCATAACCAATGAAAACAAGATGCGTTGGCGAGGAGTTGAGTCTACTGGAAAACTGCCTTGGTGTCATGATCAAAGAGGCGTGACCCTGTTGAGTTAAATAATTATAAAAAAATGAGAAATCTGGGTTGAGAAATCGAGATTGAGATAGCTCGCAGCCAGAACACCCGAAGGCTCCTGTGTTTGTGCATCCTCTGTTAACGACACTCAGTCTATACACAATCAAAGAATAAAATATAACTTTATATATATATATATATATATATATATATATATATATATATATATATAATTTGATATACCAAACTTGTTGGTAAATCCTCGCGGTGAGAAAAAAAAAACAGCAAATAGTTTGATTGTAAAAATATACTACCAAACATCACCTGGGGAGAAAAAAAATGTTGAAAAAAAGAAAAGACCAAGATAATCGTACCAACCAAAAATAATCTATTGGTACAATATTTGGCCAAAAGAAAAAAACAATTCCTACATATATATATATATATATATATATTATATATATATTCATACATAACCGCCAGGAAATTAAGCTAATAAATAAAAGTGCTCAATACCTAAGTAGAGAACATAATAAATATTTATAACTTCTTTATTCTGTATTTTTATCGCTTTATATATATATATATATATATATATATATATATATATATATGCTGGATTCCCCTTTAGTGAACGATAGATGAGGGTCAGTAGTGAGTGATTTGTTTCCTCCCATGTTGTGCATGCTATCAAGAAGACATTTTGTGTTTCCTCAAGTGTTATAGCAGCCCAGCCTTTCAGCGAGATAGGAAGCCAAACTGACAGATGGAATTTCCTAAAGCGGAAGTCATATCTTATTATAATGGAGATTGTGTGTTTTTCTGTCTGTAACCGAAACTATATTACTACTCAAGTCCAAATTCCCTTAGTTATTTACGTTACATTCACGTGACTTTATTTTTATCTAAAGCTCAATTACTAATAAAATTGTTTTACGTTAATACTGTTGGTCTTATCTACGTAGTAATACCATGCAATTGTATTTATATATACAATAAAATAGCAGTTTACAGTGTTAACGGGAAGGCTAATTTGCATATTGACATCAAATATTTGACTTTATTAAATATGTGCTTAGTATTATTGATTTCTAATTGTTTGGTTTTATCTTAATGAATATGACTAAAAATCTCGGGTATAAATCTTAAACGAAATGTATTAACAAGAAGAAATAACTGTAATTGTAATTTTGTTCTTTACATTCTATTTTAGCTAAATAGTTAAATTAAGAAAATTTAGTAATGAAAGACGGGAGTGATGGAAGAGTAAGTTTCAGCTGTTCTATTTTTCGATTATACCCCCCCCCTCTGTTTCAACTTTTTAAATCTGCATTCTTATTTAGTTTCATTAGTATTTCTAATTTAATCTAATATTTTATTACATTAAAACTTGAATACTTGCACCCGGAGGGGGCATATATTTGCTAGTGTTTTTGTATTAATGTTAGACGGAACTGATCTCGATGTTTAAATCTGTTTTCTTCAAAGCTTTTAAATCTAGCGAAACATGTCTAACGCCATTCTTTCCGATTTGACGCTAAATTTTTCCAAGCATTCAGGTTAATATTGAGTCGTTTCAAATTTTCCTTCAATTTGTCTTCATAGCGTAAGTTTGGACGTCCAATAGAACGCTTAGCATTTGGTAATCGTCCGTATAATATCTTCTTTGGAAGCCTGTTCTTAATCATTCTGACTATGTGACCAGCCCAGCTAAGCTGAACCTTTTCTAGTAAGGTTTCAATGCCAGCAATGTAACATTTTATATATCATCATCATCATCATCATCATCATCATCATCATCATGTTAGCACGGATATCCATGACAGTCTCTCACCATCGGTCCCTATCGTTCATCATTCCTGGGAGGTCCTCTATGCAGCATCCTGTATCCGCGCAGAGCTGATCAATGTACGTCTTTGCTGGTCGGCCCCCACTGGCGTGCCCATGTGCTGGCTTCCACAGGAGGACGTCACTTATGAGTTCGTCCTTGTTTCTCCAGCAGTGTCCCGCGTGTCTTGTCCGTCTTATTCGGATGTTTGGGTGATATATATATAATATATATATATATATATATATATATATATATATATATATGTGTGTGTGTGTGTGCTTAATTGGAGTCGTACCTAATTTTGAAAATTAATTAATTAATAATGAATTAGGCGGGAATGCCTATTCATTATTAATTAATTAATTTTCAAAATTAGGTACGACTCCAATTAAGCACATATTCTCCAAAAAATTGTCGGCAAAAAAGCCATTCCAAACATACCTTGTTTATATATATATATATATATATATATATATATCCACATCACACACACACACACACACACACACACACACATATATATATATAATATAATATATATATATATATATATATTCCGTGTTCTTTGTCGGGTCCAGTGACACGTAGTGCGGGGGTGTTTGTTAAATACCCGGAGATCATGTGTATCGTACTGTTACACACCAGCCTCGGCAGACACTGCAGATGTAATGCCACATATTATAAAGATTTTCTCTCGAAGAAATGCGATACGTCAGACACCATTGTCCAGTGTATCATCTCTCCTAGTTTTATTCTCTCGTAAATTTTGCATATTAAAAATGTCTTTCTTACTAAAATAATGCTGTCCGCTATCTTTAATCTATGTCTTTGCTGTGTGATTCAATGTTATACGATGCAAGCGACCTTTGTTAAAATCAGTTTGGAGATTTGCCGACTGAAATTTATTGTCATTTTTGACAGACCTTCCAATCAGGATCTGACCGTACGTTACCCCCCCTCGGGTTAAAAGCAGAGAGGGGGTGTGGTGCATCGTTTTTAAATGCCAACGAGCAGGTGATATTAATCTTAATCGATACTAAAATATTTGCATTTATACAACTGAATTTTAAAGTACTGTTACAATTTACGAGAAGTCATAAACTGTGAACGGACCTGTAGCTAGAGATATTTGAATTAAGGTCTGTAAATTTAAAAATCAGAGTCTATGGAAAATCACCCGGAGGGCGGTTAATAAACTTTGAACCCTTAAAAACGCGCCATGACAGACACGTGAGAATAGGTTTAGTTAGTTAAAGAGATTCGAGCCAGCTTTGAAGGAGCGCAGACGTGATTGTCATCTCTCCCGGGTTTGGTTTCTCCCCGCGACGGAATCAAAAATGGGTTAAGAATAAATAAAAACTTGATCAAGCAAAACCAAGTCTTGTGTAAAATATTAAGACAATGTTAAGCCGGGCCCAGAAGAAGAATTAAGAAGGAAAGTCAAACCACAGAAGAAGCCCTTAACAGAAGTCAGCCCAGACAAGATGGCGGTCTGAGAAGGTAGATGAAGAAGAGTAAGTAGTAAGTAGCATACTAAGTAAGATCTATCATCTCTAGTCTAATCTCTCTCTCTCTCTCTCTCTCTCTCTCTCTCTCTCTCTCTCTCTATCTATCTATCTATCTATCTCTCTCTCTATCTATCTCTATCTCTCCCCCCTCTCTCTCTCTCTCTCTTATATACCCGAGAATGTTAGAAGGGTATATACGGCTATACAACAGTACGAGATTTCTAAATTTTATTTGATACATCTATATAGGTCAATTGAGGCGCTCGGTGTAATGGTTAGAGTTGTAAGAAATAGAGTCGACCAAACTTCAAATACTCGACCAGTTTTCATTTACCATAGAGCTAATACCCTTGGGAAAAGTATGCATCAAATAACTCTCCCTCCAGCTATGGGTGAATAGTAGGGAAGACTGGACATGTTAACCATGGCTAATCAACCAGTCTAGGAGAAGGAAAACTCTGAATTCCTAGCAGTTAAATTCTGCTTTAGAAACTGACCTAGTGTCTCATCCTACTCGTATTGAGGGGTGGTTAATATATATATATATATATATATATATATATATATATATATATATATATATATATATATATATATATATATGTGTGTGTGTGTGTGTGTGTGTGTGTGTGTGTTGAAATGAAAAATAAACGAAATAAAATGCCGAATGGATAAAATAGATTTGATTTTATTTTACTGACACATGTTTCGGTCACGAGTTTATCCATGTACATATGTACTCTATCTATTATTGTTTTGAATAAAAAATGAAATAACACTCCCCCCCCATATATATATATATATATATATATATATATATAAGTTAATTGCATATATGCGTTTCATCAGATGGCTTTAACATACAAGTCTGGAGATCACTATAATAAAAAAAAAACATTGTTAATTTGTTTTGAGGTAGGGAATATATTTAGCCAAGGCCCTACTATGGGCATTACTATATCTACTAGCAGGACCTTTGGATATACCACAGTATGATGATTTAATTATTACAACGTTTTGTTTTATACCCACTAACATATCTCGGGTATATAAGAGAGACAGAGACAGAGACAGAGACAGAGAGAGAAAGTGAGAGAAAGTGTGAGAGAGAAAGAGAGAGAGGGGCAAACAGACTGATATTTAGTAGATGAGATGATGAAATGAGTGTCTTACGTATCTACTATTTGTTTCTACTGTTTCTACCTTGGTCAGCCGTGTTCTTCAGTTGGACTTATGGTGTTTTTATGGGGTTGCTATTCTGTGTTGGTTTCTTCGGGTTGGGCTGGTCATGACTTTTTTTTTATAATGAATTAACAAAACAACAGATATTAAGAAATATAAGCATAAAAAGATTAAATGTAAACACAAAAATCCTCGTACAGCTCACATCTACATTTATTCTCCAAGCGCTCCTTTACAATCCAAGTGGTGCTGACGTACAGTAGCATTGACATGGTTACGGCTTGGAAGAAGCAAATATACCAGGATTTCATTATTTCTAGTGCAAATTTGGCTGAATTTACCTAGTTCAGTTTGGTTTGTTTTCTTAATGCGTTGGTCATTTAATGTTAAAGTAATTCTTGTAGAAGATCAGTAGTACTATTTAATCCATAGCTGGGATACGAGGGTCCATACCTTTCCTAAGGATATTAGTCCGAAAGTGAACGTAATAATGCAACGAGTTCGAACTTGCTTACTACGATAACGCAGTCCAGCACGTTAGCCACTACGAAACACATATTTCTGAGATATCAAAAATACTTCGCATACAGTTTCCGATTTTTCTCAAGGCAAAAACAGAAAGAAATAATGAAAGATTTCCGAAAATTTCTAAAATGAAAAGGACAACAAAAAATATAAAACAATTTAGCATATTTTCAAAGTTTTACGGTTGTATATATAAAAAATATAAATATATCCTTTTTTTAAATAGAAATATGGTTGTTTTTCTTATATTTATTTCAACAATCCTGTTGCATCTAATTTAAAACTATCTCACGCCTAATCGCGCGCTTTTCCGAAACGTGAATTTGGGACCAACATAATACCAATCATAACCCCAACGGCTATGGAAGTTTCCCACCTGCGTACCACAGGTACGTACATAAATCATAAGCTGCTTATCAATTATGTATCTGTTTGATATGTTTACTTAAGACGATCGCAAAATAGTTCACCAGGTAAAAAGTATAATAATCTTGATTTACCTCTCACTCTATTTTTCTTTCTTTCCTTTTTTTTCATCTATTCATTATTTTCGATCGAAACAGATTAGCGTTATCGCTTTCTCTCTCTTTCTTCCACCAACTCTCTTTCTTTCTTTCTTTCTTATTATATTTTTCTGTGTAGCATGTCATTTTTCTCCCCTTACTTTCTAATTAAAACAGAATGGTTCATTATCTAGCTGACGTGAAGACACTCTTAAGAAAGAAAAATTCGGCTGATAAGCAACACTAGATAATCAGAATTTACATTTTTTCATTTCATCCTAGACGATTTGGACGGTGTCATTTATAACCAGAGGGAATTGCAAGATAATAACGGTCAGAAGATTAAGGAATAAGGATATTAACATAATTCATATTGTTTCGTAGCGGCTCAAGTCATGTAGTAGTAGTCATTAACTCGAAGAAACAATATACGAAAGTCGTATAGTAAAAAAGGGGTTGTTTATTTATTTCCAGGCTCGCGCGTTCTTTTTCATAGAGAAAGAGTAAGAGTGGGAGTAAAGCTGTTCTATCATATATCACATTTCTGCGTGCTTTTCGCTGCTAACCTAGACACGTCCAGACATAGCCCCACCCCACAAAAAAAAAACATACAAAAAAAACATACAAAAAAAAACACGTCTGATCCTTCTCTGATCCAGTGGAAAAGAGCGACCGAATGTTCTTTACTTCCGTTTGTGGTCCCGGGGGTGGGGGGACATCCGCTTACGCCCTCCGCAGAAAACCCGGGACCTCCATTTTTATTTTCAAATCTAGTTCAGGGGTCATTGTTCGGTCAATGGCTGACACACGTTGAATTCCAAATGTTACCTTCTTCCTAATATTATTTTTTTCTTTCTTCTCATTCTCCAGAAATCCGATTACCGTTTTCTTTTCAATCCCAAATTCTGCGTAGACCTTAATAATTGCGCTACTATATACAACGTGTGTCAAAAAAGTATCGAGATTTTTTGTAATTTTTGACACACCTTGTATTCTGAAAAAAAGTTCTACTCATTCTTTATTTTTATCTTGGTAAATGCAGCTTTAACCTGGGTACATTTTAGGCACACCTTGTATTCTGAAAAAAATTAACATTCCATTCATTGTTCATTTCTTGGTAAATATACAGCTTCAATCTCGATACATTTTTGGCACGCCTTGTATATTAAATTATTCCAGCTTTGGCGGTTTCTTTTCGACCATACAGTGAAGTTTTCAGTATACCCTGCGTACTTTGTCTACTTTTACCACTAATTACAAAACCTCCCGGTTACTCAGCTTATATTTCAAAATCAATTAGGGCATTTAAATAAGCAGTTCTGACGTCCAAGAACCAAGTACCTCATATCGAAAAGTTAATTGCATCAATGTTTGGATGGATATAATGCCCGCCGTAGGAGAAGATTTCTCATGATAATCTATATATTGAGCTGAGAATAGCCATTCGCTACAAAACAAGCCTTACACTGTTACTCAAGATTTCAACTAGGTTTAACGGTAAAAACACTGCAAACCCCGCGCTTTCTATCTTAAATTAGTAATAAAGACCAGCTCAACGGCATCGTTCTATCTGAAAAGCACTCATCTCGTCCTCCATGTCGTTTTGCCAATGGTCCAAATCGACATTATAATGACATCCTGATATGTCTTTGGTTAATTGTGGAATGAATAACGATAATCAAGGGTGTACTCCATACAAGCGATATTGTTTATCCCAAAAAGATTTCGATTCTGGCTTGCATATCTCCTGTTATTCTTTCCATAAGAAGAGCACTTTTGACGTGCTCAGTTTCGCTTTTTTAGGCTAATAACTTTCATTTTCTCTATTATTTCTGTGGGCATTTTCTCTGGATTTTCATCCAAAGAAATGTATCTTTAAATTATTGTTATCATTGATAACGGACAAACAGTTTCATTGGCATCATTTCAAAGTTTTGAAGCTATTAATAAGAATTCCTATTTTGATGTTGATGTCGGGGCTTAAACGTTTCGGTTTGTGTTAAAGCTTTCCCAGGACATATAAATAGAAAAATAAGAAATTCTTGTTGAAAGGTGATGGATGTTTAAGCTTCGACATGAATATCAAATTAAATTCCTCTGTTTTGGAACGTTTTTTTCTAACCTCTCTCTCTCTCTCTCTCTCTCTCTCTCTCTCTCTCTCTATATATATATATATATATATATATATATATATATATATATATATAATATATATAGTTATTTGTTGTGTCTCTCCACACTGATGAGACATGAAACGTCGAAACACACGGTGTCTGTGGATGACTTATTATATGCTCTTCACCGCCATTTAACGCAATGATCATCTGTTTACAGATTTGATATCACTGGTGATCGTAAATTATATACACAAATGTGTGTATTTAAAACAGTTAAAAACACCGCTCATTAATCTGCAACTGGCTATGACCTAGAGGTTAATGGATCGGATAGGCGTAAAGTCAGTCGGTGTTCGTTTCTGTTCGGAGTTAGTGGTTGTATCTAGCCACACTGATGAGACGTGAAACGTCGAAACACGGTATCTGTGGATGACTTATATATATATATATATATATATCAGTCATCCACATACACGTGTTTTGAAGTTTACTTCTCATCAGTGTGGCTTTACTTTTAATAGCTACCTCTAGCCGGGATTGAAACCCGGCAGAATTTTCGTCTGCCAAGTCTTTTACTCATGCAGCTATTAGCAGCTGTCAGTTTTGAAGTAAGCAATTAATTGATACATCCCTACGCAGAATGTTTATAAACACCAGAGAACTCTAGCCTGTGAACAGTCGAGTAGTGGTTGTACGCCAATATACATATATTGTTTGGATGAATTTTAATAAAAACCCTTGTTTGATTGTCGTCAATCACAGAATATCGTCCATGATCTATCAATTATTCAATCTCTTGTCCTCGTTACCAAGTTCTTTTGAACCCACGTTGTGACAGATGTCACTTGACAGTCTCCTGTTGAGTATTTTTTTACCATTTGCTGCTACTTAAAATTCTATTTTAAATTCATGAATTTAAAAAGCTTGAATTTGTTTTATAACATCGTTAATTTGACAAGCACAAACAAAACATTAACTGTTAAACATCATTATCATAAATCACAAGAGTTACACCTGCAATTTAAAATTGTTAAATAACAGTCCATTCCGAAATGTACATGACAACAAAATTCATAATTAAACTCTGAACTAGTCTTATAATAAAATATAACGGTACTAATGCAGAATAATATTATTAGAGCTCAGGCGGTAGAGTATCCGACAAGAAACCACAAGG
>CM042159.1:34061344-34067698 GCA_023376005.1 Doryteuthis pealeii | reverse complement strand
ATAATAGTTTAAATATTGTACACATAGATAAACTCCTGACCGAAACACGTGTAAGTGATATTGATTAAAATTATCCTTTATTATCCTTTCTTTACTTTCTTTCCTTTATTCATTCTTTCAACATGGCGTTGGATCCACTTCCAGTTTCATCTTTACACACACACACACACACACACACATACATATATATATATATATATTGCCTTTTTTTGAAAAATCCTACTCGTCCCTCTGTGTGTGTGTGTGTATGTGTGTGTGTGTGTGTGTTGAGAGTGGACAAGAAGTACTGAGAGAAGAGTGATGGGAGGTCAGTCTGGACTGAGGTGTTGGAGAGACGCAGGATAAGTGTATGTTTTCCCAGGACTTTAACTTGTAATAAAAAGAAATGGGCTTAGAGAAAACAAGAATGTCTTGTGTTGTTAGTAAAAACAACAAACAATTGCCAACCACTCGACAGACGATCAGGATGTTTCAAAAGTGAATTTCTTAAGTGGAGTTAAGCAGATTTGAATTTAAAGTTTTCCCTCTCCTCAACTGGATACCTATCCAAGGTTAAAGGACCTAGTTTGTCCTACTATTTACCCTGGAGAGAGAGAGAGAGAGAGATAGATAGAAGAGAGAGAGAGAGAGAGAGAGAGAAATAGAGAGAGAGAGAGAGATAGAGAGAGAGAGAGAGAGTATTTAAATGCATGCCTTTTTGAAAGGCATTAGCGCTATGTGAAATGCAAACAGTCTAGTTCATAATTTTAACTCAGGTCTACGAGTCTATTTCCTACGACTTTAATCCTTACACCAGCGCTATTCATCATATGATTACTGAAAGACCGTCCTAAACTAATGTCAGTTAGAATTTAAAGCTTGTCAAGCAGGAGAGTCTTGGAGTCTATGTGTCAGAATTTCATTTCATGTTCCAGATATGTGTTGGATTAAGTTGGTCTCAATGGATAAAATATGATGGACAAGATAGCGTTTGAAATGATACAATAGTTTTGTGTGTCGTTTTTTAGCAGTCTGATCTATATTTCTAAATTTGTATTATCTGCGTTATTCGGACTATTGTCCCCATCTTCATTGTTATTTGTACAACTTTTCGGCCGATATTCCCCCTGCCTTCTTCAGGTATTTCTGTCGGACTCGGTAACCTTCTCGCACTCGGGAACCTTCTTTTCGAACTCGGGAACTTTCTTGTCGTAATCGGGAGCCATCACGGAACTTTGAACCTAACCCTTTATTTAGTCCACGGGGGTATCCTGTTCTCATTCCGCTAACCATAGCTGGGGTAGAAGTTGTGTTAATTATTTTTCTAACTGTCTTCACTCAGGATGGAACTCTGGATCAAGAGATAACTGTCACTTAGAACTGTCCTAACCTAACTACTTTATCTACTAGGCCATGTGTCCAATTCTAAATTTTTGTCAGGCAAAGATGATTCCAATAAAGAGGGATTATTATTATCATCATTATTATGAGTTTTTCCCACCAGCGTTATCTGTTGGTTTTTCACTGGAATCTGAGTGACAACAAGTGACTTCAGGTCTCCAGGATTCTTCCCGGTATTCTAGCTGATTTCAGCAATACTGTTGTCTTGATAGTTTCAATTATTCCTTTGATTTCTAGTTCCTCCAGTCTTTTTTCAAGTTTTGTCGAACCGTTCCTAGTGCACCAACTAAAATTGGTATCACTTTCACCCTCATATTCCACAGCTTTTTCAATTCTCATGCAAGTTCCATGTATTTTTGTATCTTTTGGTTTTCCCTATGATTTGCTGGAAATACAAAGTCTACCAGTTGAAAAGTTCTTTATTTATTTATTTTTTTTTCTAATCAATACTAGGTCTGGTATCCTGGCTGGGACAAGGTGATATATCAAAAACTATTTTTTATTATCTCCCAGACTGGTTGACTTATCAAGGCTAAAGAATCTCTGTTGATATCGAAGGGGTTGACAGACTGATGGTGTTAATAAATGTAACGTTGTGAGTTTTTTCACCGCTACACTAAATCGTATAGTATACGTGACGTTATGTTGTGGGGCCCACCGCGTCTTCAAAACACACGGTACTATTAAGGCTCGTACGGTCGTGTATTAGGGGTTGACTACGCTCGTTCGTTTACAAGCGCACACAGATATAGCAGTCAGCCTTCAAGCTCGCAAAGAAATCCTCCTTTCTCCTTTCGTTTATGGTCAAGCAAAAGGTATCACGTTTCACGACCGTGGGTCTTTAGTCACGGTCAATTTGACTTGTTGACAAGTATATATCTCCTTAGAATCAGTCAAGTATCTGTTCACGTTTGTTTGTTTAATGGCTTTCATTCATGATTTCCCGTACGATTTCTTTGGCGTTGTGAAATAAAGATGAGGACAGTACTTCTTGCTTTTCATCAATTTATTTTCTTAATGCAAATTATTGAGAGAGAGATTCGGTTTCTGTAACACACGCCTTTCAGTCACCCGCTTATGACTAACTCGCCCAAACTGCCAACTCCGACTCCCGTAAAATCCGTAACCCGGCCGTCTAATCAACTCCACGGCCCCAGATCAACTGACTCAAAATCTAAGGTTGTCTCATTATATAGAAATCTATGTCGAGCTTTCTAGAATCTTCTGGAACTATTCGAACGTTCTAACTGTTTTACCAAATTACACGTGTCATGTAAGAAGTCAACGGGTCAACCATCCTTTCTCTGACAAACCGATTAAACTAAATTTTAATAGCAAAATCCCAGACTCACTGGCTCCGAATAGACACAAAGTGATAATTAGAATGTCATATTGTTCTTGCTCGCCCACTCCCGTAAGGTCTGAGAATCATGCTACATCCTATTAAGGTCTCTATGTGTTTGGCACAAGGCCACAAATATGGTGTTCCTGGGTCCCTTATGCCACATAAAGACAATAAGAAAACAAGACATAATTTTTGTCAGGGGCAAATACGAATCTTTATGGCCCGGAATTGAATGTCCAAAGAAAGAATAAAGACGAAGGGAAAACGAGATGCACGCCAAATATAGAGGCACCTACACACAGGTCGCGTAGTAATTACAAAGGTGTTTCCGGAGATGCTGCTCACGGGCAGCGCCACCATCTACCCAAGGGACTATTTCAGTTGATACAATCTTAACCAACTTTGAGTTAGCATCCTTCCGTCTACTAAAGACGATGGCGTAGTGACTACTTTTTAAAATCTGCAACTGCGTGAGTGGCTGAAAAAAACAATTTTTGAATGGCAATCTCTGGTGCAGTGACTGCAAACAATCAGGGATGCTTGCTGGAGTTGCTGTTGTCTCTCCTTCCTTTTGGCTCTCTTTTCTGCGGCGGCTACTTTTCCCTCTTTTACTCCTTTTCGTTCCTTGTTTGATGAGGAGGCGCCAGGTTAATTACGTAGTTAACCAACTTTACTGCCCTAATATTTACCCATAGCGCGGATATGTATTTACCAACACCTCGCTTATTAGCTGGGGGTAAACAAGGTCAGTTTTTGGTTCTAGATAATATCCCATCCAAAATTAAATTTCATATTCATCCAGACGTAAATGAATAGAGATCGATAGTTGAATTTCTTTATTGTGAATTTTTGCTGTAAATGACGTTAAACTGCACCTAGTGTTGAAAAGTTCCCATTGGAGCTCTGGGAACCTAACAGGTACTACCACTCCGGGTCAGAGTGGACCAGGGAGCAATGGTGATGAAGGGGTGCTCCACATTCCCCAAACCTCAAAAACTGGAACCTCATCATCAGATAGAGTTTAACGTCATTCCCATGACATGTAGATCCGCATCCACCGCCTTTTAGCACCCATGTGATAGAAATGGGTTGGGGCTTGCCATAAGGGCAATAGGGTTGGGAAAATCATATAGGTGCTAGGGCTTGACTTGACCAGCCGATTGATCGGAGGGGGCCTCTCCGACCGCCCGTCTAGCCCAAGATAGGACCAAAGTGGAGTATTGCATGTCATGAGCTGCTCATCCACCTGAGCTCTATCCTTAAGCCTCGTGGGTCGCCACCAACGGCAAACAGGTGGCCCCATTGGGGGAGTCTTACCCCTCTGCAGAGGTGCAGTCGGTGCATTCTAATACCCCAGCCGACAGGGCGGACTTATGAATGAATAAAACAAAAACATTTATTTAATCATATAGTGGTCAATTCGTGTGTGATTACGCCTCTTACACCATTTTCATTTTTTCTTGATGTAGAGAACTTTTATATGTGCATTTGGGTTATGCAGTCTGTGATAGGTTACTAGTATCCTAATTATAGTAACCATGTTTATTTTTCTATTTCAGTTAATGTAGAGTTTATTATATTAAAACTGCATATTACAACTGGTATTGCCAGTGTAAAGTGATATAGATTTATATCACTTAACACACTGGCAATTTTAGTAGCAATATGCAGTTTTAATATAATAAACTGTACATTATTGGTATTTCAGGCTCTCTGTAGAGGACTGTTCATGTCTGAAGTCACCCTGGCGCAACACCTTGAGGCTAGGAGGTCCCGAAGAAAGCAGCTACAACAAAGCACCCGCACATCAACATCTTCAGGGACAGCCTTCACACGCGATATCTGTGTTCGAGAATGTATTTCAAACATCGGACTTCACAGTCACAGGAGGTGTGGTAACTTCAGGGGCACAACAAGTATATTGTAGTCTTCCGAGACTGAAATGCCTATAATGTACAGTTTATTGTATTAAAACTGCATATTACTACTGCCATTGTCAGTGTGGTAAGTGCTATAAATTTATTTTTCACATTTAATTCCTTTTTTTATATGGTTCATATTCTCTTTATCTTTACTGTATTTATACAATGATTGATAGCATTCTCTTAATTGATTCCTAAATATTTATAGGTTTTATTGTGTTCTAACTTTGTAATTTCCGTATTTGGATAGAGTCTGATGTTTTTAGACATTAATAGCGAGTCTTTTTAAACTTGCTTTTCGCACATTCCTCCGCACAAAATTTCATCCGTATTTCATCATTAAATCTTTTCACAGTTCTTAGTAAACATAGACACTTATCGGTAATTTATGAGGAAGACCGTCCCGGTCTCCTGCCTCAAAACTTGCTAACGGTGAGTGTTGAAAAACCAACCCCAGCTATGATTGAAGTCCGTAGCCGAAGCAATAGATAGATATGAAGATGACTAGATAGATAGATAGTTTGTTTGTTTGTTTTTATTAAACTATAAAAGAATATCTAAACACTCAGATTTTCTTTTATTCACGTTTGTTTAATGTCTTGTTTTTAGTTTAAATAAGCAAGAATATCTAAATATTTTGATTTTTTTTTTTTAATTGTAATTGATTGTTGGAAATAAATATATTAAAATAAAATGAAAATACCGAAAAAAATAAACGTTTTAGATTTTTTTATATGTAAGTGAATGTCGAAAAAAACAAACAAAAAAAAACGCCCCAAGTTGGTTGTTTACTTTCAAGTGATACTGCTTCGGCTACGGACTTCAATCGTAGCTGGGTTGGTTTTTCAGCAATCACCGGTAGCAAGTTTTGAGGCAGGAGACCAGGACGGTCTTCCTCATAAGTTACCCACTTATCATATTTTGTATATATATTTACCAACCAGTTTACACTTCCTTCTCCTAGCCTGGTTGACTAACCAAGGTTAAACAGAACATTATACACTATGATCGTTGAATTGACAGTTCCATTTGAAGAAAATCTTAACTGGGCACATCATCGTAAGTTGGAAAAATATGAAGACCGACGTGAACAATGCGTCAGAAACGGATGGATAACAGAGGTATTTCCTATCAAAATCAGATGCCGGGGATTTATTACCAACTCAACCTTGACATTTTTGTCTAAACTTGGACTTTCTCCGCCAGATAAAAGGAAATACATAAAAAAAGATCCAGCATAAAGCTCTAACCGCTTCAGCGTGGATATGGCAATCCTACATTGTGACATCAAACAGACAAAGTCTGGTGGTATCGTGAGATACTGGCGGGGCGCTCTGGGTTAGTGGTAATGATGCTTCGGCCCCGAAACCATGCCTGAACCCAGAGTCATCATCTGGTGAAGGCTTTGTTGGTTTCAATGCTACTGTGTAAATAGCAGTCATTGTATGAAGATTACCCATAGCTGGAGGGCGAGTACGTGGATATATACCCTTCCCAGAAGTATTAGCGCAATGTGAAATGCAATCTCGTCCAGGATTGAACTCGCGTCGATGAGTCCATTTCCTCCGACTCTAACCACTATATTATTTTGTATATAACTTTAGATCGTCCACGTAGAAAATGTGATTTATTTTTAGTAGTAGTTTTATATCCATAGTCTATGTTTTTTAAGTTCTGTGGAGAGAGGACATCATATAGAAATGATGT
>CM042159.1:34043844-34056344 GCA_023376005.1 Doryteuthis pealeii | reverse complement strand
ACACACACAACGCACGCAACACACACACACACACACACACACATTATTATATATAATATATATATATATATATATATAATATAGAATGTGGGGAATACGAAGGCCCTTTCGACCGGTTCTTTTTCAAGTATAAACACCGGCGACGAATAAAGTCAGATTGTATTAGAAATATTCTTTAAGAACGAATGGAGTGTTTGTTCTACATTCTCCATATATATATATATATATATATATATATATATATATATATATATATATATATACTCTGAAGGCTTTTATCTACAACACTACGGATTTACCAACACCACAAGTGATTTGAAACTTACATCTTTCATCAATTATGCTGTGGACTTGCAATTACTTTTTTAATAGCTGGAAATATTCATGACCAATTTTGATACTCATTATACACTTTATATGAATTTTATATCAAACTCTTTGAGTTTTCTATGAACTATATTGTTTCTGATTTTTTATGAATAAAATTTATTTCATTTTTAACACAGAACACGCATTTTTAAATTCCAGCATTGAATAATAGCGTTTTGTTTTACCCTTTCTTCTAACGGTTGTTTCATCCTGTCTTCTCCTCATATGTTGCTCTTGATGATGACCGATCTATTAAAACGTCGAAACAGATTTCTGTCAGCAATTATAAACATTATTTGTTTTTTTTCAAAAATATGTTAAATTCATATATATATATATATATAATATATAATAATTAGGATTAATATCGATTGTCTGTCTGTTTGTCTGTCCGTCTCTAAACACAGAATATATAAGTCCTAATGATATGTGATACAAGTTAAAGAAAAGCAAACAGGAAAGTAGATGGGAAATCATTGCACACACTACTTATCCCTTCTAGTCAACTGTAAAAATATATAAAACCAACAACATTCACTTCGCTTCTTGTCGACCTCTCCTGACTTCTTTAACGCCAGATCTAATTTTTTTACCATTATGTGCTCCAAGAGTCGAAGAGTTTGGAGCCATTAATCATTCTCTTGGTCTGACCAAATCGATTCCTTGGATGGTCTCTGCTATTTACTGATTTAGACAATCATGCCCACACATATCTTGGGTGACATCAGTGAATTCTTTGAAAGCGAACATAGTCCAATTCCTAGAAAAATCATCATTATCACCATCATCATCATCATCGTCATCATCATCATCATCATCATCATCACGTCTAGCTAGTAGAACTGATATCATGTCAATCTCTCACCAACCGCCCCTATCATTCCTTGTTCACAGTAAGTCCACTGAGAAGCATCCAGTATCCGTACAGAGCTGCTCAATGATGGTCTTTGCTGGATGGCTCACAATGACGTATGAGTACGTCTCCGCCTCTTCATCATTGTCCGGCATGTGTTGTCCGTCTCACTCGGATATTTTTTTGTGTCAGGGGGAATGGTGCCGTATTGCTGCTTTCTTGTCGGGTGATAGTTCGTCGATTTCCTTAAGATATGTTGGAATATTTTTGTATATAAAGTGTGCTACAATACACCACTTAGATTTATAGACCAGACAAGGTCCCGTGGTTTAAATCTCAGCCAATCAACAGTCCTAATGCGTGGCTGGTTGACTACTTAATCACCGATACTGAGAGACGTCTATTTGCAATCCTTGACGAAGGACTTGCAATAATGAAAAGCACCAAGGAACAACCAAAGGATTCTTTACCAAGGATTTCCACTGGACAAGCGCTCTTGCTTGGAGCCTAAAGGATGGCCCAAAAATGTGTAACACTCTACGCAGCACTCTTATGCAACCCTCGTCTAACTTATGCTTTGACGAAGCCCCTAGGGAATAAGCTAAATGGGAGTTGTGCAAGATTGATGCATGTGATCTTAAATAATTCGTGGAAAAACAGTCCACATGAAAGCAACTGTACAACCATTTGCCTCCCATCAACCATCAGAGTAAAGTGAACATTCTGGACACTGATCGATAAGCAAGGACATACGCATAAGGGAGGTTCTACATAGAAACATAGAAATGGACGTCAGTGTTGACCGTCCAGCAAAGATCTACATTGACCTGCTCTACGCGGATACTGGATGCTGATGAGAGGACCTCCTAAAGGTAATGGATGTGAGAGACGGTTGGTGAGAGATTGTCATGGTTATTTGGGCTACTAGCGCATGTAGAATAATTCATTCAGCAGGCATCAGCTCTTAAGAGCTCCTTAATTCAACTCAATACCTTTCCAAAGGATTAAATAACGTGATATTTTAAACCAATTAGGATATCGTATTTGAGGTCAGTCAAGGATCAAAAGCTGCCTGTCATATCTATTTGAACTTCCTGTAAATTTCCATGATTATTTTCCAGAATTAAACGGTACCTGCTAAATTTAGATATTCTACAACATATTACAAAATGAACAGGCTACACCATTCATTATGTAAAGGCAGCTGACAGTATAAAATGTCGAAGGTATTTCTACCTCAACATTTATTAGCATTGAAACTTTAAATATTGTCAAATATTTCTACGTCATTCTAAACCACTCGAGAAATAACTGATTGGTTTTTGGTACTGAGTAAACTTCCTGGAAGCTGGTCTACACTATATTACAAAATGAATGGGCTACTCTATTCCTTATTTAACAACAAGTTACTGTACAACGTGTGGAAGGTATTCCTATCGCAAACTGTGTTAGAACTAAAACTTTAAATATTGTCAAATATTTTTACGTCATTCTAAACCATTCGAGAAATAACTGATTGGTTTTTGGTACTGAGTAAACTGACTGGGTGCTGGTCTACACTATATTACAAAATGAATGGGCTACTCTATTCCTTATTTAACAACAAGTTACTGTACAACGTGTGGAAGGTATTTCTTTCGCAACCTGTATTAGAATTGAAACTTTAAATATTGTCAAATATGTTTACGTAATTCTAAACCACTCGAGAAATAACTGATTGATTTTTGGTACTGAGTAAACTGACTGGAAGCTGGTCTACACTATATTACAAAATGAATTGGCTACTCTATTCCTTATTTAACAACAAGTTACTGTACAACGTGTGGAAGGTATTTCTTTCGCAACCTGTATTAGAATTGAACTTTTAAATATTGTCAAATATTTTTACGTCATTCTAACCACTCGAGAAATAACTGATTGATTTCTGGTACTGAGTAAACTGACTGGGACCGGGTCCTTCTAACTCAAGTGTTTTTCTATAGTTAACATTGTACTCATTAGCCAAAAGTTGTCGAGTTCTAATACAATTTCATTCCAGTCACTTTCTATTCCCATGTTCAAATAAAGAACAGAGAACTTCGCTTTTTTCTTGCTAAATTTTATTAAAAAAAAGTCACCATTGTTGTACTCATTTTTCTTTCTTAGAATTGTTCGATAGTTGTTTCATTTTTAAATCTGCGAATTTTTTTTGCCATATTATTTTGCTTTCTATATTTTTCATTTTTATTTTTTTTATTTTTTTTATTTTTTTACATTTCTGATATTTTTTCTCATTTCTTTGTATTTCTAGCTTCTTTAATGCATTGATATTTTTTAAGTTCTTTAAATTCTTCTTTTAGCCAAGTATTTATAATTCCCTTTTTTTTTTTTCGTAACTCTTTATTACTTTTTTGTGTGTTTTCTTTTCACATATTTATCCGTGATTTTTTTTTCACTCTGCACTTGAGTTTTAATGTGCAGTCGTTTATTTTCTAATTTCTGCTTTTTTTTTTTTTTCATAGTTCAGCTATTTCGATTTTTTTTCTTTGTTCACATATTTTTGGTTCGTTGCTTTATTCTTTATTTTTAGTTTTTTTTTGTTGTCGTTTTTTCGACATTCTATTATTATTTTTTTTCACACTCACCTAAGCTGATGAAGGCTGAGTGACAGCAAGTCTCCTCAGGTCTCCAGTACTCTTTGGGTATAATAGCTGATCTTAACATGCTGTTGTTTGGATGGTCTCGATTATTCTTCTTATCCAATTCTTCCTTAACTCTTTTCCAAACTCTTGGCAACCGTGTCCAAGGATCCCATCCAAAAACAGCACTGTTAAAGATCACTATTATACCCAGAAGAGTACTGGAGACCGTGAGGAAACTTGCTGTCACTCAGCCTGGTCATAGCTTAGGTGAGTGTGAAAAAATAATATAGAATGTCGAAAAAAACGACAACAAAAAACTAGAAAAATAAAGAATAAATGCAACGAACAAAAATAGTGAACAAAGAAAAAAATCGATAGCTGAACTATGAAAAAAAAAAAAAAGCAGAATAGAAAATAAAACGACTGCACATTAAAACTCAAGTGCAAGTGAAAAAAAATCACGGATAAATATGTGAAAAGAAACAACACAAAAGTAATAAAGAGTTTACGAAAAAAAAAAGGAATATAAAAAAATCTTGGCTAAAAAGAAGAATTTTAAAGAAATTAAAAAATATCAATTTGCATTAAAGAAAGCTAGAAAATACAAAGATAATGAGAAAAAAATATCAGAAATGTAAAAAAATAAAAAAAAATAAAAAATACAAATGAAAATATAGAAACAAATAACATATGGCAAAAAATATCGCAGATTTAAAAATGGAACAACTATCGACAATTCTAAGAAAAGAAATGAGTACACAATGGTGACTTTTTTTTAATAAATTAGCAGAAAGCGAAGTTCCTGTTCTTTATTTGAACGGGAAATAAAAGTGACTGGAATGAAATTGGTATTAGAATCGACCAACTTTGGCTAATTGAGTAATGTTAACTATAGAAAACACTTGAGTTAGAAAGGACCCGGCTCCCAGTCAGTTTACTCAGTACCAGAATCAATCAGTTATTTCTCGAAGTGGTTTTAGAATGACGTAAAATATTTCGACAATATTTAAAGTTTCAATTCTAATACAGGTTGCGAAAAAGAAATACCTTCCACACGTTGTACAGTTAACTTGTTTTGTTAAATAAGGAATAGAGTAAGCCAATTCATTTTGTAATATAGTGTAGAACCAGCTTTCAGTCAGTTTACTCAGTACCAAAATAAATCAGTTATTCTCGAGTGGTTTAGAAATTACGTAAACATATTTTTGACAATAATTTAAATTTCAATTCTAATACAGGTTGCGAAGAAATACTTCCACACTTGTACAGTAACCTTGTTTTTGTTTAAATAAGGAATAGAGTAGCCAATTTCATTTTGTATAATAGTGTAGACAGCACCCATCAGTTTACTCAGTACCAAAACCAAGTCAAGTTATTTCCCTCGAATGGTTTTAGATGACGTAAAATATTTGCAATAATTTAAGTTTTAGTTCTAACACGTTTTTGCGATAGGAAATAAACCTTCCACACGTTGTACAGTAACTTGTTGTTAAATATAGGAAGAGTAAGCGCCATCATTTTGTAATATAGTGTAGACCAGCTTCCAGGAAGTTTACTCAAGTACAAACCAATCAGTTATTTCTCGAGTGGTTTAGAATGACGTAGAAATATTTGACAATATTTAAAGTTCAATGCTAATAAAGTTGAGGTAGAAATACCTTCGACATTTTTATAAGCTGTCAGCTGCCTTTACATATGAATGGTGTGAGCTTTTCATTTTGTAATATGTTGTAGAATATCTAAATTCAGCAGGTACCGTTTAATTCTGGAAAAATAATCATGGAAAATTACAGGAAGTTCAAATTAGATATGCAGGCAGCTTTTTGACCTTGACTGACCTCAAATACGATATCTAATTGGTTTAAAATATCACGTTATTTAATCCTTTGGAAAGGTATTGAGTTGAAATTAGGAGCTCTTAAGAGCTTGATGCCTGCTGAATGAAATTATTCCTACATGCGCTAGTAGCCAATAAGCCATGACATTCTCTTCCACCAACCGTCTCTCACAGTCCATTAACCTTTTAGGAGGTCCTCTCATGCAGCATCCATATCCGCGTAGAGCAGGTCAATGTAGATCTTTGCTGGACGGTCACCACTGACGTCGCATTTCTATGTTCTATGTAGAACGCTCCCTTATTGCGTATGTCCTTGCTATCGATCAGTGTCCAGAATGTTCACTTTACTCGAAATGGTTGATGGGAGGCAAATGGTTGTACAGTTGCTTTCAATATGGACTGTTTTTCCACGAATTATTTAAGACACATGCAATCAATCTTGCACAACTCCCATTTAGCTTATTCCTAGGGGCTTCGTCAAAGCATAGTTAGACGAGGGTTGCATATAGAAGTGCTGCGTAGAGTGGTTACACATTTTTGGGCCATCCTTAGGCCCAAGCAAAGCGCTTGTTCATGGAAATCCTTGGTAAGAATCCTTTGGTTGTTCCTTGGTGCTTTTCATTATTGCAAAGTCCTTCGTCAAGGATTGCATAGCATCTCCAGTATCGGTGAATTTAAGTAGTCAACCAGCCACGCATTAGGACTGTTGATTGGCTAGATTAAACCACGGGACCTTGTCTGGTCCTATAAATCTAGTGGTGTAATCGTAGCCACTTTATATACAAAAATATTCAAACATATCTTAGGAAATCGACGAACTATCAACCCGACAAGAAAGCAGCAATACGGCACCATCCCCCCTGACATAAAAAAACAAAAAAATATCCGAGTGAGACGGACAACACATTCCGGACAATGATGAAGAGGCGGAGACTACTCATACGTCATTGTGAGCCATCCAGCAAAGACGCATCATTGAGCAGCTCTGTACGGATATGGATGCTCTCAGTGGACTTACTGTGAACAGGAATGATAGGGGCGGTTGGTGAGAGATTGACATGATATCAGTTTCTACTAGCCTAGACGTGATGATGAAATGATGATGATGATGATGAAGTGATGATGATGATGGTGATAATGATGATTTTTCTAGGAATTGGACTATGTTCGCTTTCAAAGAATTTCACTGATGTCAACCCAAGATATTGTGGCATGAATTGTCTAATCCAGTAAAATAGCAGAGACCCATCCAAGAATCGACTTTGGTCAGACCAAGAGAATGATTAATGGTCCAAACCTGTCGACTCTTGAGCACATAAATGGTAAAAAAATTAGATTTCTGGCGTTAAGAAGTCGTGAGAGGTCGACAAGAAGCGAAGTGAATGTGTTTGGTTTATTATATTTTACAGTTGACTAAAAGGGATAGTAGTGTGTGCAATGATTTTCCATCTACTTTCCTGTTTGCTTTTTCTTTTTAACTTGTATCACATATGCATTAGGACTTATAATATTCTGTGGTTTAGAGACGGACAGACAAACAGAAGACAATCATATTAATCCTAATTATATATATATAGTACTATATTATATATGAATTTAACATATTTTGAAAAAAACAAATAATGTTTATATTGCTGGACAGAAAAATCTGTTTCGACCGTTTTAATAGATCGTCCATCATCAAGAGCAACATATGAGAGAAAGACAGGATGAAACCAACCGTTAAAAAAGGTACAACAAAACGCTATTTATTCAATGCTGGAAATTAAAAAAATGCGTGTTTCTGTGTTAAAAATGAAAATAATTTTTAATTCATAAAAATCAGAAACAATATAGTTGATAAGAAAACTCCAAAAGAGTTTGATATAAAATCATAATAAGTGTAAATAAATGAGTACAAAATTGGTCATATAATTCCAGCTATTAAAAAAGTAATTGGGTCCACAGCATAATTGATGAAGATGTAAAGTTTCAAATCACTTGTGGTGTTGTAAATCCGTAGTGTTTGTAAGTAAAGCTTTCAGAGTATATATATATATAATATAATATATATATTATATATATATATATATATTATATGGAGAAATTAGAACAAACACCTCCCATTCGTTCTTAAAGAATATTGTTCCTATACAAGTCTGACTTTTATTCGTCGCCGGTGTTTAACTTGAAAAAGAACCGGTCGAAAGGGCTTCGTATTTCCCCCACATTCTATATTATATATATATATATTATAATATATATATATATATATGTGTGTGTGGTGTGTGTGTGTGTGCGTGCGTGTGTGTGTGTGCGTGTGTGTGTGGTGTGAGTATGAAAAACACAATATGTTGTTAAAATGAAATATTCTATATCTTTTTCTACTGCTGTATTATTAAAAATCATCATCAAAGCGTAAATGATAAGTTTAGGTCCGTTTTTGAGGTAATTATTATATTTATATATATATATATATAATATATATATATATATATATATATAATATATAATGTTGTGTGTCCTGGCGTAAAATATATGCTAGGACGCATACGGAAGGGACTCGGCGTTGTCAGTTCGATGATTGGACGAAGCCTGTTTCCGTTTCCTTTCAACGCTTGGAAAAAGCAATTAAATCTGTTTCTTTAACCCAGTTCACCTGATAAATAATTAGGCTACACTGTGTTCTTTAGCCTTGCTATGGCAAACCAGTCTGGGAAAAGGAAAACTCTGAATTAAACCTTTTTAATTCCACTTCAGAAGTGATATTTAGTTGCATGCTACTCGTGACACACCACAAGAGCACACTCAAGCAACAAAACACATACAACACCACACGGACACACATACAATATATGCTCACACATATATGTAATTCTTCCATCTATGGGTAAATAAGGCAGGGCAGACTGAACTCTTTAACCATGGCTAGGTAACGAGGGAAAAGGAGAGACTCCTGTTAAACTCCGCTTAAGAAATTGGACCTTGTGTGCATCTTGCTCGCGCGGAGGGTTGGTTAATATATATATATATAATCAAATCCCTCCGTAAGCACGGATAGATTTGGCTCTTTAGCAAGTCTCTGTCTCTGTCTCTGTCTCTCTCTGTCTCTGTCTCTCTCTCTCTCTTCTCTCTATATATATATATATATATATATATATATATATTGTAAGTAGTCAGGGTGCTTAAGTCGGTATCAGCCAATCCCGAGGGAGTCTATCCCCTTTTACCTAGCGTAGACCAAGTTGAATTATTTTTGCGTCTGGGGTGGAGCGCCCACACCTACCATCAGCTTCTTACTTTACCCACATATCCCTGTCCTACTCATACGATGAGTTGGCGAGGCCTGTTATGAAACTAGGAACTTGTGGTTTCTAGCCAACGCTCTACCGACTGAGCTAAACCGTCTATGTTATTTAAAAGTAAATATTCTTTCTCAGAAGGTCGTTGCTATTGCCTAGTGTAGGGATTCTAAATAATGAATCGGATGAGTTTGCAATCCGGCCTGAGGCAGCCTGCTAAGTCTAGCCACATAAATTAGCCACGATACGGTCAAAACAGTACTGTATATCGAACTAAGACGCACGCACAAACACGAACCCACCACCACACACCACACACCACACACACACACATATAATATATATATATATATAATATATATATATATATAATATATATATATATATAATGAGGAAAATGAATAAAGAAAAGAAGTACAGATGGATAATAAATTATGAATTTAATCAATATCACTTACACATGTGTTTTCGGTCAGTTTATCTAATGTGTACACGATCAAACTATTATTAATTAAATAAGCAAAATGAAATGAAAATAATAATATAGAAAAATGTAAAAAATTATCGTACCAGAGAAAATTCGACCTTCATCAAAGAGTGATTTCCATTTTTGGTAAAAAAAAAATTCGTTTGAGAAAAACGGGAGAATTTTTTAAAATGTTCAAAGAGAATTTTTTTTTAATTCACTTTCAGGACGCTGAACGATATAGAGCCGTTGCAAATCTCGAGAATTTGAATATTTGAATTTTTCTAGGAATTATGTGTATACGTTATGTATTGCAAAAATAAAATGTTATTTTTATTGTTACATATATATATATATATATATTTATATATTATATAATTATAGTATATATATATTTACCTTACTTTTTACCAGATACACAACACACACACACACACTACACACATATTATATATATATAATATATATAGTTTTTCTTCATTTACTAATATCTTGCTGTCCTTCTACTCACTGGTAATTAGGTACATTGAGCTCTCCTTATGGTCTACCTGCATCAGCTTGGTTAAACACACATGGAAAGACCCTAACTACGGAAAAAAACTATATATATATTATATATATATATATATATTATATATATATATCGATATCTCGAATCTATGTAGTTGATGCTTTTTTTCTCATTAAGCTTCTATTGACAGTGGAAATAAATCCGGTATGCAAATTATTCCAGTCCATATACTATGTAAACAATTTATTTACTTATCCAGTATATAACATGCATTGCAAACAATTAATAACATGGGCTGTTGGGTGAAATTCTATCTCTTACAAAAACATCTTTAATAAATAAGACGTTAATTAAGATTCAAATATTGATTGTATAAAACCATTAACAATATATTATAATAAATAAGGGAATTGTGACGTCGGTGGTGCAGGGGTTTATGCTTGGACAGACAGCACATATCTGCATTTAAATAAGATATTGCGCGAGTGTAGAAATGGCCGAAAGTTTATGTCTCAACATGTTAATATTCGTCTCCGCCTTGTTCTCTCTCTCTCTCTCTCTCTCTCTCTCTTCTCTTTCTCTCTCGCTCTCTCTCCTATCTATCTATTATCTATATCTCTTTCTCGCTGTGAGTGTGTGTTTGTGTGTTGTTTGCTTTTTTTCTCCATTAAGCTTCTATTTGTCCATAGAAATAACGATTGCAGGGTAGAACATACAGCGAACAAAAGAAATGGCTCGCCAACCATGCCCCGCCATTGAACCTTTATTCGTGCCTTAAGATATTGGCTGTTATTGCTGTGTGGAGGTTGAGAAGCCACTGTTACGAAAAACAGCGCAGATGATATTTCATTCTGAATTGCCTGCCAAGCCGATTCTAGAACTTTTCTGTCATAAATAACAATAAACTTTCCCTTGCACTTCACCTGATGGTTTCCAAAAAATGGTAAGGACAGCTGCCTTGTTCAGCTCTCAAGATTGCAAATTAAGATGAATAATTTAGTCAAACGACGCAATGGGTTTAAATATGTACTTTATCTTTTCAGATATAATAATTATATATATTATATATATATAATAAATATATATATATATATATATTATAATCCAAAAGTCCAGAGAAGAAATCTTCCTACGCACAAGAGTTATATTTAAACACCTGTCGCAGTTTGAAGAGCTCAATGTGTGCTCCTATGTTAGAGTCACAGAGCAAATATATGAGTAAAAGAAATAACAAAAGACGTAGAGATTTAGCATATAGTCTATTTCAAATAATTATAATGCTAAATCTCTAAGTCTTTGTTTATTTCTTTACTTATATATAATATATATTATATAAATATATATATATATAATATATCGAAGAATATGAAAGTGTTCTTTGATAGGATTCAAACCAAATTGTGAACTCAAACGTAATACAAATATTTGTATATTAAGTTTTACAATATACGCATATAAAAATAGATAAATAAAATGATCAATTCCTACAGTATATATATATTAATATATATATATATATATATATATATTTTTATATATATATATATATTAATGTTGAATATGTCTTTTTCTTTCAAAAACTGTTACATGAAGATACAGTTCGGCAACATATTCCTGTGTCAGCGGATGTACATATTTGAAACGAAGCGCGTGGGGTAAACGTTTTTTGGAAAAAATGTTCCCGTTTTGAATTTAAATTATTTCTGCTTCTCACTTGAAGTCCAAATATAAAAAAATCTCTGATTGATGTTTTTATAAATCGAAATATTGTTCAATGTTGCTATGAATAATATAAAATATATTCATTTTTAACAATATTGTCTGTTTTCATATCTTTTTAATGTTTCTCTCTCCCCTCTCTCTCTCCTCCTGTCTCCCCTCCCCCCTTCTTTCCTCTCTCTCTTCGTCTCCTCTCTATATATAATATAATATATAATATAATTAATATATATGGGAGAAATATGGAGGCGGTTAATCCGACAATATGTGGAAAAAGTAGGCGGAACACGGGAAGTGATAGAAACTGGATATTTATTGTCGATGAGGCCAACGTTTTCTGTCATTTAGACGTTCTTCAGGAACTCAAATATGATCTTGCTTCAATGAAGACATTGTCAAAATGGTGAAAACAGTAGGTGGTCAGTAGGGCAGGGTGGTTGGGGTGTTTAGATCATTTCCCATAACATCCCGGTTTTCTCTTTTCTCCAATATATATATTAATAATATATAATATATATATTATATATCTATATATATATAATAATATATATTATATTATATTTATTATTAATATATTATTATTAATTTCGTATTTTATTTGCTTCCTAAATCTGATTATTTTACCAGTCAAGAATTCAAACCCGGTCTTATTGTATTGATCTTCCCGTTCACTGATTTTTTTTTTCTTCACTATTTTTAATAATCCCTCCCTTAACATAACAAAGCTCAGGGGCACATGCACACGATTTAAAAAATGTTAAAGGTTTCCGCGTGTTTTCGCATTGCGACATCTTAGTTTATGAGTTGGGATTTTTAACTGCAAATTCAAACGGGTGAACGCAA